>LPNX011107878.1:163196-176981 GCA_001517045.1 Pseudotsuga menziesii
GAGTAGTTTACAATTGGACTTGGGCAATAAATAAATGAGTAAGCACAATAAAAAAAGCATAGGGCATATACTAAAATACTAAGTCTCTCTTTATCCCATTAATCCCCATATGGGAGGTTCAATTTGCAACGAAGAAATATTGATGGAAATAATAGCAATAGGGTAGCCAAGTTCCATGCATTCATTCGCTAATAGATTTGAGTGTGGGAACACCTATTATTCTACATAATACAACAATAGTATACTATCAATAATAAATTATATCAAGACATAACTCATATCTACGTTTGTTTCAGTTTTTGCTAAAGTTAGAATAAAACCATAGGGCAAGGATAGGGCTGCTATGATATATTCTTGAGATAGGTAGACATGTTGAGTTCATATTATTGTATATTTTCTGAATATCCTTGATGAAATGGTTGACTTTAACCTAGTGGAAAAAAAATGATATCGACATAAATTATGCGTATAGGTAAAGTTTAAAATAAATTGAAATGGAAAATTATAGGCTGAACTACTAGATTGGGATCTGAAAAGTTAGAGCTTCGAACTTTAAGTGAAAACCATGAGTCCCAATAACACTTTTGCATTCACACACATGACATGAATGATCAAGCTCAACTATCTGTGAAAAATAAATTTGCATGTGTCATTTCCTTATTGATCGTGCTCACACTCATGATCCTTCTCCCATTATTAATGTGCATCATGTGATGATATATTAATTTGATCTCAAATATACATCTTCACTATTGAAATATTTATCATTTATCTTATATTGTATGCTGAAAACATTTATTATGCCTTATTTCATGCAGATGCATCTCCACAGCAGGGTTCTTCGATTCGCCAAAGGCACGACACTGGCGGAGTTGCGGCCATTCCTCGCCCCGAAGGTCGACAGAGGACTCGTAAGTATTCAATTGCGCATGATGTACTCTTTTTTGTTAGTTAAACAACAAATTAAATTGTTTCACATGTGTATATTTAATCAACTTATGTCTCTATTTTCACAGGTTCTCCTAGGCGTTCTGTGTCGACACATGCTCCGGCTAGGGAGATGAGCGGAAGCCACACTGGCAGTCGCTCTGTGCATGTGAGCAGCAAGGATGATAGTGCTGGTGTCGTTGGGGAGGTTCCCCACGAGAAAGGTACATTAAATGCATATATAATTTTCTTTCAGTTATTAGTACCTTTAATTTATATTGATTTCAATTTCACCTACAGTTGATGTATGTATTTTGACTAACGTTTATGTTTTCATCTAATTTTCAGGTGCTGCATAGGAGGGCCCTGACCCTTCCGAGGAAGCACCATGGGAGGATGATATCACATGTATCATGCTGCAAGACATTACCAATTAGTGTGACAATTTGCGATTTAATGTTTGAGAGATTTTAGAGCACTCTCCTGCATCACATTTGATGTGGAAGATGTTAGAGGCAGTAGACAATATACTGAAGGTCTACAGGTCCATCACACCATTTATTTCTCTTCGGGTCAGTGCATGTCAGAGAAAAAGGGCTGCAGTGAGGGCTCCTGATAACTGGGTCATAGTGAAACATGCAATAGATGGCCATGATGTGAAGGGAACATCATTTGATATCCCTCTTGACTGCGCTGTTGGTCAACCTCTTAGACTCAAGGAGTTTAAGATAGAGGCTGCAATGCCTTATGTATACGATAGGTTTATTGGACTGTGAGGCATGTTTCCCCACCATGACCAGGTCCCAATATACTTTGTAAAACATATATATGCAGAGTTTGTTCTAGACATGCACCCAGATTACACCAGCACACCATTGAGCTTCTATGGTGCTGGTGGGGGACTCAGTCATGCGCATCCTGGGGCTAGGAGAGACCCTGGAGCTCAGCCAGAGCCAGATCCTTTGGTAGGTCACCCTTCTAGGACCATGCTTAGGATAGATGATGTAGCTGGGTCATCTCATCTAGCTTATGAGGAGCAGAGTGCATTGGTAGAGGAGACATGTATGACGATGCATGGTACCATGATGGTTGTGCAGGCAGAGAGACACAGAACACCCACTGCACCTGCAGAGCCTGAGATACAGTGGGTGACCGATGATGTTCTCAACGTTCTTGATCATGACACACTGATGCATTATGATCATGGCCCACAATGCATATTTTGGACTGCATCATAAATGCAGGCCTCGACTGATGGGATAGGTATATCTTTATTGCCATCATTTGATTGTCATGATTGCAATGTATTCTCAAATGAATCATTTTTTTAACTAATACTTTGCTTTTTGTTAGACCTCCATGCAGGAGCCTAGTTTCATGGAGGATATTTTTGGTAGTGATGCATTTATTCGAGGTCCCGCTGCAGTTCCTCCTACCCACGTCTATGAGGTATGTGTTAACTATCATCCTCGATTGGAATTTCTAAATGAGTCAATTGTTGAACGCATAATATTTTTGTTTAATCTAACTTTTGTCATTTATCTTACTCATATTGTACATGATAGAGGAAAGGGTGTTGCATAGGATTCTACACATCCCCGCTCAAGTCCTACTTATGGCACGCCAATCGACGAGGTACTAGTTATTTATGTTCGAATTGTTTGCATTTTTTTGTTCATATTATAATTTACATGTTGAAATTGTAATTCTCAAGTTCAAATTGTAATTCTCAAGTTCAAATTGTAATTCATTAATGTAACTATTTTCATGTCATGTGGAAACAAACGCAGACACAGGGGATGAGAGTGTTGAAGCCGTCATGATGTTTATGGATGAGTGGATAGTCGCTCATAAGTCGGGTCTTGATGAAGGCTCGTCTCAGCAGCCCATCCTCCCAAACCTGACACTCAACTTGAGTGACGTGAGTTCATAGATATATATGTTTCATATATATATATATATATATATATATATATATATATATATATATATATATATATATAATTTTTTGTCACATTCTACATATAATTTAAATATGTGTTATGTATTTGACTTGCAGAGTTCATGGTTTTAACTTCTGCAGTTCTCAGACCTAGACAATTTTCTTCGTGATGTCCATAGTCTAGTTGGTGGTAGTGGCCATGATGGTCGATCTCTCGATCAATGGAGTAGGAGTGATTTGTAGACTGTTATTTGTGGACGTTATTATTTTGGACGTTATTATTTTGTACTTGATGATTATTGATATATATATATATATATATATGTATGTATGTATGCATGTATGTATGTATGTATGTATGTATGTATGTATGTATGAGATTTTTTTTAACATGATGGTATGTTAAATGTTTTAATTATTTGTAGTTATAGTTAAAAGTTGTTTATGTTTTATGTAATCTTAATATTATTTAACAATATCATTAATGTGTAAAATCTTACGAAATTGTACAATTTTGCAATTTAATAAATTACAAGTTTACAAAATTTACAATGTTTACAAAGTTTACAAGTTTACATGTTTGCAAAATTGTCAATCGAACAAAACTTACAATTAAAATGTTACAAAATTTACAACTTTACAATGTAGATCCACTAGACACAAATTACAAGTACAATGTAAAATTTGATTTCATATACAAAAAAATTTACAACTACAATTTTAAATTTGGTTTCATTTGTTAAAAAAATTACAATTTTACAAAATTGTCAATCAAACGAAACTTACAATTTAACATAACTTACAATTAATATTGATTGCAATTAGTAGATTTAATGAGGATGCAATAAATGTAAGTGTTGTTCTTTGGATTGCATGTCACTAACAATTTACAAGTTTACAATTTACAACTTGTCTATTCCCAGGTATAGGTGTTCATGCACATAGAGTACATATGTGAATGCACATGTACTCTCATATATATGTTTACAAAAATTACATTTAAATACAAATGATATATTTCGGAAGAAATTTTGATTTCCTACATTTCAAAAGCATGTCAACTATGTCAACATCAAAAGTGACATATAACCTTCATTCATCTGGCTAATGGGTTATAGGAATGCATGTCTCCATAATATGATCATGGTCAACTACTAACATATTCCATCTCTTTGGTTCACCCCTCTTCACCTTCATTTCACTGAGATGTATCCAAGCTACCACCACCAAATGACTGTACTGACAAGATATATATTCAGGCATGAAATCTCTGTAAATAATATAGTCACCTTGTTTTCTCACTTTTTCAAAAAAGTGGCCCATCACAACTAGGTCACCAACTTGGTACGTGAACTCTCCGTCAACATAGGGCCACACCAACTTGCTTTTGATTTATGTACACCACATCAAAAAGTATGCCACATGCTCAACATTTCCCGGTGGTGCAATTACAACAAATACGTCACCTACATCAATATTTTCAAATATTAAACTATATATATATATATATATATATGCATGTGTACACGACTAGAGAATTAAACATCCAATCAAGTATCATATGCCACGTGCTCAACATTTCCCAGTGGTGCAATTACAACAAATACATCACCTACATCAAGATTTTCAAATATTAAACAATATATATATATATATATATCTATGTATGTATGTATGTATGCATGTGTACACAACTAGAGACTTAAACATCCAATCAAGTATCATGTACGTTGCTTAACCAAATCAAAAACCCGATCATGATCTAGTGAAACCACTACCTCGTTAGTGTGCATCTCTTGCCATGTCGGAGTCGGATGTGGCCCCTTTGGATTAAGATGGACATATTTCCATTGTTTGACATATGCATCGTTCATGCAATGATCAACCCCCAGTCCATTGGCATCAAATCAAAACTCACAGAATCATGCATGCTTCCTTGTTTCAATTGAAACTATGTCGCCCATGTTTTTACTATGAACTAAATGCAGTTCTCTCGTACTAGGTATGGTCTTGCAATACCGTGGCATGGATCTATTCACATCGCCAAGGGAAACATCCCAAAAAAACCTGCATCGAATAACAATCATCATATATATATATATATATATATATATATATATATATATATATATATATATAATACAAACACATTTATTAAATTCCAATTAAGTTGTTGGTTTTTTCTACCTGCGCACCGACCTTACTTGGTCATGACCTTGGTGACCCAAATTTTGTGTGCACCAATCAACTACTTTTGCTAAGCACTTGAGTCGATATGCACTATGACTCATTTGGTACCTCCAAAGTGCTCGTTTCATGCATGCACCTGCTCCATCATGTTCACCCTTTCCGTGCCCTATTTCAAAAAAGCTCCAGGTGTGTTGAATTCTCATCTCTTTGTGAAGGCGACTCAACCAATAAAATGAGCGTTTTGATTTGAATTGCCCCACACACCTATCTGACCAAATCCAATGTTCTGTAAATGACACCCCATTCTTTTTGAATGAATCATAAATCAACCGAAAGCAGTGTTGAACAAACAATGTGTCATGCTCATGATCATCGCTGACATAAAAATGGTATTCCTTGATCACATCGCATGACTGAGGAGTGCTATCCCTACCATCAATGCTCGCTTGAGAATGTCTATACAATAAATATACGAAGATGGATACCTAGTCGGAGTGATAATACTCACTTTGTATCTCTCTCTGAGGAGCAAATGTGTAATTCTTAGCAAAGTCTACCACTGATAGGATTGTACCTGGCTCAAAAACCTCACGAGAATGCTTAAATTCTAAAGCTTGCCACCTAGACATGTGGGAGTGTTTAATGTATTTGTAAATTTGACATTGAAACTTGTCCATGAAGTTTGAAATAGGAATATCATCCTCGATCAAGTCGATCGTATTAGATGGAACATGTGAATAAGATGATGGATTCATGGAGACATACTCATATCTCTTCCACTTAACTATGATATCTGACAATCTAGGGTGTGTTGGATCGATAGGAAACTTCCTATGAAACAATGTCAAATCACCACATTCATAGAATCCTCTCCTACCTACACACCTTTTATTGAAAATCACATTTTCAGGATTCCTATTACATAGTATCATAGAAATAAAATCCCACATTGTGTGAGGAGCTAGTTTACCATCCCAATGTTTTTGCAAAAATACACAAATGTGTCGTAGTATAACTGGAATTCAATGTGGTATCGACAACAACAAGTGTCCCGAATTGTATTTGGCCTAATATACCACGGTTTCAACTTACTGAACATGGTAAATGAGATCTGGACATCGGGATTTGATTCTTTGAATTCCTTGAACAAAGCAACTCCTGTCATCTCCATAACATGCTTGCAATGCTCCTTATAAATGCCTCCACCAGAATGTTGTCGCAGGACATGTTTTCGATTTGGTATAGCACGAGAATGGGTGTCCCAATAGTCTATCACCTTTTGTCTGATGCCCTCTTCCATCCTGTCTTTATATGCTTCTCTGCATATAAGAGCCAACAAGCAGCTTCATCATTTCCATCTATATTTACCTCGAATTTAGTGTATATGTGTTGTGTTTTTCTTCAAACATGGAGCAGCTTTGACATTGTTGCAACCATTCGATTTCTTGAGGTGATTCGTGCCACAATAACAGTTGTAATTTCCCTATGAGCAGTGTTGATATCAGTTTTTCTTGACTTTCCAAATGCAGATAGTGCAGTTGTTACATTCTCACATGCATTTTTATTTTTAACATCCTTAAAACCCAACAACTTTGTGGCACATTTCAATTTTTTGTGTTTTATCAATCCATGTAGGATTTGATCTTGTGTAATCACTGATTGTTGTTCAAAGTACAACTTGATTATGTTACTAACATGCTCTTTGATTGTCTGATCAAGGGTCGGGTTCCTGAACTCTTCTTGAGTGGCATCATCCAACCCTCTTAAACAATTAGCATCCATTCCAACGTCATTGAAGCTCCCAATTACTCTTGAGAAATCAGAGGGTGCACGATCTTGTGATGGTTGGCCGAGATCTAGTAATAAACAAATACAAACTCAAAAATAAATTTACAAGCTCAAGAATAAATACAAATAAATGCAAGCTCAAGAATAACATTTTATTTTAATACTTATCATACTGCCATTGTTAGTTAAAAAAATAGCAAATAAATTATACAAGATTGAATAACATTTTATTTTAAGTTTATCATATTTCCATTGTTTGTTAACAAATTAACAAATAAATGCACACAATGGTGGTTGTAGTACTAACTAGAGATGAATATGGACCTCGGTTTAAATCAGCTTCCTAATGGTTAAAAGGTATTCACTCGGCCACCAAGGTTGTCTCAGGCTTGAGTATTGGGGCAGTACCCCTCACTTCACGGTGCAGGTAAAACTGTTATCCGCTTGGCCACAAAGGAAAGCTCTTTGATTTTCCTCACAAGTGGGAATCTATTCAATCCGGTATGGGCCGTTTCCCTTTTCGCTTGGCAGGTCCTCTCATTAGCTACTTTGAGGTTCATGTGGTACTCCTCGTAATGAGTTTTAGGGAAAATCCCAAGTACTTCCCACAGTTGTTGCGGATGAGACTTATGTCCCGATATGGATGTTATTAAGTAAATTAGGTTATTAAGTATGATTCTTAGTCATTTGTACAAGATTGCAATGTAATGAAATTGTAATTGTAAACTTGTAATGTAATTGTAATTGTAATGTGATTGTAATTGTAATTGTAATATAATTATCATCATTATCATATACTAGAATACAATTATGTTGAAGTTTATATTAATACCCTTGATTCACTTGGTTGATGTTATAGTCTCATAGGTCTATTTGGTTTCAACAAGGATGTTGAAATCTTATCAGTTTATACAATTAGAATAAATTTTTCTTATATATTTTTCAGAATGCACCCAAAATCTACTTTGAGAGTTAAAGTCTTTGAGCATGCCTTCCTTACAAAAACAAACAATAAACACATTGTATGTGGCACAATGAGGACATATATTGTCACTAGTACAAGTGATCAATTTTGCCACGGTAAAACATGGCAATATCCACAGAAAAGCATGGATATTGCCACGTCTAAGTGTTTTTTTTCCATGGAAACAATTCTGTCGCAATAGAGATGACCCCTAATTTGCGTTGCAAGAGCGAAAATGTTCTATATTTCGTTAGATGTCTAAGCCATCGCTATATCCACGCCTGGCCGTCTCTGTATCGACGCCTGGCCATCGCTGTATCCACGCTCTGTATAAGGTTTAAAAAAAAAATGCAAACCCAGGAATAAGACGTCTCTATAGCCACGCCTTGCCATCTCTGTATCCATGCCTTGCCGTCTCTGTATCCACACCTGGCCGTCGCTGTATCCACGCTTTGTATAAGTTTAAAAAAAAAATGCAAACCCTAGGAATAGCGATCGGGATGCTATACCTGCGACGGGCAAACTAGGCAAACGATTCTTTATTTTCTGATAAAGAAATTAGACTGATAAGCTGGAGGCCACGTCTTTCTTTCATGAATGGGAAAGGTTTTATAATTCCTCCCCATAGTCTTTACTACACTAGTAATCTCTTCCTATGGATCAGTTCCAACGCCAACAAAAAAAATTGAGTAATATCCTTGATTTGTCATAACAACAAATTATCTTCTTTCCAAAGAGATTTTGAGTTCATTGTTTTCATTTCCTTGCAAATTTGCTTTGGATTATCCTTCCAGTAGTGGAAAGAAAATAATATAGATTGTTGTTTTTCCAACACTATCACCTACACTGGTTCTTAGAGGTGAAGCTTGGATGCCCTCGACAAGCAAAAACTAAGACTCGTGTGAGAACACTTTCCCATATGAACCCATCCTCTGTGTCATCTAGTTGAGCTTGAAGCTGAACAAATACATAAAAAAAAGTCCTTTGAGCTTCCCAATAAAAAACATGTTGCGCCTCTTTCTCTGATATGACATGGCTATCAAGAATGCACCATTAACCATCCCCACCCCTCAAGTAGGGGTCAGAGTGATATTACCATGAACATTGAAGAACACACATTATCCCAAGACCATCAAGTGCATGTTCACGATAGAAATACCAGAAGTCATAGTTATATTAACAACTCTCAATAAATAAAAACTAAACCCAACACAAAAAAACACCACCAGCAACAAAAACCCTTGTATTGAAGTATAGGGGAAGAATTCAAGAGAAAACAAACTACCCCAACTAGCTAAAGGAATTTTATTTCACTAGGGGCCTACAAAGAATAAGATAACAATGCATATACGAAAATTTCAATCTATTTTCATAACATAATCAAATCTATATGAACTCTTAGCAATGATTTGAGCATTCTTTACCATATAGTAGCTCCTAATTTTTCTTTGTTCCTAATTTATCATAAATGTGTCCACATCAACATAAATAGTGCTGGAAATTACATTTAGAGTTTTCTTGAAGGATCGCCATCATTTGTTTCTAAATCAATGCATTTCGATTAAACCTAGCTTCTATTTTAATGAAATAATGAATTTTAATGGAATAATATTATTTTGTCTTTTTGTTTTTCTATGAATTCTCTAGGAATTTACATTATATTTTTACATGCTATCTTTTGAATGCTTTATAAATAGAGAAATTAATTTTAATTTAGGTAAAAAAATGTATATACAAACAAAGTAAAGAATAAGATCATGTTTATTTCAAAAGAAAATTCATAGATAATCCACATGGCACAGATAATTCCACTTTGAAATTGAAATTGTTCACCTATTCAATTCACTAAACTTATAATATTTATGAGACTCTATATAGAAAACTTATAACATTTATGAGACTCTATATAAAAAACTTATAATATTTATGAGACTCTATATAGAAAACTTGTGATGGGAAATCTTGAATTTTCCTCCTATGATAAAAAAACAAAAATGGATGTTTTAGCCTATATGATCAAACTGTTTTTAAATAATTTGAGCCATCTTCTCTGATGGCCTCAATACTATTTAATTCATCAAGTTGAGTGATTATGGCCTTGGAAAAAAGTATTTACTGATAAACAGAAATGAGATTTTGTTATGTGTTCAGTTGAGATATGCTTAAATGAATCAAATGTTAAATTGAATGCTATAAATATTTTACATACTGAATTTTCTGTGAGTACTTTGATGTACTTTCTTCAACAACTTACCTTCTTGATTGCATTTCAAAATATCATATCTTATTGAATGCATTCTAGAATATCAAGACATGTGAATAATTTTAATAAAATTAAAATTTAAACATCAATGAAAGTCAATCATATAATAAAATGACAATTTAAACAACAATGAAAATTTAAACAACAATGAAGTGAGATCAGAAAATGAAATACAAGGACAAGATGGGTTTTAAAATTGAATTTAAATCAGAAAGACAACAAAGGTTTTCACAATGTGGCGAAGTTACCAAATTCTGCTGACTCCAACTACTCAATACCTATTAGTTTAACTTAGGTTTAATTTGATTGGTTTATTTTAATTCGGTTTTCTCAATAAACTTGACTATGGATTTAGAGTGGATTATGGATAGATACTACAAGGGTCCTGCACTAATTTTCCAAGTTGCCTCATCGTTCAAAGCTTCTTAGGAGGTCTTTTCTGCATATGTCTTTAATTTTTTTTTCTGTATGGTATCAATTCAAATCTATTCAAACTTAGTAACCCTATATTTTTTTTTCAAGATATCATGACATTCATGCTAAGATTTTTTTGATTTCCAGAAAAAAGTTTTCCTCACTAGATCGTGAGATTATTCCAACAATTGCTCCTCAAAATATTCATAATCTAAATGTTTGAGTCTTAGAAACATATATGGATTTTAATTCAAACATATATTTGTGATATTTAACCTACTATATATCTCATCATCTCTGAGAAAATGAATCATATTTATGATTTTTATAAATTAGGAATTGTAAAAATGTATAGTACTGAATTTGGAACACGGTTTCATCAATTAACAACGAAAACATGAAAATAAATAAAAAATAAAAAATAAAACTGGAAATTTGTGTTTATCATTTAAACATTTTATGATCCCTATCTAACCCACAACCTTCCTATCCTTTTATGTTTGACCTAATCTCACCAAGAAACACATAACATATCCACTAACACCAAGGAGAGAGAATATATCTTAAATTTTTTGTTTTGAAAATATGAAAATGATGTAGTTAGAGGATGTTGCATACCTTTTGAACTGGGCCAGTTCCCATCCGGTGATGACAGAAAGAGCATGCCATGCGTCCTTCCATATGTTGAGCATTTCAATTTGAAATCTCTATTGCTCTGCATAATTATTTCTGATCCACTGGGCATTAGAAGGATGAATGTCCAAAATCAGAGCGAATACCCTTTTGCCAATTTTCACCGTTTCATACAACTTGGACAAACATTTTGGGGATTGAGTGCACTCATTAAAGAAGATTGCCAATGAGCATGGTGGTCACGATGGCATGCTTTGTCATGCCATCTAAAAGCTCTTTTGTTTTTGAATCTTGGCTCTTTACAAATGCCCTTCCTTTGTAAGACTATCCACAAATCTATTTGAGTCTTCCACAAATCTATTTGAAGCCTGCAACAAAAAACAGAAAATCAGTTGCTTCAATAATAAGAGGAAGGAAGCAAAAATACATCTGCTAATAAAGACATTGGGGTGCCATGGTGACTATGCATGATTTAATTCTACAAAGACAGAGTTTTCCATTGTTTTGACAATCCTAGTTATTATTTCTCAAGAAAGCCTTATATATATACAAACAACAATAACCTATTAATAATACGGAAGGTGGGTCAAAGAGAAAAAAAAATATACGGAAAAGCCCCAAATTTTAAAATCCCAAATGAAAATATAGGGCCACTTAGATGTTTAAATGACAAAAATCAATATTACAGACTGCATCCTCCAATCGTTGTTCTAGAGTTCAAATTAAAGAGAAAAAAAATAGAACGAGAATGAGAAGATGCCACACCAGAATCTTCCATTGTCGGTGTTGAAAACCCCTCTTATTCAGCAGTTGTAGTGTGGGTGTTGAAAACCCTTACGGCAGGTCCACCCCGTTTGCAAGCATCCTTCAAACCCTGGACATTGTGCTCACTTGGGCTTGGGATATTTCCTCTATAGCTGTAAACGTAAATAATAAGCACTGATTGTTTCAATTGCAGTGTCGGTGTTGAAACCCCTGTGGCAGGACGACCACCTTTTGCAAGCATCCTTAAAACCTCTTCAAACCCTACGACATTATACTCACGGCAGGGTGTTCTCTTACAAGCATCCTTCAAACCTCTTAAAATCCTACGATAGTGTGCTCACTTTGGCATGGCTATAAATAACTAGCATACCCCCGATGCTACCCAAAGCGGGAAAATGAGCGGGAAAATGAAACACCCAAGAGAAGTTCTCTTAAAAATGAGAGAAAGTTGTGTAGATATATAATTTTATGAAATGAAAGCAAGTTTAGGAAAATAAGTTACATTAAACTTTTAAATCGTCATATAAGTGAAAAATAAGTTTCTTCCAAAAGATTTTTGTATATAAAATTTTTAAATTTGAAAACATTTAGTGAATAATTCAATGTTTTAGTCTTGATCCTTTGAATGTCAATGGAATATTACAAAGAAAAAAAGTCCAAAAATCCAAGGGCATAGTTATAGGAGTTTTTTAACTATACCTTTGAAACTGAGACCTGGCCTAGATGTGGAGAGACTATAAGTTTGAAATTGAAACTTGAACTATGCGAAACATCAAAATTTCTACACAGAATAATTTGCACAAGCGACACCATTTTTTCATGTCGATCATTTGCTTGGGTCCTCTTATAATCTCATTTATTGAAGATCATTGAATGGCCAAATAAGGTTGACACGTGAAGAAAATATTCTATTTCAAGTTTTTAATATCCCAAGTCAATCTTCGTATTGAATATCACTGGTATATAGTCACGATGTCCATTAGTAGCTTGTTGCTTACTTTTGATGACCTAATGGATGCAAAAACCAACCTCCTTCTACAAATATTGTAGCTTAAGGAACACAAGTTTTGATAGACTTAACAATTCAATTAAATTTATTTTTACCATTTGACCTTGCTTGTGAAGATCATCATATAAAACACATACCTCTATATATCATTCATCTTCTTCTTCATCAAACTCAATATCTGTAGCGGGATCTGGTTCAGAATAGATATTGATGAAAGGCTCATTCATATCACCATCATCATCCATGTCATTTTCACTTATATAGTCATCGAGATCGTCACTAAGATCATCGTCTTCTACATTTGGATGATCAAGTTCTTCGGCTTCTTCATCTAACACATTGATTGCAGCAACCTGCTCATTATCTTCATCATCGTGATCTTCTTCTTCAGGATCATATTCATCAATATCTAACTGATTATACCTTATTGGTCTTCCTCGTGGATCATATCTAACAACGTATCACCAACCTGCTTTACCTGATACCTTTGAGTAAAAGACTTGCTCACATTGACTTGGAAGAACATAAGGCTCTGTACCCGGTTCAAATGCCCTTGTATTAACCATGGTAAATCCATTAGCGTACTCAATAACAGTTCTTTCAGGGTCACGTTCATGCATCCTTAGCCTGTACCATTTCACCTCAAACAAAACCATTTTAAAGGAATTAAAATCACACTCAATTATGTCCTCCAAATGCCCATAGTACCTATTATCTGTTTCTTCTGGATGTCTGTCACTTCTAGAGGAAACATTGGTGACCTTAAACACTGCGGTTATCCCACAATTTGAGGTTTTCATCTTATCATCCAACGATTTGATATGAAATTTACGACCATTACACCACATACCCTTGTGGTGTTTCAACTGCAACATGGACAACAAGTGAAA
>LPNX011107878.1:177280-219577 GCA_001517045.1 Pseudotsuga menziesii
CAAAAACCTTCAATGACTTCAACTGCCTATCAACAAAAGATGGTGCCGTCACTATAGAGACGGTCAGGCATGGATATAGCGACGTCCAAGAGTTTAGGCGCGGATACAGAGATGTCTAAGAGTCCAGGAATGGATACAGCGACGGCTAGGCATGGATACAGCGACGCCTCATTCCTGTTACATCGGATTTTACACCAAAAAGTAAGAAACGTGGAAAACCTCCGTGGAAAAATCCGCGCTTTTGTACTAGTGTGTTGTTGAAGACTTCATAGAAGGGATTCCTAGTTCCATCCAACTTTTCTTCCATACATAAACCATCTACTTGTATAAATTAGGCCAAATATGCCCCAAGCAAACCCACACCAACTCAAAATAGTGTTCTAAGTTTTTCCTTCCTTGACCTTGTAGGTCTTAATCAATGGTGACCTCTTATATCTTAATCTATCCTATTTTTAAATGCTTACCGTATATACATAATTTCATAATTAATAAGGTATCCATATTGAATTATCCTTTGTTATATTTCCTTCCTCTTCTTGTTGTCTCCTTGATATAAAGCATGCAATTTTGAAAAGAATGACGTTAGGAATTAGTCCTACACATTGAACATGAAGGAAGGAGAATATGTTACTAAATTTATGATGCACTTTCAAGGTGTGGAAGGATAAATTAATTGTTATTAGACTCAATATGGAGGAAAATTACATTTTCGTACTAATGATCAACATATTGACAAGTGTTTCAATCTTCTTCTACTAGAGTTAATATGTTACATAAGGAAATTGATTTTTGTTTAGATTAACTATGCAATATCTTATTGACATGGTCTATGCGTTTCTTTGAGAACATTGTTAAATCATCCATGCATATTAATGTGCTTCTATGAGATTGTATTGTGAAGTATAATCCAATAGAGTGTCAACCTTGGTCTTCATGATATGGATGTTGATGTGGAAGAGTTGTGTCATCTCCTTATCTTCCTTATGATGAAGGCTACTTAGGTTCACCTCCTTCTGCACTGGAGCACAAAAATTACTCTTATATACATCTAATATTATATCTACCTCTTTGCTTGAATATGTTATGTAATGTAATGTAAAATTGTAATTTGAACACTATGAAAATGTTCATATACATGAATATAAAATTAAAATTGAATATTAAAATCGATGATGACCAGTGCAATCAACTCCCATTGAAAACACTCTTTGTAATTTTTTACATAAAAATTATATATATGTGAGTCTATATTATGCAATATGAAATTATAAAATTATTTGAAATTATATGAATATGTAAGTACTAAATTATACAATTTAATTACAAATATAAATACATATATATTCATACATGCACATACAATGTACATATAACTTTATGAATTAATTACAAAATTACAATTACAAAATTATAATAAATTCTAAACTTGATTTAACATGTACATGTATATATAAAAATTAAGAACTAGAGTTCACTATGAAATTAAATATATGAATATGCAATTTATAAAATTATATGAATAGGAAATTATATAATTTACATACAATTATGAATACATATATATGAATTCAAACATGCACATACAATTTACATAAGTTTATGAATTATTTACGAAATTACAATCACAAAATTATAGTTACATTCTAAACAATTTAACACACACACACACACACACACACACACACACACAGACACACACACACACATACAAATTATGAACTAGAACACTATGAAATTAAATATATTATCCAATATGAAATTATATGAAAATATGAATGAAATTATATGAACTATATCACTAGGGAAAAAAGTATAGTTATGAATATGAAATTGCATAACTTTTAAAGTATATCAATATTGTTTACAATGGCATTTGATTCTCCCATCATCGGTTGATTTGCAACTTCTTCTCCTCTCAAGATTGCTCTTTTTTCCCTCTTTCTTTCTCTATCTTTCTCTCTTATTTCTTCGGTGTTGATTTGATTCCTAGTAGATATTTTACTTCGACGCTTTTTGCTTCCCATTATGATCAAGATCAACAATCCAAATTCACACCTACAACAATATGTAAACACAATACACAATGCTAAATTTGCATTAGAACACAAGCATTGTTTCAAATTGGTTAGCAAATTGTGAATGATAAAATTAGTAAGATGTTTATGTTTTATGTTTATATAGAATTTATTTAGGAATTCGGGTGGGAAATGGTGTTAGGAAGGTAGTTGAAATGACATTAATTCCATCAATGCTTAACTTCATTCTCGACCACTTTTGTATGATTTTTTAACAAAAACTAGACCTCGATCGAGGTATTACCTCGATCAAGATTTTTATAATTTTCTCGATCGATCTTTGGTTAAAACCTCGATCAAGCTCCAGAGCTCGATCGAGGGCCTAAAAACACAGGGATTCAGCCCTCTTACAGCAAAATCAATGTTTCTCTGTGTCTTCTAGGGGTGTAAACGCTGCCATTCATGGCACACAACCAAATGGAGTTCATATCGATAGATTCATCATTGAATCCTCTATCCATTGAGGTGTCATGCATGCATTTTGGCATTCATATGGTTTTTTTTTTAAATTAGTTCTAAAACTTACATTTAGAAAACCTGACAACAACTTCAAAGTAGCTCAAAGAAAAATCTGCATGGTAAAAAATACACATCCAAAAATTTCGGAAAAATACACAGCCCACACATCGATGCGTCGTATTCAAAATGGTACTTTTGGTTTTTCAATTTTTTAAAACAGTGAAAAAAAAGCCGAGATGGACAAACATGTGTATAAAATGATGCTGAAATCAGACGTGGTTATTTTCGAAAAATAATAAATAATTGTATATTGCAAAATAAATTAACAAAAAAATATGCAAACCCCAATGCATTTTGTGTAGATCATGCTCGTATATATATTTTTTTAAATTATTAATGTAAGATTGAATTATTAGGGATGGACATGAGCCACTTATTAACTTCTTCAAATTTTAAAGGTCACACTATTCATTAAATGCAAAATTTCACATTAAATGAAATCAGGATGTTTTAAAAAAAAATATCGTTGGGAAGGCAACATAATATTCTACAATTTGTTTTTTTACTGCAAGTCAAAATTCACATGGCATATATGTGTTTCGAGGGCTTCTATCTAGCACATGAGTAAAAAATCAGGTTTTCATCGCCAAATTTGGCCAAAAAGTGTTACCCAGCCTCATGGAATCACCCTTAAAGATCTTGCTGTATGGACTTGAATGCTATCATTCTAAAGAGATGGTCTCCCTTGTTTGATGCAACTTCATAATGGAGCTATTTAATCCCAATGTGGATTAAATTTCCAAACCTGCCCTTTGAGTTATAGCATGAAGACATTTTCAAAGCCATTAGTAATTCTTTAGAATCCTTTGTAGAGGTGGATATTTCATATATAGTGACTGAAAGAATGATTTTGGTGAATATTTTGGTGAATTTGTACATTCAGGATAGACTTGCATAAAATATTATTCTCCATAAAGGACCTATCAAGCACATTCGATTTTTGGATTATCAAGGGTTACCCTTTAGGTGTAATAGGCACCATATATATGATCATCTCGTGGTGGATTTCCCTCTTGGTTTCAAAATGAAAATATGGGCTATTAAGAAATATGAGAATCTTGATAGTTCTAGTCTAGTGAAGTTGGGGTTCGAAGTGCTTAATAAGTTAGTCTCTCAATTATTTCACAATTTAGGGACTATTAGAGATTCATGCTTTGTTCATTCGAAAGTCTTGGAGGAGGGATTGAAAGTTTTGGATCTAATGGAAAACTTTGAGCTTGTTAGCCTTGTTTCTCTTGTAAAAATTAATTTGGCTTCAAGTTCCAGTCCTATCAAATAAGTTCTAGGTAAACTTATTTAGGACCTAATTCCTCTAAATTTTGATTCTCATGTCAGGAAAGGGTTTGGGAATTTAAAAGATTTAGTTGTTCTTTCTAGTTGTAATTCATCCTTGAGAGTTGATTCTTTACGAAGGACCTCTAATTTTTTTGGGGGGAATCTCACATATTTCTCTAATAAAGTGGTTTAATGAAGA
Source organism: Pseudotsuga menziesii (assembly GCA_001517045.1). Lineage (NCBI taxonomy): Eukaryota > Viridiplantae > Streptophyta > Pinopsida > Pinales > Pinaceae > Pseudotsuga > Pseudotsuga menziesii. The sequence continues at coordinate 181,349 of LPNX011107878.1, forward strand.
TTATAAACTTAAACCCAGATCTAGTAAGGTGGGTTTCGCAGCATATCCTATGGTAAATGCAACAGGTTTAGGATAGAACCCTGAGACACTCAAAATAAGGGGTTCGTGATAGATATATATTTTTCAAAAGGCTCAGGTTATAACTTCTTGGGAGGTTGCACCAAGACCACATAAAACTTTATTTTGGATACTTAGAGTAGTTGATTCCCTAGAAGAGGTTCCTCCATGAATACATGCATTATGAATTGCCAAGGGCTGACTAAACCCTCTAACAAATTAGATAATTGTAGGTTGGTAGAATATATTAAACCTAATGGTCTTTTTATCCAAGAATAAATGTGTGAAGGTAGAAAAACTATTAATGATTTAAAGAATTTGATTGGATATAATTATATTTTTCATATGCTAAAGGAGATTCTAGGGGCTTGGTTACAGGATGGAATTCTCAAGTTATGTGTCTTTCTAATTTCATGGGCTATGGATTCTATACTTGGAACAATTCTGTATTCTTGATTTGGGGAAAGAATTTCTCTTTACAAGCATCTATGGGCCATATATTGATAGGATTCCTTTTTGGGACAAATAGTTATCAAAAGATATTATGAAATCCAATAATCTTATTCTAGGTGGGGATATAAATTTTTCCTTAGCATGTTAAGAGATTTGGGGAAATTCTACTTAGCCTAGATGGTTTATCTGACTATTTCCTTCGAAATTTGGAGATGTGTGAAATTCTGGATTTTGTTCCCTCCAAATTTAAAGCAACGTGGAACAATAGCCGAGTGGGGAAATATCGAATCACTAAATAAATAGATTGTTTTTTTAGTTTCAAAAGGTATGATGGAGCTCTATTTCCATTTCAGGAAATGCGTAGGTTCAGTTGGGGATTCTAATCATCAACATATTATATTGGAACTAGCAGATGTTGGATCTAAACTTCCTCTATCTTTAAAATTTAGTTCGCTTTAGTTGAGGTATGGGGAATTTGTGAAGCTTCTATGTTATGCTTGGGTTTCTTACAATCTAGTCAGCATAGAATTTGCCTCTTTTCTATTTCTAAAGGATTTGAAATGAGTAAGGATGTTTTGTTATAATGGTATTCAAACATGTGATTACAGAAAGATAGAGACTTAAAAGAGATTGAAAATTGCTAGGAAGATTGGAACGACATGGATGGAAGGGGTTTTGTCTTAGAAGAGTCAAAAGCAGTAGGTCTAGATATGGAGAAGCACTGCAGAGAAATTTTGGATTTTCATGAAGCAGAGTGGAGACTAAAACATTGAGCACTTTTGTTGGCTATAAGTGAAAAAAATACAAGCTTCTTTCATCATTATGTGAATCATAGGAAGAACTACAATACAATTTGGAAAATAAAAAACTATCTAGGATTTGAAATCAATAGTTTCAAAGATATATCAAATGCTTGGATTCACCATTTCGAAAGACTTTTTCAATTAGGAGATTCTACAAATATTGCAGACATGGATAGTATTGCCCAACTCTTTCCTTGTATTCTTTGAGAAGTTGCTAATTGTATTTTAGTGAAGGAAGTTACTAATCAAGAGATTCAAGTGGCCCTTCATAGTTTTAAACAAGACAAGGTTCTTGGTATGGATGGGTTATCGACTGGATTTTTCATTGAGTCAAATCTGAGGTTTTGGGGTAGGATCTCTTACAAGTAATTGAGCAATTAAGAAGAAATGGGAACATTGTAGCTTCTTTTAATACTACCTTTATCACTTTGATTCGAAAACTTGAAAACCTGATATCCTTTGATTATTTAGACCCATTTCACTTTGTAACACAATTTACAAGGTTATTTCTAAAATTATTGCAAGAAGGATTACACTTTTATTGTCTCTAGTCATTTCTTAGGATCGATTTGGGTTTCTATCTGGAAGGAATATTCACGACCTGAATGGCTTGGCTCAAGAAAGCTCACACTATTGGAGCAAAGAAACTAAAAGTTGTGCTAATAAAAATTGATTTATTAAAGGCTTATGATAGAGTAAGTTGGGATTTAAATCTAACAATGGTGGCGACTCAACTATGCTTATGCTCGTATTTTATTAAGTGGGTTCTGTATTTCATATCTTTTATATCCTCTTCAATACTCTCCAATAGTGTAGCGTCAAACTTTTTCAAACCATATCGAGGAATTTGCGAGTGGTTCCCAATTGATCCTTTACTTTTTCTCTTAGCAGGAGAAAGCCTTAGTAAATCTATCCTTGTAGAAAAACGAAGGGGTAGCTTCAAAGGGGTTAATATTGGAGGTAGATTTTGGCTAACACATATTCTCTATGTTGATGATGTCTTAATCCTCTATGATGGATCTTGAAAAGACTTGGAGAATTTCTCCAGTATACTAGATTTTTTTTGCTCTTCTACAGGTATGGAAGTGAATTTAAACATAAACCTTTTATATTAGGAGAGGGTGTAGAAGGGGAGGAAATGTCCCATTTTAAAAGTATATTCAGGCATAATTTTTGTACCTAGATACTAGATTGATTTATCTTGGTTTCAGGATTAAACCAATTTTTTATATCAAGAAAGATTGGAACTAGTTGATTGCTAAATGCAAAAAACATATTTCTAATTGTTCCTTTCATTAGACTTCCAAAGATGGGAGATTAGTGTTAGTTAAATCATTTCTAGAGGCCAATCATGTGTACTAGATGTCCCTCTCTTGGATTCCTCTTGGAGACCTTAAATCAATGAAAAAATTAATGTTCAAATTCTTTTGGCCATACAATCTAGCGTAGAAAGGGACAATTTGGATCAAGTGCAAATCTCGTTCCTTTCCTAAATTCCTTGGTGGATAGTGCACCAAATTCCCGCCAATATTTTCTAAGAATTTGGCAGCTAAAAATATCTGAAGATTGATTACTTGCTCTGAGCTATGGAAATATGTGATTATTTACAAACATATTGATCCTTTTTTTATTCTAGAGTAGCTCTAGAATTCTTCAAACTATATTCATAAAGTCTCTGTTATTTGGAAACTTGTTCTGTTATTATTTTATGTTGTTTATAATTAATTAACATGGAAGGTTGGGAATGGGCATAACATTCTAGCGAAAGAGGATTCCTAGGTTGGGAGTGGATCCAAAAACTCTGTACTTTTCCATATGCTTATGCAACTTAGGTTTAAAGGTTTGTTTACTTTGATCCAATTCATAGTTCCAACTTCTTCACCGTTGATGAGTTGAAGGTGGAAAAACATAGATTCTCTTGGCTTTAGGAATGAAGATTGTCTTAACGACATGCTTATAATATTCAACTTCTTCGTTGTCATGTGTAACTCAATCAACATAAGTATTCCTTGTTTTGGGCTAGAGATATGGAGCTTTGATGGAAGAGAATCAATTGGTGGAGCTTGTATGGTGGTGGAGAGTAGTATAGAAGTTGAACTATACATCAAAAGATAAGATTCTTATGTGGTTATTATTGCGGGATAAAGTTCTAACATGGGATCATATGCAAAGAAGAAATCGAGAAGGGCATTGTAGGTGTTATTTATGCGAACAAGATGAGGAGATCAATTACCACTTGCTTGTTGAATGACACTATGTTTCTCAGGTTTGGAAGGATTTGGATAGTTTTTTACAGTTGAGATGCTCATGGAATGGCACGAGTTAGTTCAACAATGCCTTAAAAATTTGTGCCTCAATCTTGGTTTTAATGTTTTCCTTTAATCTTGGGATGGAAAGTTTGGATCATTAGGAATGACTGTCTTTTTTAGGATACTTTCATCCCTCCTCTCATTTGTACAAGTTGGAGTTTGGCTATACTGAAATTATTTCTTCATATTAGTAATAGTATTCCTTTTCGATAGGGTATGCAAGAGGTAATAAATTGACTTTCCTTAGTATTATTTCTATGGTGCTACATAGCACGATCAGGAGATGACTACAGCTGGTTGTATATTACACTTCTCAAAAGACTTAAAGATCACCTTTTGGGCAAGCCTTGGTTCAGGAACAAACAACTATGCAAAACTTTGTGTACTCAGACTTTTATTATAGTTAGTAGCAGAAAAAATAATCAACCATCTATAGGTATTTGGTGATTCGAAAATCACAAAAGAATGGGTTACTAGGGTGAAAAAATATCACAACATTCTCTCGTTGCTGATTTTTGAAAAAGTTTTAGGGTTGAAAATGCACTTGCAAGATGTGACCTTGTCTCATGTTTTTAGGGAAAGAAATTCCGAGGCATATAAATTGTCAATGGAATGAATATGAGGTAGGGCGAATGGTATATTTCATAGGAAAGATTAGGAGTATCTAACATGTTTTTTTCACATATTTTTGAACCTACGTGAATAGGGAAGGATTGATGACGATGGAGACCGGAATGGTCTCGAAGATGCACCTTGAGAGGAGATTGGTTTTTTGTTGAGTCTTATATTTTTTTTTGGATGAACACTTAAACTGTTTTGAAAGTATGAAGCTAACTACTATGTGGTTCTGGTACACTGCAAGTTGATATGTATACCGTAAAGAGACTAAGAGTTTGTTTAACGATCAAGTTTATGAATAGACTAAATATATTTTTTTTATCAAGTTTGAATAGTTAGCTGACAAATGTAATTTTTTTGGAAAAACATTTTTTTCTTATGAAAAAAAAATAAGACGGCATCTCTAGAGTTTTCAACTACTATAACAAAAAGAAAATAGCTCATAGAAATTTTATAAGCCTCATATTTTTTTTAAAATAAAATATTTATCTTATTGTGTAAAATTGTTAAGATTTTAAAAAGAAAATATAGAAAATTGTTAAGATTTAAAAATGAAAATATATAAATTGTTTATGAAAATGTGGTTTAAAATTTTAAACAAAATAGCTTTTAATAAATAAATAAAAATAAACAAATTTCTATGAAATAAGAATTAAAAATTTTGAGCCATTTAGAAACAATTATTATGTTGATTTTTATAATTAAGCAGAAGGTGTATATATGTTAGAATTTTGGGGTGGACTACCATCTATACTTTTTCATCTACGGACGAGAGTGAGACAAGTGTACTGTCTAGATTGATTCTATGGCCGTCGTCCAAGATTAAACGAGAATGAATAAAGTGTATTGTCTAGATTGATTTTATGGCTGTCGTTCAAAATTAATAATTAATAATTTCAAAAAAAAGAAAAAAAATAGCTTAATTAACATGTGATAACTACAATTAGTGATAGTTGTAAAAATTAAAATTAATCTTTTACAACTACGAGCTTAACTCCGTCGATTATTAGATACAACTATTAGCTTTACTCCAATGGTTCTAGAACTATTAGCTTAACTTCAACTCTAATCACTTAAGCCTTAGTCCAACTGCATTTCATTTCGCATCTAGGAGTCTAGCTAATGGGAGTCATGTAAGAGTCGAACTCCTAATAAAATAGTTGGAACTCCTAATAAACTCCCACATCTGGTAGTTGGACATGTAGCTAATATACATTTCATATTACATGTTTAGGTTTTCCGTATAGATATAATTAGGTTTTCAATTATTTTTAAAGGAGTTTAGTCTAACTCATAATTAACAATTTCAAACAAATTAAAAATAGCTTAGTTAACATTTGATAAGTACACTTCGTGATAGACTTTTCGATTATTAGATTCAACTATTCAATTATTAGCTTAAATACATTGATGATACAAATATTAGCTTAACTTCAACTCCAATAATGGGTAAATATTAGACTAACTCCAATGATTTCACAACTATTAGCTTAACTTCAGCTCTAATCGCAGTTATATTGGATAACTATCCTTGATTGCAGTGAAACCATGCACCAAGAAAAATCACTTGGGTAATGTGCAAATTATATGACAGTTGAACTCCATAAGGCACTTGGGAGTCGAGTTAATGTGCATAAGACATAGTCTAAGCTTTATATTAACTTTTAAATTAACTATTAGATACAACTATTAGCTTAACTCCAATGATGATACCACTATGAGCCTAGCTTCATAACTTAAGTTGTTGTTATATTAGCCTAACTATTAGATACAAGTAATTGACAAATTCTTTAGTAAAGAAAGCATTATCAATATGTCAAATATATACCTCTCCGTCTATTTCAAACATATTAATCTTAGTAATATGGTTGATGCTAATTTAGAATTTAGGGTGAACTACTATCTATACTTTTTCATCTATGAACAAACAAATATAGAGACATAAATATACTATCCACATTGAATATTCAATGTAGTCGTTCAAAATTCATAATTAACAATTTAAAAAAATAAAATAAAAAATTAGCCAATTTAAAGAGTGAACTTAATAAATAAATCATCATTTTAAATATAATAACCTGAACTTAATAAATAATCATTTTTCAATATAATTGAATATTTATTTAAAACAACACGCATTATAATTAAAAGTCCTTATATACATTTATTAATTAAAATTCTAATATAAAATACTGTCAAACTGTAGTTTTCATTTTGTTATATAATAGGTCATATTTATGAAATTATTTATTGGTTTCACCGCGCCCCAGCGCGCACACACACACAGATATATATATATATATATATTACCATATCCATGTCATTGTCCATAAGTTTGCAATCTGTCTACACGAATTCGGACAAACAAATTTAACGGTTGACGATATGCTAAATACTTGAAGATTTGAAAGCAGAATTTGGGATCTGCTAGGGATTCTTGAAATGGAAGTGCACCTTTAACAAAAACTGCAGCTTCACCTAAACAACATAAAATAAAACGCATCTCGTTAATGTCATCCATGAGAACATTCAATATCAGACCTGCTCATTTATTATGAAAAAAATTCGAACTGCACTGCAGACCATGTGAGTAAATTTAAGGGAAGAAGCTGAGGGTTTCGAGTTTTTCACCTGACCAGTTTCATATACTATATACTCATTATATTTTAAAGTTTCTTTTAAATCATCCTTTGGAGGTATGTCTGATTTGGGATCAATACCGCCGCATGGTACAATCACATCATCACCCCACTGTTCATATTCTGTCAAATATTTATAACGACCCACGCCCTTCGTCGAATGCTTCCCTCGGGGAAGCTTTTCCATATACTATAAAATCATAAAAGTGCAAAGATCAAACGCATTAAAAACAGAGGCATTTTGAGCAATGGTCATAAAAATATGCCTCTCTCTCTCTCAATTTTCGACTATGTCTAGTCGGCATAGCTTTTTCTTGTTTATTTCATAAACTTCTCCCAGTGCCACTTCAGTGAGCAGCATAAATCCTATGGGATTTTCCTCATTGGTGCAACAAAATTTTGCACTCTTGCTCCCTAGATCTGCCAAGTAAATACCTTTGCCAAACTGCAAAACACAAAAAAAGCAGGCAAGCAGCTAATTAGGTATCGAAAGTTTTGTAAGCAAATAAAATGAGTTGAATACTTATGCCCATATTTACTTTATCTCCATTTGGTGGAGGCTCGGGAGGAGCGATTCGAAGCCCTCGACTAAGGATACCAACATAGTTTGTAGTACGTGAACCTGCAACAAGCAAAACTATGGGCATAAGTATTAAACCAATGGTGTACATTTAAATGATATATGTATAAAAATATATGTATATACTTGTCCACCAATGAGGCAAAACATCTAAAAGCATGTTTCCAATCTACACACTAAACAAATTCAAAATCAACTCACCATGCCAAAGCAGCATGCAGTTTTTAAGATTGCTTTTATAAGGATTGTATGCATCACATTCACCAACCCTATCAATTTTATAGGCGTCCTCCAATTCAAGCACCCATTTCTGCAGGAAATCAAAGAAAAATTCATGCACACATGAGCCCAGTCAAGAGAATTATTTCGTGTGCACCTCAAAACTCATTAAATATCTAAATATGAATTCAAGGAAAACACAAAAATAAAAAAGGCAGCTTTCAAGAGGGAACGGTATGGAATATCATCCCTTACAGTGTGTGTTGGAGCATGGGTCTTCTTGAGGTATCTTTCAATAAGTTGATAATCAGAGCCGCTATGAGGTAATGGAGAGATATTACATTTTAGGTCCTTATACTTGGCATCAAAAGGATCATCCCCTTATTTTCGAAGCTAAGGAGTTTAGAAGCTCTTTCAATGTCCTCAAGAGCCTCCAACATGCGAGTCTACATCAGCACCACACAAATCAATAACAAAATAAAAAAATTTAGTTCCTTAATTCAAATGTCATCATTATCATACATCATGGAATGCATAATTACATATAGTGTTGATTTAATTATGTCTATAGGTATTTAGATATTATCTGAGATTTTGGACTTGCCTTGGCCGTGGTTTTTTGTTATGCTTAAATGCATCTTGATTAAGATTTAAATAAGCTTAAATAAGCTTCAGTTAAAAGGTGATTAAAAAGAGAGGTAACAATATGTTTTTGTTTTTTCATATCAGTTTTTTGTTTATTTTTATTTATTAAATAGTACTTGTTTTGTGCTTATAACAATCTAATACGAATAATGGATATAAAATTATATATTTTAAGGCTTTGTTTAAGAGTGAGCTATTTTTATAAAACTAAGTGGATAGTTATGCTTATCGATATTCACCAATTATGACTAAACTAATAATTTAATAATCAAATGCAAGTTCTTCTGATTTGTTCAAATTGTTCACTACATTGATTTGATTTATAATGCACATCAAGTTCCCAAACGCAGAGTTTCTCGTTTGGAGAACGCAACTAAATTTTCACCCTTGCTGATTTCTATTACTTTATACCTTGTACATCTAATACATATGTTAGCAATTTTCCCGGGTGAGAAAGGGACATGGCTACGCTGTATAGTTAGCCTGTCACGATAACTCGAGCTATCGAACCTACCTTGGAAAGCAAGCAATTAATTGATTTTTTTTTAAATGTGACGAATACCATTATTTACATGATTTCTATTGTCTATGAAGTATATCGGAAACAACTATATTAATAAGATTAATATGTTAGTAATGTGCGACACATTGATAAAATATTAATACAATGTTTAATGAAAGATCAAATCTTGATCAAAATAAAAACATTTGATAATCTTCACCCATTTTTATTCATAATTATAGATTGCATTGATCCTATCATCCTCTTAGAACATTATCTAATTGATTGTTGTCATGATGCTACGCTACCAAATGGAAAGCTTATTGGGACATGGATGGCTTCATTACAATGAAAGTCGACTTCTCAAGCTAAGAGATGGAGTCATTAGAGTACAACTACATTTTCATCTAATTATTTGTTATTATCACTTTTTAATTACCGTGTTCATCTAAATTTAATTTAATAGCTATATCACTATTGGAGTTAACCTATTAGTTATCCAATATAATAGTGATTAGAGTTGAAGTTAAGCCAATAGTTGTAGACTCATTGGAGTTAAACTAATAGTTGTAGAATCATTAAAATTTAGCTAATAGTTGTATCTTATACTTAATGTATCAACAATTATACTTCGAGTAAAGATCATGATTAGAGTTGAAGTTAAGCTAATAGTTGTATCATCAATGAAGTTAAACTCATAGTTGTATCTAATAATAGAATAGTTGAAGTTGACATTTAATTTTGCAACTATCACGAACTATACTTATCAGATGTTAACTAAGCTATTTTTTATTTTTTAGAAATTGTTAATTATGAATTTTGGACAACACCTATAGAATCAATCTAGACAATACACTTGGCTCATTCTCGTCCATAAATAAAAAAATATAGATGGCAATCCACCCCAAAATTCTAAGATATATACACCTATCAACTTGATTAATGAATTTACAAATTTTTATTGTGTAAACAAGTAGTATACTACTAACCAATTTTGTTTTTTTTAATTAAAAATTTATATCACAATCAAATTCAAATTCACATAATCAAATTTTTAATTCAAACTTAAAAACCATATTATCAAGGACCACTTAAACCAACAATTGTTTTTTTAATCAATCGTTTTTTTAATCAATCGGCCGATTCCCATTATTTACCTGATTTATATGAGTTGTGAAGTATATCAATGATTTTTCAATTATTTTTTAAATTGTGTAAAGAGTATATTACTGACGGATAGGAAAAGAACCTTAAATACCATTAAATAACTAAATAAACATTAGCAAAGAACATTAAATACCATTAAATAACTACTAAAATAATAAGAGGAGCCAAAACTAGTGGATAATTATTAACATGACAATAACAATTATTGATAGTTCTTTCTTATAGTCTACCCCATGTTTAAGAGATCCTTTAATAACTGCATCTCTTTTATGTTGTTTATAAATATTATATGGTGTATGACTGCTTCACCTTGCATTTAGTGAAGTCACATTAGAGGAAATTTCAATTCAAAATGGGCTTCGTAAAGAAAATAATAAAATAATAGTTAAAATAATAAAATAATATTTATTAATTTTGGAGGAAGAAAAGAAAAGGACTACATTTTTTATCGTATTTTCGACATATCTCCTAGTGTTTTTATTCAAATTTTGATTGTGAGTGCTCGTTGGATGTGGAATTAAATCCCGTATCTAACTAGTATCCACTCTGTATACTTTTGACGGACCCCACTACCCCAAAAACAGTAAATACATGAAAAAATGTGAGGTATTTCTTGTTTTTGAGGTAGTGAGGTTCGTCAAAAGTATGCACATCATCATCACATTTTTCAAGTATTTTTTGTTTTTGTGGTAGTTGGGTTCATAAAAAGTATGCAGAGTGAGTATTCGCTGGATGCATAATTTAATTCCGCATCCAACGAGCTCTCATGATCAAAATTTGAGTAAAAACACAGGGAGATATGTCGAAAATACGAACAAAAAAAGTAGTTTTTTTATGATAACTATCCCCAAATTTATATTAAAAAATTGTTTAAGACCTATACGCTATTTCAAATTTAAAGCAATTTCATTCGCTAACACATGATGACATGGAATTTGAATTAGGGTTGAAAGACCCATTTTAAGTTGAAATTTCCTCTAATGTATGGATGTAAGGAAATCTTGGAAAGTCCTTTCTCACCTTTAATGAAACCAATATGTCTTTTTGGAGGCTGAACTATTTCAATGGATGGGCATTATTTTAGCCATGGGAAGGACCTTCGTTCACATGAAGCATTAAATAAACTACGTTCATTAGATTATGGATTTACAGACTCTGACACAAGAACCACTATTCCAAGAGATGATGTTTTTGGACATGGGTTCATTGGAAAACATTTACACTTAGAGTCAATTATCTATCAAAGAGAAGGTTTGTGACGGTAAGGGATGTGCTAATTTTCAACAGGTGGTAAAGGAACTCGGATATTTGTCTGAGGAAAGTTGGAAGACCTTTGTTAAGAGGAAATAATCCCCTTTAAACCTTACTTTTGGGGAAGAGATCATGCTAAACGATGTTGTAATAAATTGTTAAATGACTTTAGTCGATCATTTCTATGGTTGAAGAGTTTGTGATATTGGTCTTAAGTCTTGGGTATCAAAGATGTGGGGTTCCTCTTTAGGTTATATATATATATTTTTCATTTTGTTGAAGGTTTGGATTACTTTTCGTTAAAAAACATATCGGGCTGAGTCATATATTCTTAAGGGTGCATCCATGGAGGTGGGTCACATTTTTGGCAAAGCGATTTCGGAAACAAGAAAAACGCGCATCCTCGTTCAAGTTATTAATACCTCAATCGAGAGTTTAATAAGTCCTCGATTGAGGTTTTGTCAAACCCTCAATCGAGATTTTGTAAAACCCTCGATTGAGCTATTGTTAGCTCGATCGAGGATTAAACAAAAGCTCGATCGAGGGTTTGAAAAAACCTCGATCGAGATACCAACCTCGATCGAGCTCCAAACCTTGATCGAGCTCCCTGGTATAATTTTTTTATAAAAATTCCGCGAGCAGCCGCGGCTTTCCCCATTTTCCGCACTGCACATCCTCGATCGAGCTAGAAGCCTCAACCGAGCTACTATAACCTTGAGTGAGCTCTTGCGCTAGGGATTCCCACCTTCGCCTTCCACCACAATGTTGGATCCCAGAGGTAACACCCAAAACTTCTAATTTGAAATTTAAATGAAATGTTAGTCTATTTTTTTTTTAAATGTTAGTTTGAAATTGAATTTATTTATTTATTGAAGATTGTAGGTTTTTCTTTTTGTCTAATATGTTTCAAATGTGTGCTAGCAAGCAGAAATGCTAGCGTATTATTATAAAATTGTAATTGAAATTTGTTATTTATTTTAAATTTTATTTTTTGTTTTATGCATATTTTGTCAACCAGTAGTGTTTATGCTACCGGTTTAATTTTTAAATGTGTGCCCGACAAGCATAAATGCTGCCCAAATTTTTTCAATCCTCCGAGAATACACAGAGGATTGAAAAAATTCATATTTTTTAAGCTTAAAATTAAAATTTATAGTTTGTATAAATATTTCTATCCGACAACGTTTATGTTGTCGGTTTAATTTTGAAATGTGTGTCACGCAAGTAGAAATGCTGCATAATTTTTTTCAATCATCTAAGAATACAGGGAGGATTGAAAAAATTACAAACCCTAGACTCGAGACAATAATTTACTTTAAATCTGCGGAGACATTTATGTAAAACCATATATATAAAAACTATTAACTATTTAATTAAAATTAAAATTAAATTATTATATTACTCCATATTTTTATTTTTTATAAATATTTTTTCATAATAAATTAAGATATTTATATTTTGATTTAGTAGATATATTTTGATTTTAGTTTATTGAAAAGTGTACAAGTATGTATTTTATGTATTTTTGTTTATTGGAAGCTCAAATGTATTATGAAAATGTTTATATTTTATTTTATTTTGTTAAAATGTTTATATATATATTTTTGTTTATATATATATATATATATATATAAACTATTAACTATTTAATTAAAATAAATAATTAAAATTAAAATTATATTATTAAATTACTCCATATTTATATTTTTTTATAAATATTTTTTCATAATAAAATAAGATATGTATGTTTTGATTTAGTAGACATATTTTGATTTTAGTTTATTGAAAAGTGTACAAGTTTGTATTTTATGTTTTTTTGTTTTTTGAAGCTCAAACCTATTATGAAAATGTTTATATTTTATTTGTTTTGTTGATATTTTATTTTTTTTGAAGGAAAAAATATTAATAAATTTAAGTTTGTAAATTTGAAAAAAAATCAAATTAAAAAATTAATAGAAATCCATAATTTAAGATAAAATTATATTTTTGATATTTTTAGAAAAAATATATAGATTTATATTCAACATTTTGAAAATTCTAAATTCTAAATTTAGAATATTTTAAAATAATAGTAAAATATATTACTAATAAAATATTTAAATTTATACATTAAGACGTTGACATTTTCCATCTAGGATAGGTTAGTCAGGATAAGTTAGTATTGCCCTCCTTATTGCCTTAGCTTATGAGAATAGCCATGCCCATTCATCAATCCATGGGGACTTGCATCTAGACGTTCTCCTTGCCATTATGATTTCATGTGAAATCTATGTATGTCATTTATGGCATTAATAATATGTTCCAGTAGTTTACAATTGGTCTTGGGCAATGAATAAATGAATAATCACAATTAAAAAAAGCATAGGGCATATACCAAAATACTAAGTCTCTCTTTATTCTGTTAATCCCCATATGGGAGGTTCAATTTGCAACGGAGAAATATTGATGGAAATAATAGCAATAGGGTAGCCAAGTTCCATGCATTCATTAGCTAATAGATCTGAGTGTGGGAACATCTATTATTCTACATAATACGACAATAGTATACTATCAATAATAAATTATATCAAAACATAACGCATATCTACGTTTGTTTCAGTTTTTGCTAAAGTTAGCACAAAACCATAGGGCAAGGATAGGGCTGCTATGATATATTCTTGAGATAGGTAGACATGTTGAGTTCATATTATTGTATATTTTCTGAATATCCTTGATGAAATGGTTGACTTTTACCTAGTGGAAAAAAATGATATCGACATAAATTATGTGTATAGGTAAAGTTTAAAATAAATTGAAATGGAAAGTTATAGACTGAACTACTGGATTGGGATCTGAAAAGTTAGAGCTTTGAACTTTAAGTGAAACTTCATTCAAGTCCCAAGAACACTTTTGCATTCACACACATGACATGAATGATCAAGCTCAACTATCTGTGAAAAAGAAATTTGCGTGTGTCATTTCCTTATTGATCATGCTCACACTCATGATCCTTCTCCCATTATTAATGTGCACCATGTGATGATATATTAATTTCATCTCAAATCTACATCTTCACTATTGAGATATTTATCATTTATCTTATATTGTATGCTGATTGAATTTATTATGCCTTATTTCATGCCGATGAATCTCTATAGTGGGGTTCTTCGATTCGTCGAAGGCACAGCATTGGCGGAGCTACGGCCATTCCTCGCCCTGGAGGTCAATAGAGGACTCATAAGTATACAATTGCGCATGATGTACTCTATCTTGTTAGTCAAACAACAAACTAAATTGTTTCACATGTGTATATTTAATCAACTTATGTCTCTATTTTCACAGGTTCTCTTAGGCATTCTGTGCCGACACACGCTCTAGCAAGGGAGATGAGCGGCAGCCACACTGGAAATCGCTCTGTGCATGTGAGCGGAAAGGATGATACTGCTGGTGTAGGTGGGGAGGTTCTACATGAGACAGGTACATTAAATGCATATATAATTTTCTTTCAGTTCTCAGTACCTTTAATTTATATTGATTTCAATTTCACCTATAGTTGATGTACATGTATTTTGACTAACGTTTATGTTTTCATCTAATTTTCAAGTGCTGCATAGGAGGGCCCCGACCCTTCTGAGGAACCACCATGGGAGGATGATATCACACGTATCACGCTGCAAGACATTACCAATCAACATGACAATTTGCGGTTTAACGTTTGAGAAATTTCAGAGCACTCTCCTGCATCACGTTCGATGTGGATGATGTTAGAGGCAGTAGACAATATACTGAAGGTCTACAAGTCCATTAGACCATTGAGTTCTCTTTGGGTCAGTGCATGTCAGAGAAGAATGGCTGTAGTGAGGGGTCCTAATAACTGGGCCGCAGTGAAACATGCAACAGTTGGCCATGATGTGAAGGGAACATCATTTGATATCCCTCATGACTGTGTTGCTGGTCAACCGCTTAGACTCAAGGAGTTTAAGCTAGAGGCTGCAACGCCTTATGTATACGACAGGTTTATTGGACCATGAGGCATGCTTCTCCACCATGACCAGGTCCCACTATACTTTGCAAAACACATATATGTAGAGTTTGTTCTAGACATGCACCCAGATTACACCAGCACACCATCGAGCTTCTATGGTGCTGGTGTGGGACTTAGTCATGCGCATCCTGGGGCTAGGAGAGACCCTGGAGCTCAGCCAGAGCCAGATCCTTTGGTAGGTCACCCTTCCAGGACCATGCTTAGGATAGATGATGTAGGTGGGTCATCTCAGCTAACTTATGAGGAGCAGAGTGCATTGGTAGAGGCGACATGCATCAAGATGCATGGTACCATGATGGTTGTGCAGGCAGAGAGACATAGAGCACCCACTGCACCTACAGAGCCTGAGATACAGTGGGTGACCAATGATGTTCTTAACATTCTTGATCGGGACACACTGATGCATTATGCTATTATGGCCCGCGATGCATATTTTGCACTGCATCATAGATGCAAGCCTTGAACGATGGGATAGGTACATCTTTATTGTCATCATTTAATCGAGTCATCATTTGATTGTCATGATTGCAATGTATTCTCAAATGAATCATTTTTTTAACTAATAATTTGATTTTTGTTAGACCTCCATGCAGGAGCCTAGTTTCATGGAGGTCCTTTTTGGCAGTGATGCATTTGTTCGAGGTCCCACTACAGTTCCTCCTACCCACATCTATGACGTATGTGTTAACTCTCATCCTCGATTAAAAATTAATAATTGAGTCAATTGTTGAACACGTAATATTTTGGTATAATCTAACTTTTGTCATTTATCTTGTGCACATTGTACATGATAGAGGAAAGGGTGTTGCACAGGATTCTACACAGCCCCGCTCGAGTCCTACTTATGGCACTCCAATCGACGAGGTACTAGTTATTTATGTTCGAATTGTTTGCATTTTTTTGTTCATATTATAATTTACTTGTTGAAATTATAATTCTCAAGTTCAAATTGTAATTAATTAATGTTACTATTTTCATGTCATGTGGAAACAGACGCAGACACAGGAAGTTGTAGATGAGGGCGTTGAAGTCAATAGTGATGTTTATGGATGAGTGGATAGTCATTCATCAGCCGGGTCTTAATGAAGGCTCGTCTCAGCAGCCCATCCTCCCAAACCTAACACTCAACTCGAGTGAGGTGAGTTCATAGATAAATATGTTTCATATATATATATTTAATTTTTTTGTCACATTCTACATATAATTTAAATATGTGTTATGTAACTGACTTGTAGAGTTCATGGTTTTAACTTCTGCAGTTCTCAGACCTAGATAATTTTCTTCGTGATGTGCATAGTCTAGTTGGCGGTAGTGTAGCCAGCGGTAGTGTGGCTGGCGGTAGTGGCCATGATGGTCGATCTCTCTATCAATGGAGTAGGAGTGATTTGTAGACTGTTATTTGTGGATGTTATTATTTGTGGACTTTAGTATTTTGTACTTGATGATTATATATATATATGAACTTTTTTTGAACATGATGGTCTGTTAAATGTTTTAATTATTTGCAGTTATAGTTAAAAGTTTTTTATATTTTATGTAATATTAATGTTATTTAACAAGATCATTAATGTGGAAAATCTTATGACATTGTACAATTTTGCAATTTAATAAATTACAAGTTTACAAATTTTACAATGTTTACAAAGTTTACAAGTTTACATGTTTGCAAAATTGTCAATCGAAAACACTTACAATTAAAATATTACAAAATTTACAACTTTACAATGTATGATCCACTAGACCCAAATTACAACTAAAATGTAAAATTTGATTTCATATACAAAAAAATTTACAACTACAATTTTAAATTTGGTTTCATTTGTAAAAAAGTTACAATTATGCAAAATTGTCAATCAAACGAAACTTACAATTTAACATAACTTACAATTAATATCGATTGCAATCTGTAGATTTAATGAGGATGCAATAAATGTATGTGTTGTTCTTTGGATTGCATGTCACTAACAATTTACAACTTGTCTATTCCTAGGTATAGGTGTTCATGCACATAGAGTACATATGTGAATGCACATGTACTCTCATATATATGTTTACAAAAATTACATTTAAATACAAATGATATATTTCAAAAAAAAAATTGATTTCCTTCATTTCAAAAGCATGTCAACTATGTCAACATCAAAAGTGACATATAACCTTCATTCAGCTGGCCAATGGGTTATAGGAATGCATGTCTCCATAATACGATCATGGTCAGCTACTGACATATTCCATCTCTTTGGTTCACCCCTCTTCACCTTCATTTCAATGAGATGTATCCGAGCTGCCACCACCAAATGACTGTATTGACAAGATATATATTCAAGCATGAAATCTCTGTAAATAATATAGTCACCTTGTCTTCTCACTTTTAAAAAAAAGTGGCTCATCACAACTAGGTCACCAACTTGGTACGTGAACTCTCCGTCGACATAGGGCCGCATCAACTTGCTTTTTATTTGTGTACACCGCATCAAAAAGTATGCCACATGCTCAACATTTTCCGGTGGTGCAATTACAACAAATATATCACCTACATCAATATTTTCAAATATTAAACAATATATATGTGTGTGTGTGTGTGTGTGTGTTTGTACATGACTAGAGACTTAAACATCCAATCAAGTATCATGTGCCTTGCTTAACCAAATTAAAAACCCGATCATGATCTAGTGAAACCACTGCCTCGTCAGTGTGCATCTCTTGCCACGTCGGAATCAAATGTGGCCCCTTTGGATTAAGAGGGACATATTTCCATTGTTTGACATATGCATCATTCATGCAATGATCAACCCCCAATCCATTGGCATCAATGCAGAACTCACAGAATCATGCATACTTCCTCTTTTCAATGGAAAATATGTTGCCCATGTGTTTACTATGAACTGAATGGAGTTCTCTCGTACTAGGTATGGTCTCGTAATACCATGGCATGGATATATTCACATCGCCAAGGGAAACATCCCAAAAAAAATTGCATCGAATAACAATCATCATATATATATATATAATACAAACACATTTATTAAATTCCAATTAAGTTGTTGGTTTTTTCTACTTGCGCACTGACCTTGCTTGTTCATGACCTTGCTGACCCAAATTTTGTGTGCACCAATCAACTACTTTTGCTGAGCACTTGAGCCGAGATGCACTATGACTCATTTGGTACCTCTGAAGTGCTTCTTTCATGCATGCACCTGCGCCATCATGTTCACCCTTTTCGTGCCCTGTTTCAAAAAATCTCCAGGTGTGTCGAATTCTCATCTCTTTGTGAAGGAGACTCAACCAATAAAATGAGCGTGCCAATTTGAACTGCTCCACACACCTATCTGACCAAATCCAGTGTTCTGTAAATGACACCCCACTCTTTTTGAATGAATCATAAATCAACCCAAAACAGTGTTGAACAAATAACATGTCATGCTCATGATCATCACTGACATAAAAATGGTATTCCTTGATCACATCACATGACTGAGGAGTGATATCGCTACCATCAATGCTCACCTGAGAATGTCTATACAATAAATGTATGAAGATGGACACCTAATCGGAGTGATAATAGTCACTTTGTATCTCTCTCTGAGGAGCAAATGTGTAATTCTCAGCAAAGTCTACCACCGATAGGATTGTTCCTGGCTCAAAAACCTCATAAGAATGCTTAAATTCTAAAGCTTGCCACCTAGACCTGTGGGAGTGTTTAATGTATTTGTAAATTTGACTTTGAAACTTGTCCATGAAGTATGAAATACGAATATCATCCTCTATCAAGTTGATCCTATTAGATGGAACAT
Source organism: Pseudotsuga menziesii (assembly GCA_001517045.1). NCBI lineage: Eukaryota > Viridiplantae > Streptophyta > Pinopsida > Pinales > Pinaceae > Pseudotsuga > Pseudotsuga menziesii. Next base: position 200,410 of record LPNX011107878.1, read on the forward strand.
GTGAATAAGATGATGGATTCATGGAGACATACTCATATCTTTTCCACTTAACTGTGATATCTGACAATCTAGGGTGTGTTGGATCGATAGGAAACTTCCTATGGAACAATTCCAAATCACCGCATTCATGGAATCTTCTCCTACCTACACACCTTTTATTGAAAAACACATTTTCCGGATTCCTATTGCATAGTATCGTAGAAATAAAATCCCGCACTGTGTGAGGAGCTAGTTTACCATCCCAATGTTTTTTGTAAAAATCCACAAATGTGCCATAGTATAACTGGAATTCAACATGGTATCAACAACAACAAGTGTCCCGAATTGTATTCAGTCTAATATACCATGGTTTCAACTTACTGAACATGGTAAATGAGATCTGGACACCGGGATTTGATGCTTTGAATTCCTCGAACAAACCAACTCCTATCATCTCCATAACATGCTTGCAATGCTCCTTATAAATGCCTCTGTCAGAACGTTGTCATAGGACATGTTTTCAATTTGGTATAGCACGAGACTGGTTGTCCCAATAATCTATCACCTTCTCTCTAATGCCCTCTTCCATCCTATCTTTATATGCTTCTTTGCATATACATTAGAGGAATTTTGGGGTCTAAAATGGGCCTCCTAAGGAAAATAATAAAATAATAGTTAAAATAATAAAATAATATCGATTAATTTTGGAGGAAGAAAGAAAAAAACTACTTTTTGTGTTCGTATTTTGGACATATCTCCCTGTGTTTTTACTCAAATTTCAATCAGGAGAGATCGTTGGATGTAGAATTTGATTCCGCATCCAACGAGTACCCACACTGCATACGTTTGACGGACCCCGCTACCCCAAAAGCAAGAAATACCTGAAAAAACGTGATGATGATGTCATCATCACATGTTTTTAGGTATTTCTTGTTTTTGGGGTAGTGAGGTCCATCAAAATTATGCAGTGTGGGTACTCGTTGGATTTGGAATCAAATTCCGCATCCAACGAGCTCTCATGATCGAAATTTGAGTAAAAACACAATGAGATATGTCGAAAATACGAACAAAAAAAGTAGTTTTTTTTAATTACAAATATGTCAATTCAACCATTATGGTTGACTTATTTTATTGAAATTATATTGGTTCTTGAATTACAACTCACAAAAACTTATTTTGGCACGTTTTCTTATAAGGCCCATTTTAGACCCCAAATTTCCTCTAATGAGAGCCCAACAAGCAGCTTCATCGTTTCATCTATATTTACCCTGAATTTAGTGTATATGTGTTGTATTTTTGTTGAAACATGGAGCATCTTTGACATTGTTGCGACCATTCGATTTCTTGAGGCACTTTGTGCCACAATAACAGTTGTAATTTCCCTATGAGCAGTGTTGATATCAGTTTTTCTTGACTTTCCAAATGCACATAGTGCAGTTGTTACATTCTCACATGCATTTTTATTTTTAACATCCTTAAAACCCAACAACTTTGTGGCACGTTTCAATTTTTTTTGTTTTATCATCCCATGTAGGATTTGAGCTTGTGTAATCACTTATTGATGTTCAAAGTACAACTTGATTATGCTACTAACATGCTCTTTGATTGTCCGATCAGGGGTCGAGTTCTTGAACTCTTCTTGAGTGGCATCATCCAACCCTCTTAAACAATTAGCATCCATTCCAATGTCATTGAAGCTCCCAATTACTCTTGAGAAATCAGAGGGTGCACGATCTTGTGATGGTTGGACGGGATCTAGCAATAAACAAATACAAACTCAAAAATAAATTTACAAGCTCAAGAATAAATACAAATAAATGCAAGCTCAAGAATAAAATTTTATTTTGATACTTATCATATTTCCATTGTTAGTTAAAAAATTAACAAATAAATTATACAAGATTGAATAACATTTTATTTTAATTTTATCATATTTCCATTGTTTGTTAACAAATTAACAAATAAATGCAAACAATGGTGGTTGTAGTACTAACTAGAGATGAATATGGACCCCAGTTTAAATTGGCTTCCTAATGGTTAAAAGGTAGTCACTCGGCCACCAAGGTTATCTCAAGCTTGAGTATTGTGGAAGTACCCCTCACTTCATGGTGCAAATAAAACTGCTATCCACTTGGCCACAAACAAAAGCTCTTTGGTTTTCCTCACAGGTGGGAATCTAGTCAATCCGGTATGGGCCATTACCCTTTTTGCTTGGCAGGTCCTCTCGTTGTCCAGCTACTTTGAGGTTCATGTGGTACTCCTCATAATGAGTTTTAGGGAAAATCCCAAGTACTTCCCACAGTTGTTGCGGATGAGACTTATGTCCCGATCCGGATGTTATTAAGTAAATTAGGTTATTAAGTATGATTCTTAGTCATTTGTACAAGATTGCAATGTAATGTAATTGTAATTGTAAAATTGTAATGTAATTGTAATTATAATGTAATTATCATCATTATCATAAACTAGAATACAATTATGTTCAAGTTTATATTAATACCCTTGATTCACTTGGTTGATGTTATAGTCTCATAGGTCTATTTGGTTTCAACAAGGATGTTGAAATCTTATCAGTTTATACAATTAGAATCATTTTTCTTATATATTTTTTAGAATGCACCCAAGATGTACTTTGAGAGTTAAAGTCTTCGAGCATGCCTTCCTTATAGAAAAAAACAATGAACACATTGTATGTGGTAGAATGAGGGCATATATTGTTGTGGAAGACTTCACAGAAGGGATTCCTAGTTCCATCCAACTTTTCTTCCATACATAAACCATCTACTTGTATAAATTAGGCCAAATATGCCCTAAGCAAACCCACACCAACTCAAAATAGTGTTCTAAGTTTTTCCTTGCTTGACCTTGTAGGCCTTAATCAATGGTGACCTCTTATATCTTAATCTGTCCTATTTTTAAATGCTTAACATATATACATAATTTCATAATTAATAAGGTGTCCATATTGATTTCTCCTTTGTTATATTTCCTTCATCTTCTTATTGTCTCCCTGATATAAAGCATGCTGTTTTGAAAAGAATGACCTTAGGAATTAGTCCTACACATTGAACATGAAGGAAGGAGAATATGTTACTAAATTTATGATGCACTTTCAAGGTGTGGAAGGATAAATTGATTGTTATTAGACTCAATATGGAGGAAAATTACATTTTAGTACTAATGATCAACATATTGATAAGTGTTTCAATCTTCTTCTCCTAGAGTTAATTTGTTACATAAGGAAATTGATTTTTGTTTAGATTAACTACGCAATATCTTATTGACATGGTCTACGCGTTTCTTTGAGAACATTGTTAAATCATCCATGCATATTAATGTGCTTCTATGAGATTGTATTGTGAAGTAGAATCCAATAGAGTTTCAACCTTGGTCTTCATGATATGGATGTTAATATGGAAAAGTTGTGTCATCTCCTTCTCTTCCTTATGATGAAGGCTATTTAGATTCACCTCCTTCTGCACTGGAGAACAAAAAATACTCTTATATATATCTAATATTATATCTACCTCTTTGCTTGAATATGTTATGTAATGTAATGTAAAATTGTAGTTTGAACACTAAAAATGTTCATATACATGAATATGAAATTAAAACTGTACACGTTTAAAATTAAAAGTGTAATTGTTTAATGTAATTAGAGATCATCATTATTATTTAATGTAACACGAAAAATTGTAATTTGAACACTATGAAAATGTTCATATACATGAATATGAAATTAAAATTGAATATTAAAATCGATGATGACCAGTGCAATCAACTCCCATTGAAAACAATAGTTGTAATGTTTTACATAAAAATTATATATATGTGAGTCTATATTATGCAATATGAAATTATATGAATATATAAATACTAAATTATACAATTTAATTACAAATATAAATACATATATATTCATACATGCACATACAATGTACATATAACTTTATGAATTAATTACAAAATTATAATAAATTCTAAACTTGATTTAACATGTACATGTATATATAAAAATTATGAACTAGAGTTCACTATGAAATTAACTATATGAATATGCAATTTATAAAATTATATGAATATGAAATTATATAATTTACATTAAATTATGAATACATATATATGACTTCAAACATGTACATACAATTTATATAATTTATGAATTATTTACAAAATTATATTTACATTCTAAACAATTTAACACATACACACACACACACACACATATCTATAAATTATGAACTAGAACACTATGAAATTAAATATATTATCCAATATGAAAATATGAATGAAATTATATGAACTATATCATTAGGAAAAAAAAGGTATAGTTATGAATATGAAATTGCATAACTTTTAAATTATATCAATATTGTTAACAATGGAATTTGATTCTCCCATCATAGGTTGATTTGCAACTTCTCCTCTCAAGATTGCTCTTTTTCTCCTCTTTCTTTCTCTATCTTTCTCTCTTATTTCTTCGGTGTTGATTTGATTCCTAGTAGATATTTTACTTCGACGGTTTTTGCTTCCCATTGTGATGAAGATCAACAATCCAAATTCACACTTACAACAATATGTAAACACAATACACAATACACAATGCTAAATTTGCATTAGAACACAAGCATTGTTTCAAATTGGTTAGCCAATTGTGAATGATAAAATTAGTAAGATGTTTATGTTTTATGTTTATATAGAATTTATTTAGGAATTCAGGTGGGAAATGGTGTTAGGAAGGTAGTTGAAATGACATTAATTCCATCAATGCTTAACTTCATTCCCGACCACTTTTGTATGATTTTTTAACAAAAACTAGACCTCGATCGAGGTATTACCTCGATCAAGCTTTTTATAATTTTCTCGATCGAGCTTTGGTTAAAACCTTGATCGAGGTATTTTAAAACCTCGATTGAGCTCTAGAGCTCGATCGAGGGCCTGAAAAAATAGGGATTCAACCCTCTTACAGGAAAATCAATGTTTCTTTGTGTCTTCTAGGGATGTAAACACTGCAATTCATGGCACACAACTGAGCGGAATTCATACCAATAGATTCATCATCGAATCCTCTATCCATTGAGGTATCATGCATGCGTTTTGGAATTCATGTGGTTTTTTTTAAAATTAGTTCTAAAACTTACAGTTAGAAAACCTAACAACAACTTCGAAGCAACTCAAAGAAAAATATACAGGGTAAAAAATACACATCCAAAAATTTTGGAAAAATACCATAGCCCACACATCAACGTGTTGTCTTCAAAAGGGTGTTTCTGGTTTTTCAATTTTTTAAAAAAAGTGAAAAAAAAGCTGGGATGGACACACGTGTATAAAACGATGCTGAAATCAGATGTGGTCATTTTCGAAAAATAATAAATAATTGTATATTTCAAAATAAATTATCAAAAAAATATGCAGACCACGAATGCATTTTTTGTAGATCATGCTTGTATATATATATTTTTTAAATTATTAATGTAAGATTGAATTATTGGGGATGGACACGAGCCACTTATTAACTTCTTCAAATTTTAAAGGTCACGCTGTTCATGAAATTCAAAATTTTACACATTAAATGACATCAGAATATTTTTAAAAAATATCATTGCGAAGGCAACATAATATTCTACAATTTGTTTTTTTACTGCAAGTCAAAATTCACATGGCATAAATGCATTTCGATGGCTTCTATCTAGCACATGACTAAAAAATCAGGTTTTCATCACCAAATTTGGCCAAAAAGTGTTACCCACCCTCATGGAATCACCCTTAAATATCCTACTGTATGGACTTCAATGCTCTCTTTCTAAAGAGATGGTCTCCCTTGTTTGATGCAACTTCATAATGGAGCTATTTGATCCCAATATGGATTAAGTTTCCAAACCTGCCCTCTGAGTTATAGCATGAAGACATTTTCAAAGCCATTGGTAATTCTTTAGGATCCTTTGTAGGGGTGGATCTTTCATATATAGTGATCAAAAGAATGATTTTGGTGAATATTTTCATGAATTTGGACATTTAGGATAGCCTTGCATAAAATATTATTCTCCATAAAGGACCTATCTAGCACATTCAATTTTTGGATTATCAAGGGTTACCCTTTAGGTGTAATAGGCGCCATATATATGATCATCTCGTGGTGGATTTCCCTCTCGGTTTCAAAATGAAAATGTGGGCTATTAAGAATTATGAGAATCTTTATAGTTCTAGTCTAGTGAAGTTGGGGTTCGAAGTGCTTAATAAGTTAATCTCTCAATTATTCCACAATTCAGGGACTATTAAAGATTCATGCTTGGTTCATTCGAAAGTCTTGGAAGAGGGATTGAAAGTTTTGGATCTAATGGAAAACCTTGAGCTTGTTAGCCTTGCTTCTCTTGTAAAAATTAATTTGGCTTCAAGTTCCAGTCCTATCAAAGAAGTTCTAGGTAAACTTATTTAGGACCTAATTCCTCTAAATTTTGATTCTCATGTTAGGAAAGGTTTTGGGCATTTAAAAGATTTAGTTGTTCTTTCTAGTTGTAATTCATCCTTGAGAGTTGATTCTTTACGAAGGACCTCTAATTTTTTGGGGGGAATTTCACATTTTTCTCTAAGAAAGTGGTTTAATAAAGATTATAAAATTAAACCCAGATCTAGTAAGGTGGGTTTGGCAGCATATCCTATGGTAAATGGAACAGGTTTAGGACAGAACCCCGAGACACTCAAAATAGGGGGCTCGTGATAGATTAATATTTTTCAAAAGGCTCGGGTGATAGCTTCTTGGGAGGATGCACCAGGATCACATAAAACTTTATTTTGGATACTTAGAGTAGTTGATACCCTAGAAGAGGTTCCTCCATGAATACATGCATTATGAATTGCCAAGGGCCGGCTAAACCCTCTAACAAATTAGCTATTTGTAGGTTGGTAGAATATATTAAACCCGATGGTATTTTTATCCAAGAATAAATGTGTGAAGGTAGAAAAACTATTAATGATTTAAAGAAATTGAATGGATATAATTATATTTTTTATATGCTAAAGGAGATTCTAGGGGCTTGGTTACACGATGGAATTCTCAAGTTATGTGTCTTTCTAATTCATGGGCTATGGATTCTATACTTGGAACAATTATGTATTCTCTTGATTTGGGGAAAGAATTTCTCTTTACAAGCATCTATGGGCCATATATTGATAGGATTCCTTTTTGGGACAAATAGTTATCAAAAGATATTATGAAATCCAATAATCTTATTCTAGGTGGGGATATAAATTTTTCCTTGACATGTTAAGAGATTTGGGGAAATTCTACTTAGAAGGATGGTTTATCTGACAATTTCCTTCGGAAGTTGGAGATGTGTGAAATTCTGGATTTTGTTCCCTCCAAATTTAAAGCAACGTGGAACAATAGCCTAGTGGGGAAATATCAAATCACTAAATAAATAGATTGTTTTTTTAGTTTCAGAAGGTATGATGGAGATCCCTTTCCATTTCAGGAAATGCGTAGGTTTAGTTGGGGATTCTAATCATCAACATATTATATTGGAACTAGCAGATGTTGAATCTACACTTCCTGTGTCTTTAAAATTTAGCTCGCTTTAGTTGAGGTATGGGGAATTTGTGAAGCTTCTATGTTATGCTTGGGTTTATTACAATCTAGTCAGCGTAGAATTTGCCTCTTTTCTATTTCTAAAGGATTGGAAATGAGTAAGGAGGTTTTGTTATAATGGTATTCAAACATGTGATTGTAGAAAGATAGAGACTTAAAAGAGATTGAAACTTGCTACGAAGATTGGAACGACATGGATGGAAGGGGTTTTGTCTTAGAAGAGTCAAAAGCAGTAGGTCTGGATATGGAGAAGCATCGTAGAGAAATTATGGATTTTCATGAATCAGAGTGGAGACTAAAACATTGAGCACTTTTGCTGGCTATAAGTGACAAAAATACAAGCTTCTTTCATCATTATGTGAATCATAGGAAGAACTACAATATAATTTGGAAAATAAAAAACTATTCAGGATTTGAAATCAATAGTTTCAAAGATATATCAAATGCTTGGATTCACCGTTTTGAAAGACTGTTTCAATTAGGGGATTCTACAAATATTCCAGACATGGATAGTATTGCCCAACTCTTTCCTTGTATTCTTTGAGAAGTTGCTAATTGTATTTTGGTGAAGGAAGTTACTAATCAAGAGATTCAAGTGGCCCTTCATAGTTTTAAACAAGACAAGATTCTTCGTCTGGATGGGTTATCTACTAGATTTTTCATTGAGTCAAGTATGAGGTTTTGGGGTAGGATCTCTTACAAGTAATTGAGCAATCAAGAAGAAATGGGAACATTGTAGCTTCCTTTAATACTACCTTTATCACTTTGATTCAAAAACCTGAAAACCTGATATCCTTTGATTATTTAGACCCATTTCACTTTGTAACACAATTTACAAGGTTATTTCTAAAATTATTGCAGGAAGGATTACACTTTTAATGTTTCCAGGTATTTCTTAGGACCGATTTGGGTTTCTATCTGGAAGGAATATTCACGACGTGATTGGCTTGGCTCAACAAAGCTCACAGTATTGGAGAAAAGAAATTAAAAGTTGTGCTAATAAAAATTTATTTATTAAAGGATTATGATAGAGTATGTAGGGATTTAAATTTAACAAAGGTGGCGAATCAACTACGATTATGCTCGTCTTTTATTAAGTGGGTTCTGTATTTCATCTCTTCTATATCCTTTTCAATATTCTCCAATAGTGCAGCTTCAAACTTTTTCAAACCATATTGAGGAATTTGCGAGTGGTTCCCAACTGATCCTTTACTTTTTCTCTTAGCAGGAGAAAGACTTAGTAAATCTATCCTTGTATAAAAACGACAGGGTAGCTTCAAAGGGGTTAATATTGGAGGTAGATTTTGGCTAACACATATTCTGTATGTTGATTATGTCTTAATCCTCTATGATGGCTCTTGAAAAGACTTGGAGAATTTCTCCAGTATACTAGATTTGTTTTGCTCTTCTACAAGTATGAAAGTGAATTTAAACATAAACCTTTTATATTAGGAGAGGGTGTAGAAGGGGAGGAAATGTCCCATTTTAAAAGTATATTTAGGCATAATTTTTGTACCAAGATACTAGATTGATTTATCTTGGTTTTAGGATTAAACCAATTTTTTATGTCAAGAAAGATTGGAACTAGTTGATTGCTAAATGCAAAAAACATATTTCTAATTGTTCCTTTGATTAGACTTCCAGAGATGGGAGATTAGTGTTAGTTAAATCATTGTTCCTTTGATTAGACTTCCAGAGATGGGATATTAGTGTTAGTTAAATCATTTCTAGAGGCAAATCATGTGTACTGGATGTCCCTCTCTTTGATTCCTCTTGGAGACCTTAAATCAATGGAAAAATTAATGTTCAAATTCTTTTGGCCATACAATCTAGCGTAGAAAGGGACAATTTGGATCAAGTGCAAATCTCTTTCCTTTCCTAAATTCCTTGGTGCGATAGTGCACCAGATTCCCGCCAATATTTTCTAAGAATTTGGAAGCTAAAAATATTTGAAGAATAATTACATGCTCTGATCTATGGAAATATGTGATTATTTACAAATATATTGATCCTTTTTTTATTCTAGAGTAGCTCTAGAATTCTTCAAATATATTCATAAAGTCTCTATTATTTGGAGAGTTGTTCTGTTATTATTTTATGTGGTTTGTAATTGATTAACATGGAAGGTTGGGAATGGGCATAACATTCTAGTGAAAGAGGATTCCTAGGTTGGGAGTGGATCCACGAACTCCTTACTTTTCCATATGCTTATGCAACTCAGGTTTAAAGGATTGTTTACTTTGATCCACTTCGTAGTTCCAACTTCTTCACCGTTGATGAGTTGAAGGTGGAAAAACATAGATTCTGTTGGCTTTAGGGATGAAGATTATCTTAACGACATGCTTATAATAATCAACTTCTTCGTTGTCATGTGTAACTCAATCAACATAAGGATTCCTTGTTTTGGGCTAGAGATATGGAACTTTGATGGAAGAGAATCAATTGGTGGAGCTTGTATGGTGGTGGAGATTAGTATAGAAGTTCAACTATACATCAAAGTATAAGATTCTTATCATTAGAGAAAATTTGGGGTCTAAAATGGGCCTTATAAGAAAATGTGCCAAAATAAGTTTTTGTGAGTTGGAATTCAAGAACCAATAGAATTTCAATAAAATAAGTCAACCATAATGGTTGAATTGACATATTTGTTATTAAAAAAATCTACTTTTTTTGTTCGTATTTTCGACATATCTCATTGTGTTTTTACTCAAATTTCGATCGGGAGAGCTCGTTGGATGCGGAATTTCTTGTTTTTTCAGGTATTTCTTGTTTTTCGGGTAGCGAGGTCCATCAAAAGTATGCAGTGTGGGTACTCGTTGGATGCGGAATCAAATTCCGCATCCAACGAGCTCTCCCGATCAAAATTTGAGTAAAAACACAGGGAGATATGTAAAAAATACGAACACAAAAAGTAGTTTTTTTCTTTCTTCCTCCAAAATTAATCAATATTATTTTATTATTTTACCTATTATTTTATTGTTTTAACTATTATTTTATTATTTTCCTTAGGAGTCCCATTTTAGACCGCAAAATTTCTCTAATGGTGGTTATTATTGCGGGATAAAGTTCTAACATGGGATCATATGCAAAGAAGAAATCGAGAAGGGAATTATAGGTGTTATTTATGCAAACAAGATGAGGAGATCAATTACCACTTGCTTGTTGAATGACACTATGTTTCTCAGGTTTGGAAGGATTTGGATAGTTTTTTACAGTTGAGATGCTCATGGTATGGCACGAGTTAGTTCAACAATGCCTTAAAAATTTGTGTCTCAATCCTGGTTATAATGTTTTCCTTTAATCTTCGGAGGGAAAGTTTGGATCATTAGGAATGAATGTCTTTTTAGGATACTTTCATCCCTCCTCTCATTTGTACAAATTGGAGTTTGGCTATACTGAAATTATTTCTTCATATTAGTAATGTTATTCCTTCTCGATAGGGTATGCAAGAGGTAATAAATTGACTTTCCTTAGTATTATTTGAGGTAAGAGGTAAAAAGGTTTTTTTTTTTATGAGTCTTATATTTTTTTTGGATGAACACTTCAAACTGTTTTGAAAGTATGGAGCTAACTACTATGTGGTTCTGGTACACTGCAAGTTGATATGTATACCGTAAAGAGACTAAGAGTTTGTTTAACGATCAAGTTTATGAATAGACTAAATATATATTTTTTATCAAGTTTGAATAGTTAGCTGACAAATGTAATTTTTTTGGAAAAACATTTTTTTCTAATAAAAAAAAAATAAGACGGCATCTCTAAAGTTTTCAACTACTATAACAAAAAGAAAATAGCTCATAGAAATTTTATAAGCCTCATATTTTTTTTTAAAATAAAATATTTTATCTTATTGTGTAAAATTGTTAAGATTTAAAAAAGAAAATATAGAAAATTGTTAAGATTTAAAAATGAAAATATATAAATTGTTTATGAAAATGTGGTTTAAAATTTTAAACAAAATAGTTAATAAATAAATAAAAAGTAAACAAATTTCTAAGAAATAAGAATTAAAATTTTTGAGCCATTTAGAAACAATTATTATGTTGATTTTTATAATTAAGCAGAAGGTGTATATATGTTAGAATTTTGGGTGGACTACCATCTATACTTCTTCATCTACGGACGAGAGTGAGACAAGTGTACTGTCTAGATTGATTCTATGGCCGTCGTCCAAGATTAAATGAGAATGAGACAAGTGTATTGTCTAGATTGATTTTATGGCTATCGTTCAAAATTAATAATTAATAATTTCAAAAAAAGAAAAAAAATAGCTTAATTAACATGTGATAACTACAATTAGTGATAGTTTAAAAAATTAAAATTAATCTTTTATAACTATGAGCTTAACTCCATCGATTATTAGATACAACTATTAGCTTTACTCCAATGGTTCTAGAACTATTAGCTTAACTTCAACTCTAATCACTTAACCCTTAGTCCAACTGCATTTCATTTCGCATCTAGGAGTCTAGCTAATGGGAGTCATGTAAGAGTCAAACTCCTAATAAAATAGTTGGAACTCCTAATAAACTCCTCCGAACTCCTAATAAACTCCCACATCTGGTAGTTGGACATGTAGCTAATATACATTTCATATTGCATGTTTAGGTTTTCCGTATAGATATAATTAGGTTTTCAATTATTTTTAAAGGAGTTTAGTCTAACTCATAATTAACAATTTCAAACAAATTAAAAATAGCTTAGTTAACATTTGATAAGTACACTTCGTGATAGACTATTCGATTATTAGATACAACTATTCAATTATTAGCTTAAATACATTGATGATACAAGTATTAGCTTAACTTCAACACCAATAATGGGTAAATATTAGATTAACTCCAATGATTTCACAACTATTAGCTTAACTTCAGCTCTAATCATGGTTATATTGGATAACTATCCTCGATTGCAGTAAAACCATGCACCAAGAAAAATCACTTAGGTAACGTGCAAATTATGTGACAGTTGAAGTCCATATGGCACTTGGAAGTTGAGTTAATGTGCATAAGACATAGTCTAAGCTTTTTATTAACTTTTAAATTAACTATTAGATACAACTATTAGCTTAACTCCAATGATGATACCACTATGAGCCTAGCTTCATAAATTAAGTTGTTGTTATATTAGCTTAACTATTAGATACAAGTAATTGACAAATTCTTTAGTAAAGAAACATTATCAATATGTCAAATATATACCTCTCGGTCTATTTCAAACATATTAATCTTAGTAATATGGTTAGTGCTAGTTTAGAATTTTAGAATGAACTACCATCTATGCTTTTTCATCTATGAACAAACAAATATGGAGACATAAATATACTATTCAATGTAATCGTTCAAAATTCATAATTAATAATTTAAAAAAATAAAATAAAAAATTAGCCAATTTAAAGAGTGAACTTAATAAATAAATCACCATTTTAAATATAATAACCTGAAATTAATAAATAATCATTTTTCAATATAATTGAATATTTATTTAAAACAGCACGCATTATAATTAAAAGTCCTTCGATACATTTATTAATTAAAATTCTAACATAAAATACTGTCAAAGTGTAGTTTTCATTTTGTTATATAATAGGTCATATTTATGAAATTATTTATTGGTTTCACCGCGCCCCACCACACACAAATATATATATATATATATATATATATTATACCATATCCATGTCATTGTCCATAAGTTTGCATTCTGTCTACACGAATTCGGACAAACAAATTTAACGGTTGACGATATGCTAGATACTTGAAGATTTGAAAGCAGAATTTGGGATCTGCTAGGGATTCTTGAAATGGAAGCGCACCTTCAACAAAAACTGCAGCTTCACCTAAACAACATCAAATAAAATGCATCTCGTTAATGTCATCCATGAGAACATTCAATATCAGACCTGCTCATTAGAACTGCACTGCAGACCATGTGAGTAAAGTTAAGGGAAGAAGCTGAGGGTTTCGAGTTTTTCACCCGACCAGTTTCATATACTATATACTCATTATATTTTAAAGTTTCCTTTAAATCATCCTTTGGAGGTATGTATTTTGGATCAATACCGCCGCATGGTACAATCACATCATCACCCCACTGTTCATATTCTGTCAAATATTTATAACGACCCACGGCCTTCGTCTATTGCTTCCCTGGGGGAGGCTTTTCCATACACTATAAAATCATAAAAGGGCAAAGATCAAACGCATTAAAAACCGAGGCATTTTGAGCAATGGTCATAAAAATCTGCCTCTCTCTCTCTCTCAATTTTCGACTATGAATAGTCGGCATACCTCTTCCTTGTCTATTTCATAAACTTCTCCCAGTGCCACTTCAGTGAGCAGCATGAATCCTATGGGATTTTTCTCATCGGTTTGACAATATTCTGCACTCTTGCTCCCTAGATCTGCCAAGTAAATACCTTTGCCAAACTGCAAAACACAAAAAAAGCAGGCAAGGAGCTAATTAGGTATTGAAAGTTTTGTAAGCAAATAAAATGAGTTAAATACTTATGCCCATATTTACTTTATATCCAGTTGTTGGAGTCTCGGAAGGAGCGATTCGAAGCCCTCGACTAAGGATACCAACATAGTTTGTAGTACGTGAACCTGCAACAAGCAAAACTATGGGCATAAGTATTAAACCAATGGTGTACATTTAAATGATATATGTATAAAAATATATGTATATACTTGTCCACCAATGAGGCAAAACATCTAAAAGCATGTTTCCAATCTACACAGTAAACAAATTCAAAATCAACTCACCATGCCAAAGCAGCATGCAGTTTTTAAGATTGCTTTTACAAGGATTGTATGCATCACATTCACCAACCCTATCAATTTTATACTATGTTACCAGAAACGAGAAAGGGAAACGAAACGGGAAACGAAACGAGAAACGAGAACGGTACGAGAAACGAAGTTTCCAGGTTTCGCAAATATAAGAAAAGAGGAGAGAGAAAAACAAAAAATTAATTAATTAAAATATATAAATTGAATATTGTGACAATTTATAGATTTTAGATTTTAAAAATGACTGGACCAGTTAATTTTAGTTTCAATGCAGCAAAGTTTAGCTTAGATGTAGCCAGAGACTAACAAACTCCAGGTTCAGACTCCATAATATATAAATTTCTGGAAAGTTTGCTAGCTTCATAATATTCAATAACGAAAGCATTAAAGGAAACATAAAACGAAATTAAAAGCAATGCATCATATACTTGGAAAAAACAATTCACAAGCATTTCAATATATGTTGGAATTGCCTTGGACTTCAGATGTTGCAATATCTACTATCCTATCTAATACTAGTTCACTGTCGTTCGGTAAGAATCTATCCCACTTCCCGCTTTCAGCTTCCAGCCCAACAACAGCTAGCGAGGGCCTGATGGCAGCATGAGAGGTCAGGTTTGCAACTGCCCAACCTAGCAAGGATCCAGGGACAGGCACCATCGACGGCTAGACTACACATTTTTTACAACAACAATGGGTCTGTGATGCAATTAAAAATTAAACCCGAAAAGGAACCAGTTTTCAAAGAAACGGAAATCCGTTTCAGTATAAACCGCTCGCAAAAACGTTGCGTTTCTAAAGAAACGGTTTTTTGGTTGCAGAAACGAAAATGGCTGTAGAAAACGGCGGTTTCCGTCTCGTCCCAGTTTCTCTAGCGTTTTATGTGAGAAACGTGTCACGTTTCTGGTAACATAGATTTTATAGGCGTCCTCCAATTCAAGCACCCATTTCTGCATGAAATCAAAGATAAATTCGTGCACACATAAGCCCAGTCAAGAGAATTATTTCGTGTGCAACTGAAAACTCATTAAATATCTAAATATGAATTCAAGGAAAAAACAAAAACAAAAAAGGCAGCTTTCAAGAGGGAACGGTATGGAATATCATCCCTTACAGTGTGTGTTGGAGCATGGGTCTTCTTGAGGTATCTTTCAATAAGTTGATAATCATAGCCGCTATAAGTTGATAATCAGAGCCGCTATGAGGTAATGGAGAGATATTACATTTTAGGTCCTTATACTTGGCATCAAAAGGATCATCCCCTTATTTTCGAAGCTAAGGAGTTTAGAAGCTCTTTCAATGTCCTCAAGAGCCTCCAACATGCGAGTCTACATCAGCACCACACACAAATTAATAATAAAATAAAAAAATTTAGTTCCTTAATTCAAATACCATCGTTATCATAAATCATGGAATGCATAGTTACATATGGTGTTGATTTAATTATGTCTATAGGTATTTAGATATTATCTGAGATTTTGGACTTGCTTTGGCCGTGGTATTTTGTTATGCTTAAATGCATCTTGATTAAGATTTAAATAAGCTTAAAAGGTGATTAAAAAGAAAGGTAACAATATGTTTTTGTTTTTTCATATCAGTTTTTTGTTTATTTTTATTTATTAAATAGTACTTGTTTTGTGCTTATAACAATCTAATATGAATAATGGATATAAAATTATATATTTTAAGGCTTTGTTTAAGACCGAGCTATCTTTATAAAACTAAATGGATGGTTATATCTATGGACATTCACCAATTATGACTAAACTAATAATTTTATAATCGAATGCGAGTTCTTCTGTTCAAATTGTTCACTACATTGATTTCTGATTTATAATGCACATCAATTTCCCAAACGCAGAGTTTCTCCTTTGGAAAACGCAATTAAATTTTCACCCTGGCTGATTTCTATTACTTTATACCTTATACATACAATACATATGTTAGCAATTTTCCCGAGTGAGAAAGGGACATGGCTACGCTGTATAGTTAGCCTGTCACGATAACTCGAGCTGTCGATCCTACCTTGGAAAGCAGGCCATTGTTCTTTTTTTTAAATGCGACGAATACCATTATTTACATGATTTATGATTATCTATGAAGTATACCGAAATCAACTATATCAATCTTATTAATATGTGAGTAATGTGCGACACATTGATAAATTATTAATATATTGTTTAATGAAAAATTGAATCTTGATCAAAATAAAAACTTTTGACAATCTTCACTCATTTTTATTCATAATTATAGATTGCATTGATCCTATCACCCTCTTAGAACATTATTTAACTGATTGTTGTCATGATGCTACGCTACCAAATGGAAAGCTTATTGGGACATGGATGGCTTCATTACAATGAAAGTTGACTTCTGAAGCTAAGAGATGGAGTCATTAGAGTACAACTACATGTTCATCTAATTATTTGTTATTACCATTTTTTAATTACCGTGTTCGTCTAAATTTAATTTAATAACTGTATCACTATTGGAGTTAACCTATTAGTTATCCAATATAATAGTGATTAGAGTTGAAGTTAAGCCAATAGTTGTAGACTCATTGGAGTTAAACTAATAGTTGTAGAATCATTAAAATTTAGCTAATAGTTGTATCTTATACTTAATGTATCAACAATTGTACTTCGAGTAAAGATCATGATTAGAGTTGAAGTTAAGCTAATAGTTGTATCATCAATGAAGTTAAACTCATAGCTGTATCTAATAATCGAATAGTTAAAGTTGACATTTAATTTTGCAACTATCACCAACTGTACTTAGGTTAACTAACCTATTTTTTATTTTTTTAAAATTGTTAATTATGAATTTTGGACAACACCTATAGAATCAATCTGGACAATACACTTGGCTCATTCTAGTCCATAAATGAAAAAATATAGATGGCAATCCACCCCAAAAATTCCAAGATATATACACCTATCAACGTAATTAATGAATTTACAAATTTTTATTATGTAAACCAATAGTATACTACTAACAAGTTTTGTTTTTCAATTAAAATTTTACATCACAATCAAATTCAAATTCACATAATCAATTTTTTAATTCAAACCTAAAAACCATATTATCAAGGACCACTTAAACCAACAATTGTTTTTTTTAATCAATCGGCCGAATCCCATTATTTACCTGATTTATATGAGTTGTGAAGTATATTAATGATTTTTCAGTTATTTTTTAATTTGTGTAAAGAGTATATTACTGACGAATTTTGTGTAAAGAGTATATTACTGACGAATTTTTTCCAAATAAAAAGTGTGTACCAAATTCAAATTCAAATTCAAATTTAAATTTAATAACTATATTATCAAATACCACTTTATTGTTTTCAAAATTTTGTACCGAATACAAATTCGAACTTAATTCGAACTTAATAAAAATTTGTGCTAAATTCAAATTCAATAACTATAAATTATCAAAAACCACTTTTTCGTTTTCAAAAATTTGTATTGAATTTGAACATAGTAACTGCACGAAACATAATTTTAAAATTCAACATAAGAAAACATGGTAAACGTTTCACGAAAATATTAAAAAGTTAAAAACTAAGAAAATCATATTAGTTTAGGTCTATGTTGATTTCTATTGATCAAGTTCAAAAAATCAAATCTTTTGAGTTTTAAATGTTTTAATCAAATAAAATGACTCTGAATTGGTTAACTTTTCATTCAATTTAATATAGCTCAAAACTTATATATATAATTTTTAAAATCTTAATGAATAATTTCTAGAACATTATTTTTCGTAGGTATCGTCTCTCAATTTTATTTCATGTTGTCTAAACTTGGTATATCTTTTATTCTTTTATATATCAACCCTATTTATTAACCACCATTTAAAGCAATCTCCCCCCAAAAAAATGTAACTTACCTTTGACTTAAGGTCTTCTTCAGTTTCAATAACACGGGGATGCACTGTTGGAATAACTGTGAAAAAACGATTGCTGGCATCAACAAGCTTGCTCTTTCTGAGAGAACCAGATTCTTTTAGTTTTATCATCTTTTCCACTAATTTCAACGCATTATATCCTAAAACAAAAGAGCTGAAATTAGTATGGTTTCGAACCAAAAAAAACAAAAACGAAGTGTAAAACCTCGATTCTTGAAATTAGTATTGTTTCCCACATTTAACATAGAAACTGGGATATCACTCTAGAGCTATCTTTGAAATAAAGTTTCAATCTATTTTTTTCGACACTCGAGGTGAATTCATGGAAATGAGTAATAGGTTTTGGGCAAAAGTGACTGTGAAATTTTGATATTTTACTAATTCTTAAATTAAAGTTTTGAAGACTTATTTACATCTTTTGAATTCTTACATGTAATAAAAAAAAACAAATGCTAAAGAATCATATTGTCTTTTTATTGATGTTTTAAAAAAATACTAATATTATTTAATATGTCAAAATTGCATTCAATGAAATATTTGTCTTTACAAAGTTCAAAAAAAGATAAAAAGAGGTTTTTTATGTATATAAATAATATGAACATGATTTACAGAGAATGTACTAGGTATACATTTTTCTTAATTTATTTTGGAAAATTATAGGTTTTTATTAATTTTCAAAACTAATCAATGAATATTTAGATTGGATTTTGTACATATTTGTATCTATAGACTTGTTTTATATTGCTTATATAAATTGGAAAAACAAAAATATCCTTTTAAAGAGGTTGCATCAATGTGAACATTTATATATTTTATTTTATTTTTTATGTAATTTTTATATTGTTGATTTTTCTTTGAGCTACTTCGAAGTTGTGGATGGAGTTCTTAAGTTTATATATATATATAT
>LPNX011107881.1:0-32596 GCA_001517045.1 Pseudotsuga menziesii
GGTTAACTGTCATTTAATGAGCCACCTGCTCACATTCCACTTTCTTGGGGAATCATGACCCCAATTATAGGGAAGTTTCCACCTGCAACTTAGGAAGTGCTTGAGGATGATGCCACTTGTCCTTTGCCTCTCCACCTAGATCCAACACCCAGTTTGACCAGTAACCTCTTTTAACAGCTCTCCCATGCTGTTGTCTCCATAATTTATTTATTATTAATAAAATATTCTCAATTACACTCCATAACTGTTGACTCTGCTGAGTCATCAATCCCTACTTAGGATTAAGTTTAACATAATGTTTCAGAAAATAATAAAACAAATTACATAATTTTACAAAATTGGGGTATGTGACAATGATGCCGCGGCCAACATGAGCAAGGAACCTGCCATTTAATGGCAAAGGAATGATGTTACAACACTCTCAACCACTGACAGCAAAGGAAACCCCATCTAATCGATGGATAGGGTAAAACCCTGTAGCTACGTTGTTTCTTCCTTGCAAATAACACACAGTCTGCAGACAGCATAAGCCACGCTACTTGGAAGGAAGAATCACTCTCATTGGAATGGAGAAAGGTAAGGGCTGTCACAGTCCAGAGCCCAAGTTAAACAATGGAGGTATCACAGAGAAAAACAACAAGTTAGTCAACACCGTAACCTCCCCACACAGTGCAGTAGATGGGCTCACGAAGAGCTGGAGCAGCATGGGAACTGATAGCAGACAACACAATAGAAAAACAGACCAGGAGGGTTTGCAGAGCGTCCAAAGGCCTGGAGGAAAAGGAGAAATGACGACTAGTGTTGGGTCAATCGTTTTAAAATGCCAATGCATGGCTAAGAAGAGACCACGTATTACTTTAATACTTTACATGCAGTGGGTAAGAGTTCTAAAGTTCCACGACCAGATCACCATTGACTGATTTACTAACCAAATCATAGCATGGAGATCCCGTAAGGTTCGATATACCATAATATCACCTACGATATAATTTCAACCACGTAACATTAGATTAATGCTTATAAAACATTGTATTATAGATATTGCTCATTATAATCTCATATACATAGGTATAGAGAATTGTTTTAGTTATAAGGAGTTATAAGAGCAATGGAATAATGTTATGGTGTAGTTGTTTATAAACCTACAACTATATAGCCAATTGCCTTAGTCTTCAAATGAAGGTAAGAGACATAACATTTCTTTAAAGTCTGTAATTGATGGTAATTAATTTATGTGATCCATTAATTTTGATTTTGGTTTACTCTAGTCATATCGTTGATACTTGTTAATAGATTAACAACCTCGTAGTAGTATTGGAATCCTTGTGGTGACAATTAGACTTTTGTCATTTTCTAAGCTCAAAAATTATCAAAGATTTTATAAGTTAATGTGTGATAGGCAGCTTGGGTATATTAACCTTCCTTGTTGATAGTATAGTCTTGAAAACTCATAAAGGGGTTTAAATATGATAAATCTAGGACTGATTCTAAAGGTGTTTTTGGTTTCTACTCAAATGTCGATCTTGGAAATAGAAGTAGCATTCCAAAACAATGCAATTCCTTAAGGGAAGACTTGTATCAAACAATAAACTTGGTAAATGCTTAAAGTAAGAAAAGTATAGGTCGATACTTGTAATATCTTGTTATTTACAACTACAGTTGCAAATCTGAATATGTTGCAGTATAAACATGGCATGTTACAATAACTATGAATAATAGAATTAAATCTTTGATGTTGTAATTTTCTACCATGCTAGCTGATTAGTGAAGAAATAATTATTACATTTTTACACTTACCTTCAGTATGAACATTTAATGGTTTCGTACTCTATAGAATTGTTAAACCCTATTTTCTGGATAGAGAAGTTAACTGCCATCTTTATGACTAGAATTGAATTCTCTAGCAATAGATCTCAAAGGAAGCTTAGTAAAATTTTTACCTTTAGAAGTCTGGTAAATCTGTCTAGCATGTATGTACTTTCACTAAATAAATTATACACAGCAAATCGTATTATAAACTTCCGAGATTTGTTAACAGCGACCCGTACATATTACCTGTATAGAAAAGAAAACTGTTGCGTTAGCTCGGAAGCTAAGTAAGCCCAGTCCTTCATGACAAACTCACCTTATGGTCGCAAACAGAAAACAATCAGTCACTGAAAAGAAACTACTCTCTAAAGTTAAGTATAATCAAAAGATCATTGAGTTACAATTCTAGTAACATAAAACTAATCAAACAGTTAATGACTACTTTTAATGAGAATACATGCTATTTTAAAAATTTTAAATTTTTCAGAATTTTGGGGTTTTGACAACTTCCTTTTTCCAAGAATCCATGCTTGAACCTCCTTCCCCGACTTGCTTTTTTCTTTGAATGTAGGTGACATTATCTTCTTTAATTTTTTAGTGGAATTCTCCCTACAAGGTATCTTCCTCTTAGAACTTTGGAATGAGTGTGCTAAGATTCCTAACAACCATTCTAATCTACTTTGTTTGTTTCTCAAGGTGCCTAATGGAGAAATTATCATTCTCCTTCCACACACACTTCTTTATTGGTGTTGTGTCCTTCCTTTAGAGTGATTTCATTGACTCTTCCATTCATTACTTCAACTATTCTAATTTGATCCCATATTGGCTTCATGTTGAAGGTTTTCCAAGCTTTATAGTATGGAAGCATTGATTTGATGTTTCTACTCCTATGCATTAGTCACCCTTACATTGAAACCCCTGATAGTTTCATCCATGTCCAGAAATGTGATTTTCACCCTCCTTCCATTGGATTGTATTTATGTGTCACTACCACACACATCCTCTCCCATCGCATCTTCTACTAGGTCATAAGGATCTTGTGCATCATCCATGATGAGCATTCGACTAGCTAATTTCTTGAATACTCTACTCTCTATTTTGATACCTCTTTGCTTAAGATGACTTGATGTTAGGGATAACGTTGTGCACAAGGGAAAATACATTAGTGAAAACATTAATATTCTTAATAATTACTCTAATATTACTACACATGATCATTTTTGCACTCAAAGGCCTAACATTGAAATCACTATGTTGATATCACTCTGTCACATACCTAGTGGCCTCTATGGCCCATTGCAACCATTTGGGGTCTCTTATTTTTATACTATCTTATGATAAAAATAAATTTATTTCTAAAAATGGGCTAATTTGTTGTGCAACAGTCTGTGCCACATAATCTTAACCGGTATTAGAGCATGTTGTGCACCCAATAATTTGATTTACTTGCGCCACCATGTTTGACATTTCTTTACTGCACAACCTTACTACATGCATAGAGAAAGACAATCACGTGATCCACAACACAATTTCCTTTGACCAATATGCACCTAACATCAAGCGATGCAACCATTATGTGGTCGCTTAACTTACGAATCTAGATCAGTGGCTACCTACAGAGTTAGCACAACATATATGGTAGGATTTCATATTCATGCAATAATCTAAATGCAATCCATTATCCTTTATCATTATTATGTACAACATGCAACTTGTCATTCATTAATATCATCATTGATAGAATGGAGAGATATAGAAACAATAAAACATCAAATAACACTTATCATGAATGAAGCTTCTCCAAGCAACTAACTATGCAAGAGAAACATTCCACCCAATACTAGGCACTCTATCTAGCATATACTCTTTTTGCTAAGAGGTCACCCCCAGGTTGGGTATGATCACCTTAAGGAAAGGGTAACTATATATGGATTTCTCCCACAATCAAATAGAAATAAGGTTACAACCAATCCAACCACTATTAGGCTAACAATATATGATATTTTCTATAGGAGGAATGTTAACTAGTGACTCACCACAGAATTTGAGGCACCTTGTGTAGAATCAGTTAGTTTGGTGTCCATGATATCCTCTGTACACAATGCCACACTTCCAATGTGTACGTATAAAAACCACCCAAACCCCACTATTCCACGGAGAGGTATTATCCCTCTTTGGTCCCATAGCTAGGCCCATACTCTATACTACTCTGGTACTCAATACCACTAGTTAATCTCCTGTATACTTGGTTAGTTTGGAATCCATAATAGCTGCCTAGGTATTATTCCAATGTGTGCATAGAAATACCACCCAAACCTTGCCATTCCATAAGGATGTCATGCAACCACTATTGGAACTAAGTCCACTCAATGCTTAACACATTGTCTACTCTTTGGGAATCACAAAAAAAAAAAGACATATAGTCATATATAGTTACCTCTAGAAACACAAATGCCTCACATAGACTCATATATATTGGGTCCGTAATACTCAACCAATTAAAAACCAAGAAGGCACCCCTGCACCGCTCAATGGTTCCTTAGGCATCGCATTCCTCTAGGTGCTATACCTATGTGTGTGTGTGTAGAAATATCATCCAAGCACCATATCATCTGCCTACATGATACATTTTCCTAGGGCTTACAAATCTTGGCTATACACAACCAATGGCTACAAGCTAGAAAAATCCTCAGTTTCTACCCAATAAAGCACTTTGTTTGACCAGTTCACCAATGACCATGCTCAGGGGAATATTTATATTAAAGAATGGGACTTCACAGGGACACAATTTGGAATATGCAACACATCTAGTCTCTATCATTTTGATAAGACATACTCAAACAAATATAGGTACATGTTCAATCACTCTAGTATTTTCCATGACCTAGGGTGCTCATTCTTAGGCTACAACATAATACTTTTACACCACCTTGATATCTTGATTCACTAAAGAACAAATAGAATTCACACTCTTCAACTTACTCTGCTACTCATCCATGACCACCAACCAGAACTTAGTTCACTTTCCACTCTGGCCTGCTTAGGTTTGGTTTCCTCTTAGGAAAGGGTCAACTCTTCTCCACATATGAGAATGATAGATTGGGTAATTATCCCCTTCTGTCATGTTAAGAGATATATATATCCATGAAGGACTAGGTTACTTGAACACACAATGGATTAATAGGTTGACACACTTACTGATAGGTTGTTGCTAAACTCCTTAACATGATGACTAACGAACTAACTGACAACCTATTGAGCCATACCCCTTGACAGGTTGATTGGTATACTTACTAATACATTTCTGCCACAATATAAGGGTGAATCCACGGACCTGGGTAACACTTTTTGGCAAGTGAATTTCGGCAAAAACAAAAAAACGCACCTCCGTCGAGGGCTTGTTAAGCCCTCGACCGAGGTATCTAAATACCTCGGTCGAGGTATTTAAATACCTCGACCGAGGTATTTAAATACCTCGACCGAGGTATTTAAATACCTCGGTCGAGGTTCATACCTCGGTCGAGGGCTTAAAAAAACAGACTTAGCCCTCATTCAAACAAATGGAAAATTTCCTGTGCCTTGCAGAGGTGTAAACCCTGCCATTCCTAGCACATAACTGAGCAGAGTTGATACCGATAAATTCACCAACGAATCTTCTATCCATTGAGGTATCATACATGCATTTTGGCATTCATATGATATTTATTTTTTAATTACTTCTAAAACTTATACTTAGAAAACCACACTGCAACTTCAAAGCAGCTCAAAGAAAAATCCGCAGAGTTAAAACTACACAGCCAAAAAATTCTTAAAAATGCACACATCACATATCGACGTGTTCTATTCAAAAGGGTATCTTTGGTTTTTCAATTTTTCAAAAAATAGAAAAAATTCCTTTACGTGGACAAATATGTGTTTAAAACGATGCTGAAATTGAATGTGGTCACTTTCGAAAAATGATAAATAATTTTATAATGCGAAAAAAATTAACAAAAAAATATGCACATCACACTGCATTTTATGTAGATCATGCTCATATATTTATTTTTTTTAAATTATTAATGCAAGATTGAATTACTCTACGTGGACACGAGCCACTTATTAGCTTCTTCAAATTTTTAAGGTCACACAGTTCATTAAATGCAAAAATTCAACCATTAAATGACATCGGAATATTTTTTTTAAAAATATCACTATGAAGCCAACATAATATTCTACAATTTGTTTTTTTACTGCAAGTCAAAATTCACATGGCATATATGCGTTTTGAGGGCTTCTATCTAGCACATGAGTAAAAAATCAGGTTTTCATCGCCAAATTTGGCCAAAAAGTGTTACCCATCTTCATGGAATCACCCATAACTAACACCCAAGCCTTCCTTCCCCCAAGGCAATAACAACTTCGATTACCTTCCTCTGACAACATTAAATGATTAGGGAACATGAGTCAGAATGACATTTGATGTCTCAATAGTCCTTTCTAGGACACTTGGATTTCACCTATTGACTTCATGGATTCAATAAGTTCATCCCTAACCTTAGGGTTATCATGCCTCATTCTCTTGTTGCTTTGCATAGTTAGTTGTGGATATATTTATTATTATCATGCACATGTATCTCATATTTACAATGTTTTTGCACTTGACCAGCACATGGTTCTCTAACCATATTACATGTTGATATACACATACATATAATCTAGATTTCCATGGGAGGGACTTTGTCTTGTTCTCCTCATGATTATCCTTACAATTGTGGCATATATTACATCATTTACATAGTTTATGTCAAGGGTCAAAACTAGGGACATTAGAGCTAATGTACATAAATGGGATGGAGATGATGTAGGAGCAATAGATGGAGCTGATGTGGATGGAGAAAATGGAGACAACTGTTGGAAATGTGGGGGAACCACAAGAGGGAATGAGTGTGGGAAATGATATAACCCCAATGGATTTAAAAGGGATGGGAATTCCCTAGGGGGAGGATGGTTATGGGGAGGATGGTTATGTGAATCACAAGGGCAGAGTGCCCATTCACAGGAATCAACATGAACTGTGGAAAAAATTAACTACATGGAATGTATAGAGGGATGTGTGGGTTTGGTGATCGGATAGTGGGATATGCCACATGCATAAGCATATGTAATACATTTAATTGTTAGAAAAAACATGTAAACTAACCATACAAACACAATGAATTTCACATCAAATATATAATTAATTTTACACAAGTTACTTGAATGAGTAGTGATATTCTTATCCCAAGTAGAGACTTGTTCTCAATCTCTTCAATAGGTACATGCGGAAACACAACAACATTAAGGTTGATTGCTCATTTAAAACTTTGACAATTGCAACTACATTAATTTTTAAATCCTACAATCCTACACTCATTTTAATACCTCTAGGTGAGTTGCTGCAATATCAACTACTACTTCCATAGAAGAATCAAGGTTGAGAGGAGTAATGTCCTCCCGCCGTGATTTAGTTGTTTCATCTTGAAAAAATTGTACATGCCAAAAAAATTAGTTACATATTAAATACTCTAAGCAATGTGTTGTAGCTGCAACTATTCTCCCCAAATTTCTTAAATTTTGGACCCCTCCTCATGATTTTGCTTTGGTCATTGAATCCTTTGAGTTGTTGCTCTGTGTTTTAATTTTTAATGACTACAAAAGCTTAACTCTTGACCAAGGATCGGATTTCGATTGTGTTGGAATTCATGGTGAGTCGCAGCTTTTAAGCTTGCTTTTGCTTATTGATCAAACTAGTTGTCTTTGCTGTGGTCGCCGTTGCGGAAGTATGACAGAGTCTCTGTCCGATGTTGATTTGAAGAGCTGTCCGAAACACTTAAGTTGTCTTTGTTAAATCGGCGGTTGATAGCCTTTTCCCGTCCGCCGTTGCGGCTCCCAAACTATTTTTCCATCCGATGTGTGAAAAGCTCCGACTGCATATGCGTTTTAACTTGATTTAGTTGTGTACCCGAAGACGTTTCTCGTCCGCCGTTGCGGATGGGAAAGCCATTTGTCTTCTGAAACGTAAATCCGTCTGACTTCCGACGTGCATCGCATGGCTCTAGCCTTCTCTTTTCCGCCGTTGCGGCTCTCAAAGTCTTTTGGCTTCCGAAGTACAAATCCGTCCAACTTCCGATTAAAACCTCTCTTGCCCACGTTTCACTTGTCCGTAAATTGTGCCTTTTCCACCGTTGCGGCTGGGAAAGCCTTTTGGCCTCCGATGTTATTTCCTTCCGACTACCGACTTTAAGTTTTCCTGCCAATGAGTTTCCTTTTGACTATTGTAGGCTAGGTTTGTCAAGCCCACAAGTGGTGCGCCTTGCCATTTCCTTGTGGAATAGTCGTTTCAATTGGTAATATTTGTTGTTTTTGAATCATGCTTGTCGATTTGATTGCAGGCGGTTTTGAGGAGATCGGTCAATCTACCATAGTGCTGAGAAAGACAGACCGTTTTGGCAGGAGTATAACTGAAACCATGGGAATTGCCAGGAGGGCCAGGGGAGTAAAAGACGAAATCCGGAGCTATAAATGCGCGGACCCAAAAAACTGATCAGTTACCCAGTGGTTCATGATTGCATACAGATAAGATAGAGGAATGTGAAACGTCTGGGACACTGAAATATCATGCGTCGGGGGAAAACTGAAGCGTTTTTGGAATTGTAGTTAAATATTTGAAAGTAGGACTTAGAAAGGGTTTTTTCCCTGAAAAAATTTGTAAACTCTTTTGCTTGTAAGAGGAACTACTTCATTTTACAGTCAAAAAGTGCAACTTTTTCCTGCTGGAGAGAGCGAAATGTGGAATGTATCAATACAACTAAATGAATAAAGTTGAAGAGGAACTATTTCGTTTTCAGCTGTGTTTCATTTACTGTGAGAGTATTTAACTTCCTGAACCTATGTTCTTGTTGAATGTTCTTCAGTATCTTTTGGGATGTTTTCCACTGTGAGTAATAAATGTTGTTCATAAAATAAGCGGCTATCTGGTTGTTTAAATATCTCTAATTGTTCGTGTGTCTTGAAAGAAGTGTCAGCTAACTGTAACTCTTCATAATGCATGTACACAATGTATTACTCACTTACAAATGACAATCCTACTCCCTAGGGATAGTTTAGGTAGTTAGTTTATTTTCTTGTTGTATGTGATTTAGATGCTAGTGAGTCTAAGATGAGAGGTAAGAACCTGCGCATCACATTGTGACTGCTCCTTGCATCTTATCGCCCTGCATGGTTAATTAGGCACTTGCATATCATACATTAAGTCAAAAACACCAAAAAAATACACGGTGGACTGGGACGCAACCGGTAAAGCCTCTATTTTTTGTTACTTTGACCTACGGTAGCCGGACCGCAAACCGGACGGATTCCTTATACCAAACAGTCAATGGGATAGTTGGGAACGTTGATTGGGGAGAATCCCTTACTATTGTTTCCTGCGAATCTCGGGGCCTCAACAGTTTTGGCGCTAGAAGGAGGGCCTCCAGTGTATGGCTGGCCGAAGAAACCCGTTTTCCTGAGAATATTCCACTGGTAACAGTTCTGAAAGTGGTGGGTTCCATAATCCAATTCTGGAAGAAAGAGAACATCTATATTCTGTTGACAACGAAATTGTTAATGATCTGAGAAGACACACTAGGGCATATGTAAAAAATATTGGGGGATTGCCAATCATCCCTGAACTGCCTAGAAGAGAGTATAAAAAGAAGGATCGTCCTGAAGCAGAAGGCTCAATGTTGGTTGGAGACTGGGAAGAGCTTGTAGAAACAGCCTTACAGGAAGTTGTGCTACCTTTGAATCAAGAAGGCTGAGAAACCCCTCACAGTTCTCCTGCTCACACTCCAGTTGGTTCACCTCCTCACTCTCCACCTAGACTCATGGCTGGCGTAAAAGCAAACCAACCACCTAACCTGCCAAATCCGCCACTCGCATGGAGAGCCAAATCACCATTAAACCTAACCCCTCCGTTACATGATTTGCCTCAATCCTTTGAAAAGTTGCTGCCTAAGTTCGACTCCAATGAGAAGATACTAGTAGATGATCATCTGCAGAGTTTTTACTTGGCAATAGAGGGATTGAGGGCTGGGGAGCATGAAGATGTAGTCTGCAGACTGTTCCCGCATACCCTTAAAGGAGCTGCAGCATCATGGTACTTTGGGTTTCCTGCTAACTCTATCCCTGATTGGGATACCTTTGAAATAATTTTCAGAAGTAAGTATGCAACTCAGAAAACTCATGCGGCTCTCATGAAAGGGCTGTGCGCGTTGAAGAAAGAAATAAAAGAAAAGGTGCACAGTTTCACACAAAGGTTTGCAGCCTATCTCAAGAATTTATCTAAAATGGATAGACCTTCAAACAAAGTTCTGATTGAATATTATACTTCAGCTTTAGGCCCTGATCTGGCCATGTTTGCCAAAGGCAGGGCCAAGCCTACGTTGACGGAAACCTATGAAGAGGTTGAAGTAGTGGAAGTTGAAAGAGAGAGTATTGAAGAATATCCAGAGCAGTCAGGAGAAAAGGGTGCGGGAAGGAAAGGCTTATTGTTTACTAAGCCTAAGGAAGAAAAGTCACCATATTTGGAAAATATGGCCAAAATGATGCAGAAACTTTCCAACAAAATCATACATATGGAGAAAGAAAAGGAAGCACAAAATTTTTATAAGCCATATTATAATAAAAGGGAGGATAACCATCAGTCTCAACCTCCTCCTCACAATGCTGCATCTATGAATTTAACAGAGGTGGGCTTGGACAATTTTTGCACTTTCCACCAACAACCACACTCTGAAAAGAATTGTCCTCAATGGATTAATTCGATGACGTTGGTCATGAATCAACTGTTAGATTCTAGATTAATAGAAGAAGGAGATGAAGAAAGAAAAGATAATTATGCTTCCACTTCTACTAAAGAGCAGGAAGAGGAAACCATGGCTTTATGGAATTCTGTCTCATTGTTTGATGCTGAAGAAGAAAAGACTTAGGGGTGTAAAGACATTATGGAAACCAACGTAGCCACGAGGAGCCAAGGGACGGTTAAGGAAGACAGGCTTATACTCCCAAAGATTAAGAGGCTACAAAGAAATGTTAAGAAGAGATTTCAAGACAAATCTTTGGCTAATAAAATTCCAGAATTCACTATTACCAGCCAAAATCCTAGACAGAATGATACAACAGCCAAGCCAAATGAAGATAAGGAGAATGCTGATAGGCCTCATCCCACGGAACAACAGATGGATTATGACATTGTGGAGGATTTAAAGAAGATAAAGGCGAGTGTTCCACTATTCGAAATGTGCAAAGTGCCACAGCAAAAAGAAAGGCTGTTGAGAGCCCTTGAAGCATCAGATGAGAAGACGCCCACTAACAATCAACCAGAAGAAGAAGAAGATATTGGAGAGACCAGCAATGGAGGTAAGTCCAAGCACAAGCATCCACCTTTCCTCCTTACTTTTGAAATCTTTAACTACAATGTACATAATTGATTGGTAGATTCAGGGGCAACTGTTAATGTCATGCCGGTATCTGTCTGTAAAAGAATCAATGGGCAGCCTAAGCCATCCCCGTGGAGAGTAGTTTAGTTGGACAGGACAGATGTGAAGGTAATTGGTGAGATGGAAGATGTCCTAGTCCGTCTGGCTTCAAATGATAAAGTATGCCAGGTCATTAATATCGTGGTGGCTGATATACCAGATGCGTACGGCCTTATCCTGAGTAGAGATTGGTCGGCCAAACTTAATGGATATTTCGCTTCTGATTGGTCACATCTGTGGTTGCCATACAAAGGAAGCCCAAATCAGATTAAGATTTTAAGAGAGCCTCATATGAAATATAACGTCACTCAGCTGGATGAGAAGAATGTACCAGTGGATTCTGTCTTGGGAAACTATTTTATTGAGCTAGAACCTGGGAATTATCAAGCGGAAGAAGCCAGCAACACATCTGATACCCAGCCTGATCTCCTTCGATTCTCACAGGCTGATGAGATTGACTGTAAAATAGTAGACTTAGCAGTAGGAGTAGATTCGTTTTCAGTAGTTAATGATTTTTGAACTTTATTTTTCGATGGCTCTAAGACATTAGAAGGGTCAGGGGCTGGCTGTGTCCTAATTGACCCACAGAAGAATAAACATTTCCTTTCATGTAGATTATAGTTTGAGTGTACTAATAATACAGCTGAGTATGAAGCACTGGTGCAGGGGCTAAAGAAGGCGATTGAATTAAAGGTAAGTAATCTAAAAGTTTTTGGGGATTCTAAAATTATTGTGAAACAAATCTGGAATCAGTTACATTGTATTTCTCCTCACTTAAAGGCTTACCAGAACGAGGTATGGGATTTGCTGAAATATTTTAATGCATTTAACATTATTTCAATTCCAAGAATTAAAAACGCAGCTGCTGATCTGTTGGCCACATCAGCTGCTAGACTCGTACCCACTAATAATTGATGCTCTGTTGAACTGCTTTTCAGGCCCTTTGTACCTGATATGATTACAAACCTATGAGTGTTCGATGATGACCAGCAGATCATAGAATGTTCATTAATGAATGATGAAGTGTTTAAAGGAGCGATCATAGACGATGAGGAGCATCAGGCTGAGATGAAATACGATAATTTCATTCCTAAAGGAGTCAGAACGTTGGAAAAAATGTTCGATTTAAATGAAAAATTCAGAAGACCACCCAACGTGAAGACCCATAGCTCATCTCTGTAGTTTGAGTTGATTAATTTAGGGACTGAGACGAATCCCAAATTTGTAAATCTCGGCAAGTGTTGTTCTCCTGCAGAAAGAGATAGATTCATCAATCGGTTTAAAGAATATAAAGATGTTTTCGCATGGATGTACGAAGATTTGAAAACACACGACACCAGCATCATCAAACATGTCGTTCCCATTAAAGCAGATGTCAAGCCATATCAGCAACCATTAAGAAAAATGCATCCAAAATTGGAGCCGCTGATTCAGAGTGAAGTAAAGAAATTATTGGATGCCAAAATCATCTTCAAAGTCAGACACTCTGAGTGGGTATCAAATCTGGTACCAGTAATAAAAAAGTCGGGAGAAATCAGGCTCTGCGTGGATTTTAGGAACTTGAATCCCGCTTCCAATAAGGATAACTACCCTGTGCCACCCATGGAGCAATTGCTGCAAATGGTCTCTGGTTCTGAATTGTTTTCATTATTAGACGGTTTCTCTAGCTACAATCAAGTATTGGTAGCTGAAGAAGATAGATTGAAGACAACATTCAGAACCAAATGGGGAACCTTTGCCTACAGAAGAATGCCCTTTGGGCTGATAAATGCTGGAGCAACGTTTCAAAGGGCCATGGACATAGCTTTCAGTGGATTGATTGGCCAAAGTGTTGTAGTATACCTTGATGACATTACAATATTCTCGAAGAAAAGAGAAGAGAACGCGTTTCACTTAAAGCAAATTTTCGAACACTGTCGAAAATATGGCATTTCCCTCAATCCTAAAAAGTGTGTGTTCACTGTCACAGAGGGCAAGTTGCTGGGTCACATAGTTTCAAAGACAGGAATTTCTATTGATCCAGAAAGAATCAAGGCCATTGAGCAAATCCCCTTGCCCCATAATAAGAAAGGGATGCAATCTTTTATACGAACTATAAATTTTGTTTGAAGGTTTGTACCTAATTTCACTCAGACTATCAAGCCATTGCAGCAGATGGTGAAGCAAAATGCACAGTTCAAGTGGACAGAGAGTGAAAAGAACGCTTTCAGCCAAATTAAGACTGCTGTCGCACATGCACCCTCCCTGAAAAGCCCAAACTTTGATAAAGAATTTATTCTGTATGCATTTGCGTCCGATGATTCACTGGCAGCTGTGCTTACGCAAAAGGAAGATGGGGGGGATGAATTCCCAATAGCTTTCATGAGCACTAGTCTTCAAGGGGTTGAATTGAACTACTCAGGCATTGATAAGCAGGCTTACGCAGTATTTAAGGCAGTGAAGCAATTCAGGCCTTATATTTTGAATAATAGAACCAAGGTAATAGTCCCCTACCCAGCTGTAAGATCCCTTCTCATACAGAAAGAGTTAGGAGAAAGAAGGGGTAACTGGGTAACAGCTCTTCAAGAGTACGACCTTGAATTCAAGCCAGCTTCTATAGTGAAAGGTCTAGGGTTGTGCAAACTAATGACCAAAAGTGGGAACAATGAAGAACAAGCCTGGGAGGACGAGGTTGAGTTACAGGTAATGGATGTATGTCCTTTGTTTATAGCTCCCGAGTCTTGGTACAGAGACCTTGTGCATTACTTGCAGGCAGGGTTGTTACCTGAACATTGGAATTCCAAGCAAAGAAGAGCACTACGTCTTAAGTCAGCATCTTATCAAATTGTGGAAGGGGTATTGTTCAGAAATAATTATGACGGGGTTCTTCTCAGATGCCTAGAAAAGGAATATGCGAAGAAAGTAATGACAGAGTTGCATGACGGGCCTGCTGGGGGACATTATTCAGGAGACACTACAACCCACAAAATCCTCAGGGTAGGTTATTATTGGCCTACACTCTTCAAAGATGCACATGCACATGTCAGGAGATGTGACATCTGCCAAAGGTGTGGTGGGAGACAACCTAAAGCAGTAGCACCCCTAAAGCCTGTGATAATCAAGGAACCATTCGAGTAATGGGGGTTGGATATTATTGGAGAAATAAAACCAAATTCTTCTCTCCAACACAAATACATTCTGACTGCGACTGATTATTTCACTCGCTGGGTTGAAGCTGTCCCACTACGCAAGATTAATGAAGACGAGGTCATTAGCTTCCTGCAAGACCACATCATGCCCAGGTTTGGAGTTCCAGTTTCGTTAGTCTTTGATAATGCTAAGTACTTTTCATCTATTAAATTGACTGCTTTTGCTCATGATAAAGAGATTAAATTGCATTATTCTACTAATTACTATCCACAAGGAAATGGCCTGGTTGAATCCTCTAACAAAAATTTGATTAGAATTTTAAAAAAGACTGTGGTAGAAAACCAGAGGAGTTGGCACTCAGCATTACCAAATGCCCTTTGGGTTGATAGAGTCACCCCCAAGTCTGCAATTGGAGTGTCTCCTTATACCCTTGTCTATGGAAAAGAGGCCATTCTTCCTCCCAACATCATGCTACCATCTTCCATACTAGCTCAAGAGTCTAGAGGGTCTGATGATGAAGTTTTACAGATAAGAATATATAATCTCCTGAAAGTAGAAGAGGCTAGATCTAAAGCCAAAGAACACTTTAAACAACAACAAGAGTCAGTTAAGAGATGGTTTGACAAGCATAAAGTCGGGACAAAAGACTTTGAAGTAGGAGACTTAGTCCTCAAATGGGACCACCCCCATGATGAGAAGGGAAAGCATACCAAATTCCAGCAGTTGTGGGTAGGCCCCTTTCAGATTGCAGCCAAGCTTGGTCCTTCTACTTACAAATTGCAAGATCTGCATGGGTGGGAGGAGAACCTACCGGTAAATGGTTTGGTTCTCAAGCCTTATTTTTCCTGAGTTGTTTGATTTCTTCTGTCTTGTGTATAAATAATCCGTCTGGTGGTCTTTTGAGTCATGTTTTTCAGTTTGCTTTAGTTTGATTTTTCTTGTTTTCAATAAAGGGGACGAACCTACGGTTGCATGGGGAACATCAGAATTTTTGGGAGTGATAAACAATTTAGTGATCAGATTGTGGGTTGCTGTTTATATTAAAGATTTTCTTCCAGCTTAGTCATTTTCTTGAATAATTCTGTGTGCATTGAAGTCCTGCTTAATCCCTGTGTAATAAACTGGATTCAGAGAGTCTGGAACACTATGTTGGGGCTCCATCCACGTCACATTTAAATTGTTCTAAGGAGCGATAGCAGAAGACCCATGGAAAGGAGCAAGGTGAACAGTATGTTAAACATAAATGATCCCATGCCAAGAAACGAATGCCTAAAGGCAAATAAAGCGTAAAAACTCCTATGAAAGCATCATAAATCAAAGTAGGTGCTGAGTCATAATTACTAAATTGCCAAAAGATCCTCTCCGTCCGTGAGCTGAAACTTGAAATATACCACTCACACAAAAGGACACTATGGGATAGAGGATCCTGAATTAAAATTCAGTAAGAAAGGTGTACAGGAGGACTCATATGAAAAGGGACAAAAGTCCAAAAGCACAAAAAGTGCTGAAATGGCATGGGGACGAGGAACAAATGAATATTTCTGTTTACCATGTGCTACAATCCTGTGGTGTCCAAGCTGTCAGCTACCTAAAGACAAAGGTAATAATGAAACTCATTTTCTGGCCTCAACAGAGTTATCTAGACTTGAAAATCTTGGTTTCCACTCTCCCAAATTGGACTATTATCAATGATTGAAGGTACACACTTCCGGCATTCGAGAAATCCAGATAGCTGAAAGAATTCAATAGAATGCATTTGTTGTTAAACAGTCTATCACTCAAAGATTAATCGCCCAGAGATCTAGGTTCACCAGGTAATCACCAATTGTTGCAGCTGCAACTATTCTCCCCAAATTTCTTAAATTTTGGACCCCTCCTCATGATTTTGCTTTGGTCATTGAATCCTTTGAGTTGTTGGTCTGTGTTTTAATTTTTAATGACTACAAAAGCTTAACTCTTGGCCAAGGATCAGATTTCGATTGCATTGGAATTCATGGTGAGTCGCAGCTTTTAAGCTTGCTTTTACTTGCTAATCAAACCGGTTGTCTTTGTTGTGGTCGTCGTTGTGGAAGTATGACAGAGTCTCTGTCCGATGTTGATTTGAAGAGCTGTCCGAAACACTTAAGTCATTTTTGTTAAATCGACGGCTGATAGCCTTTTCCCGTCCATCGTTGCGGCTCCCAAACTGTTTTGCCATCCGAAGTGTGAAAAGCTCTGACTGTCGATGCGTTTTAACCTGATTTAGCCATGTACTTGAAGCCATTTCTCGTCTGCCGTTGCGGATGGGAAAGCCATTTGTCTTTCGAAACGTAAATCTGTCTAACTTCCGATGTGCATCGCATGGATCTAGCCTTCTCTTTTCTGCCGTTGCGGCTCTCAAAGTCTTTTGGCTTCCGAAGTACAAATCCGTCCGACTTCCGATTAAAGCCTCTCTTGCCCACATTTCACTTGTCTGTAAATTGTGCCTTTTCCATCGTTACGGCTGGGAAAACCTTTTGGCCTCTAATGTTATTTCCTTCCGACTGCCGACTTTAAGTTTTCCCGCCAATGAGTTTCCTGTTGACCGTCGTAGGCTAGGTTTGTCAAGCCCACAGGTGGTGCGCCTTGCCATTTCCTTGTGGAATAGTCGTTTCAATTGGTAATATTTGTTGTTTTTGAATCATGCTTGTCGATTTGATTGCAGGCGGTTTTGAGGAGATCGGTCAATGTACCGTGGTGCGGAGAAAGACGGACCGTTTTGGCAGGAGTATAACTGAAACCAGGGGAATCGCCAGGAGGGCCAAGGGAGTAAAAGATGAAATCCGGAGCTATAAATGCGCGGACCCAAAAAACTGATCAGTTACCCAGTGGTTCATGATTGCATATAGACAAGATATAGGAATGTGAAATGTCTGGGACACTGAAAGATCATGCATCTGGGGAAAATTGAAGCATTTTTGGAATTGTAGTTAAATATTTGAAAGTAGGACTTAGAAAGGGCTTTTTCCCTGAAAAAAATTGTAAACTCTTTTGCTTGTAAGAGGAACTACTTCGTTTTACAGTCAAAAAGTGCAACTTTTGCCTGCTGGAGAGAGCGAAATGTGGAATGTATCAATGCGACTAAATGAATAAAGTTGAAGAGGAACTATTTCATTTTCAGCTGTGTTTCATTTACTGTGAGAGTATTTAACTTCTTGAACCTATGTTCTTGTTGAATGTTCTTCAGTATCTTTTGGGATGTTTTCCATTGTGAGTAATAAATGTTGTTCATAAAATAATCAGCTATCTGGTTGTTTAAATATCTCTAATTGTTCGTGTGTCTTGAAAGAAGTGTCATCTAACTGTAACTCTTCATAATGCATGTACACAATGTATTACTCACTTACAAATGACAATCCTGCTCCCTAGGGATAGTTTAGGTAGTTAGTTTATTTTCTTGTTGTATGTGATTTAGATGCTAGTGAGTCTAAGACGAGAGGTAAGAACCTGCGCATCACATTGTGACTGCTCCTTGCATCTTATCGCCCTGCATGGTTAATTAGGCACTTGCATATCATACATTAAATCAAAAACACCAAAAAATACACGGTGGACCAGGCCGCAACCGGTAAGCCTCTGTTTTTTGTTACTTTGACCTACGGTAGCCGAACCGCAAACCGGACGGATTTCTTATACCAAACAGTCAACGGGCTAGTTGGGAACGTTGATTGGGGAGAATCCCTTACTGTTGTTGCCTGCGAATCTAGGGGCCTCAACACAATGTTTACCTAACAATTGTAAATTATATAAATAAAAATATAATCGACCATTTACAAGCATTTAAAAGTCATGTACTAACCTGAGACATAAAAGTATCTCATCCATGATCTTACATAGGCCAATGGAAAATATGGTCATAGTGAGTGCATCAATGGGGTAATGCTCGGTTGTTGAAACAATCATTTTCCCCACGAGCTATCATGGATGGTCCATGACTAGTAGGGCCTAAAGGACCTACACTTGATGGTCCTTCATCCTCCTCTCATGGCTTGTGCTTAGATGATGACACAAATGTATTGTGTTGCAGTACACTGTGTAATATGTGATATGGAAGTGGCAGGATCAACTAGGTGATATAGTAACTGAGGTGTTTGTGGGGGAAAGGGGGGCTGCTAGACATATTCCTAGGAGTAGGTGGCCCTCTCATTAGGTTACACCTCACGATGGGTGGATCCTGGGAAGATCCAAGAGCAACCCCATGAAACTCACCAATTCCAAAGTAGTTGACATGACCCAACACGAATTCTACATATAGTTTCCGAAGAGAATATAGTGGAACCTCCTTATTGTTGCAAGGAGGTTTGTCGAAAAGTATAAACCTTCAACTCATCCAATTTTGTTTCCATGCTTCATATGTGCACCAATCCATCCAAAGGCACCTTTTGCGTGGATCAGGGGATAGGTTGGTCCTAGGGTCGATGAAAAAAGTAGCTAGAGCCTATTTTTAGATGTTCAAATTTTTTATGTGTTCTTTACTGAGACTAGTAGAATAATACTCTTTCATCCTGACCCTATACTTTATTATGCTCAGCAATTGACCACAACCATTTCCAACTAAGGCAATGATGTTGTTAAGGGATGTTGCTATGGAAAGTCTCGATGGTTCCCTAGTTGTTCTAAGATCTTGGACCAAGGTTTGTAACTGATCTAAATGTTGGTTAGCTTGATCTTGTGTGGTTGGGTTCTCCTCGAGGTTAATATATACTTCAGGATTAGTTTCGGGATTTTGTGTACTTGGGTTATCCTCCAAGATGTTTTTTGGGGACTTTGGTTCCTGGTTTCTAGCCATTGTGATGTAGATCCAATCTGCACAATTAAAAATAATAATTTTGTGTAAGTTTGGGTTCATTTTTTACATGTTTAGAATGTATTTATTTTATTCAATCATTGGAAAAAACAAAAAAATGAAAATTTATGGATGGAATCATACGTGAATGATGCGTTGAAGGATCGTTGAAGGCTTGGGAAGTGGAGGGGTGTGCACGTTCCTTTTCTTATCTCCTTGGACATGTTTCATATAGCCAAATCGAGGTTGAATGGGGCCAACATAGACCTCGAGCAATTTTAAATATACAAAGGAGAATGCACACACAATTAACGTGTTCCTACTCATAGCATGTGCACATTGTTTTGGCACGCACATTGTTTTATGCCAACATGGACGTTTTAGTGACGGTTTGGCAAATTCTGGACGAAGAACACGTGCGCGGTTTTAACAACCTAATATGATTATTCTTTTTGAACTTACTTTCATTAAGAAAAGTAAAGTTATTTCCCATCGTTGATACACTTACACATCATATTATAACTTTAATTCATTTAAAAAAATACTCAACATAAATTAATGTGAGATGTAAGTGATATTTGACTCGGGCAAATTTACTAATAATTAAATGATGAGTAAGTATTTTATTATATTTAGAATTATGAAATATGAATTGTTAATGAAAGATCCTACCGCATTAAAAGTGTTCATAACATTATGTAAACATGTGAATTATTATTGGATCTTCAAAGGGACGCCATTTTACAAATATGTGATGGCAACTGGCAAGTAAGCTTTTTACTTTTTAAAACACCGATTCGTTAGAATCGTTACACACGATCCACGCTGCCCAATGCTGCGTTCCATAATAAAGCGAACTTATGTGAAACACAATACAATGGCGGTAGCTTTGATGGCCTCTCGACTCTTTCCTTTCCTTGTCATACCGTAAGTAACCAACAACCCAGGAACCAATGAGAACGGATTACCAATAACCTACCATTGACCACGAGAGAATCTCTTGTCATCATGGGCCACACTTCCATACGATTTTTTTGAAACTTTTTTTAAGCAAGAGAGTTTCAACTTTCACCATATACAAAATTTAAATATATTGTTTCATTATCTAGATATAATTATAAATTTTTTATTTGAAAAATAATATAATTAAATCTCTGATTTTATTAAAAAAATCAAATTTAATAAATAAAGAAAAAACTAATTAATAATTATTAACTTACAAAATGATCAATACTAAAAAAATTAAATTCTAACCTGCAAAATGCAAAAGAAAGTTCAAAGGCTAAGAGATTATTAAATACAGTTGAGACAAGTAGTTGTCAAAGTTGGACTTATGTGGAACGGCGGCAACTTGATGGCTTTCAAAATTCTAACCATGTTAAGTGTTATGCTTTCATTGTCATTCAGAATAAATATTAATTTTAAAATTAAACTTTAATATGCATTATCACTTGGTCAAGTATCTCGAAGAAACCACTGGTTCAGAATTTTAAATTCGGTAGGCATGTGCGTTTCTAGATCAACACGTGTTTTGTAACGGCTGGTTTTCAATTTTATAATAGGGCACGCCGCACGATGCACTTTAGAAAGAAAATCGCTACTCTAACCAAATGGACGCCAGTGTGACGCCACTGTTTACAATGTAGAGATGATATATCATGTTATCCAATCTTTCGGTGTGCTTTTGAATCATTATATATTGTCCCACACTTCTAAACTCAAATTGTAACTCTGGTTAGGCTGGAAAGTTGACTCGTGGTTTAGTAAAACACTGGTCCAATCTCTCACCGCCTTGGACACATGGAAATTGGCTTCCCATTGTCTTTCTTGAACCAATTAATTGAAAGATTGAGTCTCTTCGCATTATTTAAAAAGGAGAAGATGGCAGAGAGGAGATCTGCCTGCAATCTCTCTTCGCATTATTTAAAGAGGAGAAGATGGCAGAAAGGAGATCTGCCTGCAATCAACAAATCCCCGATTCCCCACACGTTTAATATATATGTTTTTCCTATGTCCTGCTTTGCTTTTACCAGGAAAATCTGACACTCTGTATAATCACAGCTATATATAGCCAATCTCACTATCCGTTACTCTGAAACTCTTCTCAGCAATAATAAACCGAAAGAGTAGTTCTTTGTCGCAGCCGAACTATCGTCCTCCTCTCGTCTCTGCACCAACGTTTTGCTCCGTGTTCGAGTCTCTGAGCCATCTTTCAATCATGTCTCAGACGCAGAGAAAACGCTGCCGTGAGCCCGAGGTTTTCCCGGAATCCATGGACGTCCGGGCGCCGAAACGCTTTTACGGTGAAGAAACAGACCGGTTTCTTCATCTACTGCAATTAGACCAAACTTTAGCAGACGAGGAAGAAGAATGGACTCTTAGTGAGGATCTTGTAAACGGAGTTATGAGAAGCCTGGAGGAAGAGATTGCCACGACATGTTCCACTGATCGTTCCTCCAACACTGGGGAGATTTCGGCGGCTGATATTTCTGGCGGCCATGAAGGGCGCCGAACCCGAGATTCGAACTCGGGGGATCATCTGTGTTATCTCCTGGAGGCTTCAGACGACGAGCTCGGCATTCCCCCGAGCTCCGTTCCATTTCCAGTCTTGAAGGACGAAGACAGTCTATCTCGGAAGGAAACATCCGAGGGTTTGTTGGAGAACCAGAAGCTTAAATTCCTGAGTGAAAACTATCAACAATTTGGACTGTACCAAAATTTATCGGATACGATCCTATTTGACGATCATTTGAGTACAGATTCTGTAAGCCCCACCATGTTATTTGATGGAGAATTTTCTGCGACAAGGGAGCTGGAAACTGCCAGTGGCATGTAATCAATTCGATTTTTTATTTTCTTATGTATAGCGATTTTATCTCGTACAGATAAAAAAAACTATCCTCCGTTAAATTGTAAAGGAATTAAATGATTATTTTTTCATCTTCTGTTTGGGCAAACTCCATTTATCTAACTCCATGGTTCTTCTATGTGAAATAAAGCTCCGTGGTGGTTCTTCCTGGTAGATCAATAGCTTTAGTGCGCTCAAATATGGTCAATATCAAATCAACCAAGTTCGGTCGTTATTTTTTCCTTTTATTTTATACTTAATAATATTATCTTTTAAATTCTCTCTTGATTACTAAAGGTTGGGTGGCGATGATCTCTTATAAGTTTTTTTTCCTTTTCTTCTCTAATGAAATCATATCTTTTTTTTTATACTTTACACAACCATTTTGAATTATTCATATTATTACTCAACAGAATATTACTAGCTAGCATTATAATTAGGTTAATAAGACATTTAAATAGTCCAAATAAAAGAATTTACAAATAAATTCAATATATTCCAAGCCTAAAACTTAGTGGTATTACAACCATCCACTTTCATAAAAATAAAAGAATATTGTATTTAATTTTTTTCAAAAACTATATTAAATATATAAATTAATTTTTGATCATTTGTTCAAATTAAATATATCAAAATTAATTTCATCATCTTCTCTTATAGATATGGTTATGCATATTGAATTTAGTAAAGATTGTTATAACAAACTAAAAAAACATAGGAAAACATTTTATATATTTATTTATTTAAATATAAATGAAAAAAATTAAAAAATATTGTAAAAGTTATCTATATTTTATCATTAATATTTATGTCTAATTAAAAATAACTTTGGTTGATAAAAAATAAAATAAATAAAATTTTAAAAAAAATTATTAAAAAATATCAATTTAATAAATATAATATTTTTTGAACATTAAAGAACTTTATAAAATGTTTAGCATACAATTAAAATAATATTAAGTCGAAAGGTTTAAACTTACAAATAAAAGATAATGCATACATCTTTATCTTTTATTAATCAAATAGTAATTTTAAAAAAATTGAAAAACTTTAAAACTAAAACAATGCATGCATCTTTATCTTTTATTAATCAAGGAGTATTTTATAAACATTGAAAAACTTCAAAACTAAAACAATGTTAAGTCAAAAAAAATTAACTTTTAAAAAAATAAAAATTATAATTAAAACAAGTAAAGCTTGAAGCTTATACTTACATAAGTCTAAGAAAAACTTAAATGTAGAATTGTACCACTTAAAAGATCAAAAATCTATAAGCTAAAATTACATAAGTCTTAAAAAAAACCTAAAGTTAAATAAATAAATAAATAAAAACCTTGAAATATAAAAAAAATCAACAATCTACAAACTATGCTATGTGATAATTCTCAAGAGTCATTGACCATGACACATACCAATGTAACAAACTGCTACAATAAAGTACATAAGCTAATTTGGATAATAATGAACTTAATAAAGAATTCAAGAATTCTCAAGAGTCATTGACCATGAGACATACCAATGTAACAAGTTGTTACAATAATAAAGTACATAAATAAGCGAATTTGGATGATAATGAACCTAATAAAGAATTCAAGAGACAAATTGAATTTTTCGTATTTCATTTTCATATTTCATATTAATCAATCTGATTCAATCAAATTTAGTAAATATGGTGGAGTTCATAAGTATGAAAAGTATTTTAAATAATTAAAATAACTTTTAAAATATAAATAATTAGTAACAAAGTTAAAAAAAAAAAGTGAAACATGCATAAATCTTTAATATATTTAATTCATGTATGCGAATATAAATGCCCAATAAAAAATGTCGATGGACATTGTATACAATAATGTTACTATCTTCGACATTACACATCAGCCACAAAAAATTTCGTGACGTTACCCAATTTGGACCTATGGGTCTATGTAGGAGGGCATCTTTAATGATTTTATCGCTTAAAGTATCTTTAAGAAATCACAACTTCAAAACACCTCATGATTTAGATTCGTTAGGTATGTGCGTTTTTACATAAAACGAATTTTGTGACAAACGCTTTCATAATTAGGTACTATGCACCCCATAAAAAGTAAATTTCAATACCCTCTAAACAAATGTGCCCACTCATTTACAAGATGGATGATAATTTATAGTTTAATATAAAATTTGCATTAATGATTAATTTAAGTTTACTCATAGCCCCTTCACTAATAAGGGGTTATTTTTTCCGATGAAAGAATTCAAAAAATGAATACCTTTTATATAATAAAGGGGAGACTATTAGACCAATCACTTTACGAAATTTAATAAATTGGTAAGAAATAAAAAAATATGTGCATTGTATATGATTTGTTGTTAAGTAAATACATGTTTACTATGAGCTTCTCTCAATAAAATGTTTTCCATTCCAAGGCATATCCTGCTAAGGTTTGATGGTTTTTTTTTTTGTTTCATTACAAGCATTGCAAAGGTTTGATGGTTGTTTTTTTTTCAATAAAAGTTGATGCATGGAGTTTTTAATAAAATGTTTTCCATTCCAAGGAATATACTGCTAAGGTTTGATGGTTGTTTTTTTTGTTTCATTACAAGCATTGCTAAGGTTTGATGGTTTTTTTTTCAATAAAAGTTGATGCACGACGTTTTTTTTAACTAGATTCTTGTCTTGCAAACAATATACTATAACTTGATGTATAATGGTTTTCATGGTATTTTTAATAGCTTTATTTAGCCTATAATTTGATGCAACATACTTGGACAAGGCTTGAAAACCTAATGAAAACCCATAATCTATTTTCCCCCTCCTCTTCTTCAAAGCCTACATAATAAATTTAATCCCCTTTCAAAATTTTAGTTCAAAATTATAGGAGAAGGAGGATTACAAATAAATGATTATAGTGAAGAAATAATGAAAGTAATGAATGTTTTTGCATATGACTGTTCATTTTGTTACAAGTAGTTGTGGGGTGGAGGGGAGTGTGGCTTAAACAATCTTAGGGTTCATGACATGGTACAACCCGAGGTATTTTTCATCATAATGAAACTTTGGATAATTGCTCGAAAGTGGGTCTAACCATCATATCAGGGATATTGTTAATACCTTTGTTAAGGACTGACAACATTCACAATGGAACCAACTAGATGGAGGCCATTTATAGAGACACAAATCCATCGATGA
Source organism: Pseudotsuga menziesii (assembly GCA_001517045.1). NCBI lineage: Eukaryota > Viridiplantae > Streptophyta > Pinopsida > Pinales > Pinaceae > Pseudotsuga > Pseudotsuga menziesii. The sequence goes on from LPNX011107881.1 coordinate 25,302, forward strand.
TCTCTTCCATGTAGACTATTTATGAAAAAGTTATTTAGGGTATTCATTTCACAATTGTCTTGGAAGTTGGTCAATTGTATTTCCTTGGTACATTCCAGGGAGAAGGTTGAGGCTATCAAGCCAAGAGTTTCTTGCATAACCTCAAAACTTACTACATTATCATTTGAAGGGGTTCCATATTTTGTTACTACTAGTGGCTTACTTTCTTTTGTTTCCTTGGATTCATTGTTTCCATCATCTTCTTTACCCTTACAAAGGAGAATAATGCGGTTACTTTATGAAAATAGTCTCTTATGTTTGTGGAAATTCCATTGTGAAAGGTTCATGATTCATAATTTAAGGTTTGAACGTTGATTATATTTATAGTGTTAAACATCTCTATAACAAATGGAGATGACTTTCAAATATTATCAAGAAGAAGGTGATAAGTATGAAGATGGTGGAGAGGGAGGATTTTAAGGTATAGCAAATCTTGGATATGTTGAAAATACCCATTTAGGTTGCTTCTTTGGTAGATGGATCTTGGTGGATTCCTTAAACAACGGTTTGCAAAGGTACTACGACCCACTTATTAGATACAACCTATCCTTTAATAAGTTGATAAAAGGATGGATTACCTTTTCATTTTGCATTGTGGAGGATGTTGAGACAATAATTGGAGGGGATTTGGTTTTGTTGATCAACATACCTATAACTTACATCCTATCCCAATCTTTGATACACAAACTGAAATAGATAATAAGGAACCAATTTAGGTAAAAGTCCAGTGTTTTCCATTAAATTTTGGACGTTATAATCTTTAACTACATATGCGTAAGACTGTTAGGTTTGGTGACTCATTCAATAGGAGTTTTAGTTCTATCATCACAAGGATTTTAGTAGATATTGATAGTAGGGATGGATTGGAAGAGAATGTGGATAATAAGATGTAGGGGGAATTCATTTGTAAATTATTGATTATTAAAATGTTCCTTTTTTGTTATTCAAGGTGCCACATGCATGGTCAAATTGTTGTAGAATTCTCTTGACCTTTTATCATAAAATTATGGAATAAGAAAGTCTCTCCCATTGTCTATGAGAAAATCTAAAGTGATTACATGGCTAGAGACAATTGTTTTAGGGGTTGGCGCACAAAAAGGTAGACAACTTGAGGCTAACTTAGTCCAAAATGTTGAATCTTTGGGCCCTTTGGTGGATCCAAACAATGTTTTGAGGACAGTTGGAGAATATACATATTTAGTTCTTCTAGATCAAAAGTTGAACAAAGTCAACAAGCCACTAGAGGATCATCCACATCTTATTGAAAAGTAGCTCGCGGGAACTTCTATATTGGAGGAATCCCTTGAGGAAGGTTATGTGGATAATAATCTTGATAAGACTCCTACTATTAATTCTAATAGTAATGTAGTAGTTATTTTGGATATCATAAGAAAAATTTTGCATTTGTTGAGGGGGTTATTGGAAATTTGAAGACTAAGTGGTGGGTAAAATCCATTAGGCCCTTCTATTAATCCCATCGTGAATGAAAGTCCCTAATTTATAACCTCTTCGAATTATAGCATTGGAAATGATAGGGGAATGTTGAAGGAATATAAGAGGAATATTTCAAATGTTGTTGTTACATCTTTAATTGTAAGGGGGAGAGGGTAGTATTACTTGAGGTCCAAAAAATTGGACTTTGCATGCGCTAGTGGATTATGATATTGGATTTTTTGAGGGTTTAAGTTGGGATAAACACAAAGATATGTCTTCAGGTTTTGTGGGTAGAAAGTCGTATATGCATCACACATAAACTGTCATGGGTTATGATAGTTCTATCTTACTTCTTGCAGTTTTGATTTAGTAATTATATGGACTTGGAATTATCACACTAAATCATGTAGCTAATGAAGGTCAAATAAATATTTGGCAACATGGTTGGATGAATGCAATCCAACTTGGATTAGAAGGTGCGTTTGTCGAAGTTTGGAATAATTAAATCTCAAAGTTGAGGTATGGGCAAATAATACTAAAAGAGGAACATAGAGAACTAATATGTAATATAAATAATATAGGTGGGACTTACTCCACTGAAATAAGTTATGAAATTGCAATGCCTCTTGTAGAGAGGTAAGTTTTTTTGTGGTGAACAAATATATGGAAGGAGAGAGCACCTAAGAAGAAAAAATTGTTCATATGGATATATTTAAAGAATATGGTACCTACTTGGGATATCCTACAAAGGAAGAATAAAAATAGACTCGATATTTTCTACTTATGCAAAAAGTAGGATGAAAATGGTGTACATTTTTTTTTTTGGTGATATTTCTCATTATAGGTATAGAAAAACATAAGTCAATGGGTTGGAGTTAACAATGTGTTAAATGGGTGTTCGACTCATAAAAGTCTCAAACAATATTTTGAAAGACAAGAACTAAAAAATTTCCTTGATGTTATTTTACTTACTTTCAAGGGAAAAGTTGCTTGGAATGTAACTCATGATTGTTTGAGGATAGAACAACACAAAATTTAAATTTTTCCTCTTATATTTGTGCCCATTAGAGGAAATTTCAACTCAAAATGGACCTTTTAACTTTGATTCAAATTCCATGTCATCATGGGTTAGCCAATGAAATTGCTTTAAATTTGAAATACCGTATAGGTATTAAACACTTTTTTTATATAAATTTGGGGATAGGTATCATAAAAAAAACTACTTTTTTTGTTTCTATTTTTGACATATCTCCCTGTGTTTTTACTCAAATTTCGATCCAGAGAGCTAATTGGATGTGGAATTAAATTCCACATCCAACAAGATCTCCCGATTGAAAATTGAGTAAAAACATGGGGAGGTATGTCAAAAATACAAACAAAAAAGTAGTTTTTTTCTTTTCTTCCTCCAAAATTAATAAATATTATTTTATTATTTTAACTATTATTTTATTAATTCTTTTTAGGAGGGCCATTTTGAGTTGAAATTTCCTCTAATATGATTGCTCATGATAATAAAACAAACAAAAAAGTATCAAATACAATACACACTGGTTCAAATTAGTTATGGATAGATCCCATCCTTGGCAAAACATTTTATGGAACTAGTTGGGGATATGGATGTATATATGGAATTAGGGGTGTATTATATTTGGATGAAAAATAATTTATACATTTTAGTGCCTCTAGTCATGGCACAAATATCCCCTTTTAAATTTTAGCACAAATAGAAATTTCACAACTAGCCAAGCATAAGAACCCTACTCAATTGCAGGTCTTCGGAGATTCTATGTTGGTATTTTATCGGATGAGAGGTGATTGGTTCATATAGTATGTAGGTCTCCATGCATTAGCAATGGAAGAGAGAAAATATTGATAAAGAGAGATGGATACTATATAAGATTCATTATCAAAACAAGGTTTGAATTGAATCTCTAGGATTTTATACCTTGAGGAGTTCAAGGAGGATTCACACACATATTTTACTTTCAAATATCTAAAATTACTTCACATGTGAGAAGGAAGAGTGCTTAATTGATGATTTAAAGATATAAGCTGGAGTTTTTTTGTCTTTCTTTAAATTAAGACATGGATTTCTTATGTAATACATATAAGACAATAATGTTTTGAGGGTTTTTTAGCTTTCAATACTATGTTGGATTATTGGGATATTAATACTTGATATAAACACTTTTACGTACAAAATTATTTGAAGCACCTTAAGAAAGTGTGTGTGACTTTTTTCTTAAAAAGATACCTCGATCAGGTTAATGTTTGAGAAAATCTGAAGATACTTGAACTTTAAAACTTTTGATAAAAAAATCCAGTGCATGTAGATCTCATAAACAATTCAAACACACAAATTATTTGATCCATAAGACACCTGATGTCCCTAGGACAACACTCCAAATCTAGAGGATAAACATTCCAGCAAGCAATCCTATGAGTATGATAGATAATGGTAGAGAATGATTTTACAACACTTGTAGATTTCTCGCTAAGAGATATCTAAGAAACAATAGAGAATAGAGATCACTTGGAATAATGTCATATCCTTTCCAATTGAATATCACTTTAATAATAAGCTTATATAGTCACACAATGAGAGGTAGTGAATGGTTGCATGAATTTGGGCACTGTGTGCACTATTCACACATTACCTATTATGCATTCCTTGACTTGGTGCCAAGTTTTCACCTCATAATTATCTCCCACACTGAAGATACGCACCCTTCATTAATTTGTTGGTGTTAATTGCCTCTAACTGAATGTTAACTGATTGAACTGAACTGAATTGAATTGAACTAAATGTGAAATGAAATGAAATGAATGTGAACTAATTAACTAATTGCTTGACCATTAGTTAGGATTTTAATTGAATGTCTTTAGTGCTTCACAATCAGTGTCATCCTTAGCAAACACTTTACATAAATCAAGGAGTAGATTCCTTAATTAACTGAAACTTGTTTTCCACAACTTAGACTTAACTGATGTCTTTGTAATTCGAGTTCAATGGAGGTATGACATGGGAAATTCGAATCCTTACTCTATCTCTGTTCTCATCTCATTTATCATTAATTAATTCTGCATGGTCCACAAGTGTTTAATTAATTAATTATCTTTATCATATCATACTCAAAAAAAGTGTTCCCAACCTATGATCATATGTATTACCCTAGGTCATATAGTCATATGCTAAAGTAAATTGCTCTAGGGGTATCTAATCCCTAAAGGATACTTATAGCACCTGGTGACCATGACTATCCATACATCACATAGTATATCCTCATGACTTGATACAATACAAGTCATATGGTATTGATACAAGACCAATCTTGATATAACACAAGACTCCTGAACTTAATACAACATAAGTTCTAGACTTGGTACAACACAAATCTTTGACCTTGATACAACATAAGGTCCTAATATTAATACAACATAATATCATAGTAGAGGAATCTCTCATTGCCTCAAAATTCTAGCTTGATATAATAGAATCCCTTAACTCAATACAACATAAGTTCCATAAATGATACAACACAAGTCTCATGGAGAGGTTTCTGAACTTAATACAACATAATTTCCATACTTGATATAACACATGTCTCATGGAGAATTACTCTTGATGTTGTACATTTAACACTTCGTCTCAGCGATGGAGACATTCTTTGCCATACCAAGCATATCTCAAAAGTGTCTGACATTTTCCAAAGATAGAGGATTTGTAATCACATCTACAATCTGCTCATCAAGAGCTATGTACTGAATTTTTAAAATACCTTTCTCAACCATGTATCAAATTAAGTGATACTTCATTTCTATGTGTTTCAACTTGTTATGAAACACAGGATTTTTGGAAATGTTTATACAACTTTGGTTGTTACACTTGATCATTGTAGGCTTTATATTTTCACTGAAAAATCCTCCAAGTATATTTCTCAACCACACTACTTCTCTGCAAGCAGTAGTAGCAACAATGTAGTCAACCTATGGGGTTCTCTGGGAAACAGAACCCTGCTTTCTACTAGACCATGAAATCATAAAAAAACCTAAGCTGAAACAATACTCAGAAGTTCTCTTCCAATCAATGATGCTTCCACCAGAATCATAATCAGTATATCAAAGAGATAACACTCCTCCATTGGAGGCATACCTAATTCTATAAGAAACTATACCACTAAGGTATCTTAAAATAAGCTTACCTGCAACCCATTGTTTGTGTATAGGATCAATCATGAACTGACTCAAAAAGATAACTACATAGAAAATGTATGGCCTCAGATGTATCAGGGACATCAATGAGCCAATCAACTATCTGTATAATGTGGGGTACATTGGATCCGATCTAGTCTCAATCTCATGGAGTTTCCTCAAATTGGAATCCACTAGAATATTTTTGGATTTACAATCCACCATGCCAAATCTCTACAAGATGTCCATAGTGTACTTCCCTTGAGATAGAAATATTTCATCATTCCTCTTCCATATATCAAGGCTTAAGAAGTGTTAGAATAATCAACCCACAGTTACCCATATTTGACATTAATTAATCATTTTTGTCTTATTCCTAGATTACTAGATTCCTCGCTATGCGAGTTGGCTTCCACATGCACCTAGAAGTCAACACTTGATAAAAATGGTTCATGGAGTGCTTTAGAATCATCCTAGAAACATTTTTAGCATGTTTGATTTTATTCCTTGTTTGTAAAAGCACAGTTCTTCTTTTTCTGAAAGTTGCTTTGCTTTACAATAGTTTTAAGGCAAAAAGGAAAACCTAGTATAGGAGTACCTGCCTTGTTTTTTTCCCACATCATCCTCCTTCCTTTTCTCCAAAAAAAAGCATGGATCTGATCTCTTTCCATCACTTATTAGTTTTCCTATCTGATTTATCTAATTCATGAGCATCTTCATATATTTGGAAAGTGTTTTTTGCACCTATGGGGGATTTGACTAGTTTTAGTAATCCTACTTTTTGACTAATTCGAATAGAAACCTCATGCTTTAAAATATCTGATGTAATAATATATTTAAGAAGCCTATTAATTCATATGGATGGTTGATTTACACTTATTCAATACAAGATTAAGTTATGCTCGAATTTCAGTCTCGTTTTGTGTGAATTTTGCATGTTTGATTAGCAATTTTGTGAGTGTAAGTGTTCTATCACTTGGATTTAATTTACACATGGTATCAAGTCCTTTGTATATAGATTTATCTCCTTCCAAATTTTTATTGTAGGTTCGACATCACTTACTGGGAGCGCATTTTGCTGACTGGAAAGCATAGGTGCTGAAATATGGACCAATCTCAAAGGATCATCTTGAATCCATTCAATTTCTTCGAATGGAAAGTTGAGATGGAGATATTTTTGAGAGTGAAAGGTCTCTATAGGGTTACCATGGAAACTAAGGCAAATCCCAATGCAACTGCAGATAAAATTAAATGGTACAACAAGAGGGATGAGGCCTATGGTCTTTTATGCTTGAGCATTTCAAGAGATCTCCTATTTCATCTTGATTCATTGAAATCACCTAATGAGGTTTGGGAGAATCTTGAAGAGATTTTTACAAATACAGATGAGATGAGAGGACATCAAATCAAGAATGAATTGATATCCTTGAGTGCTGGTAGCTTTGAATCATTGCTGTGGCTAGGGTTTTACCCCTAGCTTGTGCGAATGAGCACCTACTAAGGAGAAGGGACTCCTTAGCAGCAGTTCGGTAAGTGTAAATTAAAATGCTAAAACAGAAATATAAACTACTCTAAACATGTGCATGAAACAGAAAAACAAGATGTAAAGAATGGGTTTTTGTATTAATGTT
>LPNX011107901.1:6692-145588 GCA_001517045.1 Pseudotsuga menziesii
TTATCTGTGCGCAACTCTGTTCATCTCATAGTTCAGAATGACATCCCACGAATCCTGTGTAATTCTTTGATTGTTATAATTGTTGATTCTTATTTCTGCAATTCAATTCTTAGAACAGCTGAGTGTGATCTGTCGCAATTGAATTTCTAGATTATAGTTAATTTATGATTATAGATTCTGAGTGTGATTAGATCAATAGGCAATTCCATTGAATTGAGCAATGAGTAGAATTTCCTTTCTGTCAGTAATTGTTGATTTCATTTCTGGTTGATGCATTGAAGGAAAGGTTTAATTTGTAGAGTTAAAAGATTTGTGGGATCACACATAGTTGAGGGGATGAACATAGTTGTTTAAGAACAGTGTTCACTACAATGATTTGGTGTTTAGCATATATTGTGCACTTACCCTTTGAAACAAAATACTTCCCTGGGTTGACAATGAATATCGTAAGCTCTGTGTGTTGATAATAACTTATCTGCATTTAGGGTGCTCGACAGTGATAAGATCCCCTATCTTGCAGTTTACAATTATTCAAATGTTTTTATCTGGTTTCAAGGTGATCAAGGTGAGACCAGAAAAGACCAAAAGGTAAGGAGGCTCTTAAAGACTTGCTTCTAATAGCCTCTAAGACACCTGACAGGAAAACCAGATTGTTCCTGAAACTCAATCATCATCATGAGGGTTGATAAAGATAGTGGTTCTATGAAAAAGAAGATCCATTTTAGAGAGTTTGCATGGATATTAGGTTGAATTTATATGAAGATACTGATTCAAATATAAACTGAATAAAGATGTCTGTTATACCCCATCCAAAATTCCTTTGTTAGAATATTTCGAGATAAACCACTTACCAACTGTCATTAGCTATGAAAGTGCCATTCTTAAGGAAAAATTAAGAAAAGGAAACTTGATTAAAAAATAAAACAAAGCACGAGGCAATCAAAAACAAAAACCAATGAAAGAAACACACCTATGTACAGATAAGCCAAACTTACCTTAAGCAAAATATCTCTCGAGGAGCTGGATATTCATTGGGTAGGTCTCAGAGAGACCTTCTAACATTTGTAGTTGTATGTACCAAGTCCAAGCTTTTCTGTAATAATGAATGGCCCTAACCATAGACGTTGAAACTTGGTATAGTTTTTCTTGTCTTTGTGGGGTTTGTCCCATTTAAGTACCAGATTCCCAACCTGAAATTCCTAGTTGGTCGAATATTTATCATCAAACCACCTCTTAACCAGTTGCTGATGTTGATATAGCCTATTTCTGGATTTATCCCTTTCCTCTTCTAATTTAAGGAGTGTGTCAATTCGATTATGAAGGGGAGAGGATTCATCATCCTATGAAACATATTGTGCGATTTGAAGTGATGGAAGGAGGAGATTCGCTGGTATAATAGATTATTTGCCATATATAAGATAGTAGGGTGATTTTCCTATGGACACTTTAGGAGTAATTCAATTTTCCATAGGGAAGGAAAGAGCTTAGTATGCCAATATTTGTGGTGTGAAGCCATTGTCTTCTTTAAAATGTTGATTAGATTCTTGTTGGAATATTCTGCTAAGCCATTGCCTTGTGGGTAATAGTTTGTAGAATACTTCACTTTAATCCCGTTTTTAAGGGCATATTGTGTAATACCAATGGAATTGAAATATGAGGCATTATAAAAAACTAGAGATTTAGGTACTCCAAACCTTGTGACTATATTACTCTCTAAGAAGGATATAACCGAGTTTGTGTTCGCAACCCTTAAAGGAACTATTTCTACCCACCTGGTGAAATAATTTGTTGCAGTTAAGATGTCCTTATGTTGCAAAGCAGAGGGAGGAGTAATTGGGCCAACAAAATCCAGTCCCCATGATTGAAATGGAAACTAGACAGTAACAGGCTGGAGGTGAGAGGCTAGTTTCCTAAGGTTATCAATGCATCTTTGACATGCCTCATGCTTCCTGAAAAAATTGTGTGCATCCTTGAACAATGTGGGATAGTAGTAACCAGCTCTTAAAAATTTATGTGTAGTAGTCTCTCCTGAAAAATGTTCTCCAGTAGGTCCTGCATACATTTCCAATAGAAGATTGTCGGCTTCTGGTTTTTCTACGCACCTAAGAAAGTCTCCATCATAATTCTTTCAGAAAATCACATTATCAATAAATTGGTAAGGTGCTACTTTTAACCTGAGAGACCTACGCTTCTTAAAATCAAGAGTTGGAGGAGAATACCCATGCATAAGATAAAATTTAATATCATCATACCATTTGGATGATGGAGAAGAAATAACATCAACAGTGTCAATAGACATATCTTCCTCTTGAATCCATTGGTGCTCATGCTCTGGATTATTAGATTATTAGATTGGGATGCCAATAAACATAATCCCTTCCCTTTAACAATCTTGGTAGGCTTAATTTCCAAATCGTATTCTTGAAGCGTGGTCATCCAGTGAACTCTCTTCTCTCCTAACACCTTCTGAATCAAGACGTTTCTTATTGTTGCATATGGGACAATCACATTTGTTTTGGACTTCAATAAATAAGGCCTGAAATGTTTAACAGATTTGTAAATAGTATAATCTCTCTTATCAATCTATGTATAGTATAGCTCGGCCCCTTTGAACGTGGAGCTCATGAATGAGATAGGGATATCTGTGCCCTCTTCATGTTTTGTTGATGTATTTGTAACTTCAGAATGTATTCACTTGTATATTTTATGTATTGTATCACGATGTTTCTATCGGGAAGTATATGTAATGTAATTGAGTCATGTCATACCCCGATGTTCCTATTGGGAGAATCAATAATATAAACAAGTCATGTAAAGCCATAGAGGGTAACCCTCCTTATTATTCAAGGGTTAAAGTCCCTGCAGTTTTGGGGCACTAGGGTTATTAGACTCTCCTAGAGAAGTCGGCCCTAAGTGAGTTAATGTAAGTCGGGTCATTAGTATCTTAGTTGTGGTTACTCGATCCTACATAAATAAGTTAGGATTACTTGATCCTACATAATAGATTCAAATATTAAGTGAACGAAAGAATATAAATAGAGAGTGAGACTCTCTATTTAACACACAGACACTCACTTAGATGGGGCGCATGAGTGAGAGAGAGAACAACTGTTGGAGATCATATTTTCTTTCTTTGGGTTTTACTACTGCCATTGGTGCTCATTCTATCTCTGAGGAAGTTGCGAGCTTTTCTCCTTTATGGTTTCCCCGAGGAAAATATTTGTTTCTCTTGTCTCTTGTGATTATTGATGTGCATGTTATTCTCTCAGATAAGATCCTAAGATCATATTACTTAAATGATAAAAATCTAACATGGTATCGGAGCTAACCTGAGAAGAAGACATTGTGCAGCCGCAGAAGGTAGGGCTTCTTACTTTTTGGGTCTCTCTCCACAATCCATCAACAAAAGGATGCTAGGATAACTCTCCATTGAAGGACACATCTTCCTCTCGAAGCAGAATTTGATTTCGGGCATTTTCAGTTTTTACTGTGGGAAATTAGGGCTTTTCACAGAAGAGGATTTTTTGAGTGATCCCAGCATAGGATTTCTCTCCTGATAAAAATCAAATTTTAGAGACAAATTTCTATATTTTTGGTTGGGTAAAACTATGAGAAATCCAAACCCTAGTTTGACCCCGGGCCTGAAAAAACCTTAAAATACTAAAACGGGTAATTTTGGTACATTCGCTATATCTCAGGGTTGAAGCAGTATACGGGCCAAAATTTTCATAGGCCGAAGATAAAATCCTGATGTATAGTGTGTAAAAATTTCACCCTCATATTCGCAATATTATAGGAGATATGGTTCCTCCAAATCAGGGTTCCGGCCTCTTCCAGGATTCATCCCTAAACATGACACCTAGGGATAATTGAAATATATCGGGCTACAAAGATCCAAATGAAAATTTGAAAGATGTCACAGATAGGGAACATACTTTACTTTCTATGGTAAAAGGTTCAGAACTTGAAGTTCAAACAGTGACACGTGGAAGTCCATACAAGTTTGCTATGATGAACAGTCCTAAAAGAAGTCACCTTGGAAAAAATTTCATAAGTCCCAATTGGTGAAACCAATTCTAATCAAATCTATGTTTTTGGAAATAATCCAAACAAGGCTACCTCAGTACAAAATTGTAGACATAGAGGAGCAGTACATCCTGAGATACCGTAGAAACAATATCAGGCATTTTTACAGAGGAAATTGGAAAACTGGGGCTTCCTGTTCCGGGAGCTTCCCTCCACTGCTTTCAGAAAAGGAGTACATTGGAAATCTCATCTTAAAGTAGTACATATTTCTATCCAATAAGATTTGAAATATTCCTAGTTTTTAAAATTATGGTTTCTCTGATAAACCCTAGATCAGCCAGCTCTGGAACCATGACGGACACCTCAAATCGGTAAGATCTAATCTATTGCTATATACATTTGAGGTTCTCATTTCTAAAATTACTAATCACACCAACTTGATGACAAGCTTGGTGAAGCTGAAAACTTCCAAGAATGGAAGTATAGGATCTCACTAGTTCTTGAAGGAAATGAATTGGACACCTACATAAGTGGAGAGGTTCAAGTTCTAGATGAGGCTAAAGCCTTACACAAGAAGAACTTGGTCAAGGACAAGAGGATCTTATACCACAAGTGTCTTCCCTAAAGGCGCCTAAATAGATGTTTGATTACTTGACCAAGATATTTTAAGGGAAGAATATAAATCAGAAGATGAATTTGAGAAACCAGTTGAAGAATGTGAAGATCTGGAATGCAGATAGCATACAGTCATACTTTACAAGGGTCTCCCAAATCAAAAAACAACTTGAAGCAGTGGATGAAGAAGTAGAGAATGTATACATTGATGATAACCACCTTTAATGGCCCTCCTAGGATCATGGGATTCATTCATTTGAGGAATGTGTGCCCAAAGGAAGTGATTACTTTCAGCAGACTCTGGGAAGAGCACACACAAGAAGAAACTCGACTCATAATAAGAGAAGACAAGATGGGAGCAATTGCAGATCAAGCGCTCACAATTCAAAGAAGATCCCCCAAGCGATGAGGAATATGAAGAACTTAATTCTTGAAAAGCCTCTTATCCATCTTGAGCATTTGAATAAGAAATGATGCTGTTATGAATGAAGAAGATGATGAAGCTGAAAGGAGTCTACACACAAAACAAATAAAGATAATTATTCAATTGTCATTTCATGATATTGTTTTGTTTATATTCGGTTGATGTGTTATGCATGATAGAATGTTTGCATTGATGACAGTATACTACTAATATGCATGTGATGGGTAAGTAGCTCATGGTGCTATACAACTATCCATTGCTACTTATGTATAATGAAACCTCTTTGTTGACATATTGGAATAGTGCACAATCTCAACGATGTCTTAGTAGAGATGAAAGGCATCTAGAAAGTTTCCGTGAGATATGGATGAATGTTGTATTGGCTAAAATAGTTGCATAATTATATCTTTATGCATAAGAATTTTCCATTATGAATATGCCTTATGAAATGTTTCTAACCATACAAATGCATTTGACTTGTAGGAAAGATGGCGTACACAATCGCCTAAAAGAAATGAAGGATGAGACTTGTTCCAAAGAACAAGTGAACACAGTTCAAGAAATAATCCAAGATAAAGAAGAATATGACGATACTTTCAAAGAATTCAAGAGGCCTCAGACACAGTGCAGTTATGTGACACTATTGAGTGACATCATTGATGCAGAGCCTTCTAGCTATGAAGAAGTAGCCAAGAAGAAAGGGAAGGAGAGTACCAGTTCAAGAAGAATGATGTCTAGGATGCAGTATCGAGACCTGAAGGGAAGTCCGTAATGTCTTCAATATGGATCTACATGATCCAAAATGCAGTAGATGACAACATCGTGGGACACAAGGCAATATTCGTAGCACGAGGCTTCTCACGAAAAGAAGGCATAGACTATGAAGAGACAATTGCAGCCACTAGAAGTTAAGGCACATCACAGGAATAATCATGTGTGCAAATGAAATAAGGCATTGCATGAGCTTCGAAGACACCCAGGGGATAACACATACATGAGGAGCTTGAAGATCACCTAGAGTGATGAATATCTTAACCCTTGCTACAAGGTTGAAGATGGAAGCATATACTAGGATGACAGGCTCATAGATGGGTGCGAGAGGAACTTTTGAAAAGGTTCAAGATAGAGGATATTGGTATCCAATGACCCTAGATGGATACATAGAATATTAGTAGCAGAGGAAGCTACTTGTCACTCTGGTACAGAATGTTTCAATACATAGAGTACAAAAGGCAGAGGGAGAATGATGCTCCGCTTCAGAGGGAGTGAATGCAGAAGATCCTGAGGTTCGACATGGTACGACAGGATGGACAGATTACTGATGACTCTAGGATTTACTAAGAGTAAAGATGATTCCAAGCTTTACTTCAAGGTTGAAGGTGGAAGACCAGTGATGCTCCTATTATATGGCGATGACTTGTTCCTGACAGAAAAGAAAAACTCATTAAAGTTGCAAGAAGGAGACTTGCTACAGAGTTCAAGATGAAGGACTTGGATATGATGCACTACTTTCTAGGCATGGAGGTGTGGCAAAATGAGGATGGAATCTCCCTAGGACAAGGGAAGTATGCAGTGGATATCCTGAAGAGGTTCGGGATGATGGAATGCAAGGCCATGACCACACCTATGGCACCGAACTTGAAGCTATTGAGAGATGCTTCATCAAAGTTGGTTGATGCAATGATGTATTGTTAGATTATTTGTTCATTGATGTATCTGACGAATACAAGACCTAATATTTGCTTTGCTGTGAACACATTGAGACATGTTCACCTGATTGATGCAAAGCATATTCTAAGGTACCTGAAGGGTACAGTTTATTATGGGCTCAAGTATGAGGTGAATCAAAAGATTAAACTAGAAGATTATGTTGATTCAGATTGGGCAGGCAATGCCATCGATAGGAAGAGCACTTTAGGGTGTTGCTTTAGTATGGGATCAGGTGTGATCTCTTGGTTTAGCAGGAAGCAGTCCTCTGTGGCACTGAATACAGCTGAAGCAGAGTATGTCGCAGCTTGTTCGGGTTGCTGTGAGGTAGTGTGGCTTAGAAAGATACTATCTGATTTATTTGATCTCCAGTTGGATGCTACTTGTATATATTGTGACAACCAGAGTTGTGGGAATTTGTCTGAGAATATGGTGTTCCATGACAAGTCAAAGAAAATCTAGATCAAATATCACTATATCAGGGATATGGTGCCGAGAGGAGAAGTAGATCTCCAATGTGTTGAGATGGACGAGCATATATCTGATGTGTTGACCAAGCCATTAGCTAGAGTGAAGTTTGAGTACTTCAGGGAGAAGCTTGGTGTTCTCCAGATCGAGGTTCCCTCTAAAGGGAAGTGATGAGTCCATGAGCCATTCTGATGTGACTGAGGGATGTGTTCCCACATGATCAGATGTAAGTACAGATCCTTTCTTACATGGTTGTTGGATGTGTTACTCTCATTGTAAGATATAAGTGCTAAGCCTTTCTGACATGGTTGTTGGATGTGTTCCTCCCATGGTCAGATGTAAGTGTTGAGCCTTTCTTACATGGTTGTTGGATGTGTTCCTCCCATGGTCAGATGTAAGTGCAGATCCCTTCTTACATGGTTGTTGGATGTGTTCCTCCCATGGTCAGATGTAAGTGCAGAGCCCTTCTTACATGGTTGTTGGATGTGTTCCTCCCATGGTAAGATATAAGTGCCAAGCCTTTCTTACATGGTCGTTGGATGTGTTCCTCCCATGGCAAGATATAAGTGCTGAAGCCTTTTTGACATGGTTGTTGGATGTGTTCCTCCCATGGTTAGATGCGAGTGCTGGGCCTTTCTGACATGGTTGTTGTATGTGTTCCTCCCATGGTCAGATGTGAGTGTTGGGTGTGCCTTTCTGACATGGTGTTGGATGTATTCCTCCCATGGTCAGATGTAAGTGTTGGGTGGGCCTTTCTAACATGGTTGTTGGATGTGTTCCTCCCATGGTCAACTATAAGTGCTAAAGAAGATGAAGACTTGCATGGAAGCTAGGCCTACAACCAGCATGAAAAAGGGCTAGCTCTATAGAACTTCCTATGACAAGAAGAATTGAGAGATAGCACTAGTTGATCGCGATGGCAGAAGCAGTGATGTTGATGATGATCCAGTGATGTTCTAGCTTTGATGATGATCCAATTTCTATGATCCAGTGATGATCCGACTTTGATGATGATCCAGCTTCGATGATGATCCAATGATGATCCAGCATTGATGATGATCCAGATTTGATCTAGAGAAGAAGACTTGTACTGATGAATTGTGTCAAGAGAATACCTTCCTAGTTAAGAGGGAGTTTTGATGTATTTGTAACTTCAGAATGTATTCACTTATAAATTTTATGTATTGTACCCCAATGTTCATATCAGGAAGTATCTGTAATTTAATTGAGTCATTTCATACCCCAAAGTTCCTATCGGGAGAATCAATAATGTAAACAAGTCATTTAAAGTCATAGAGGGTAACCCTCCTTATTGTTCAAGGGTTAAATTCCCCGCATTTTTAGGGCACTAGGGTTATTAGACTCTCCTAGAGAAGTCGGCCCTAGGTGATTTAATGTAATTCAGGTCATTAATACCCTAGTTGTGGTTACTCGAGCCTACATAACTGAGTTAGGATTACTTGAGCCTACATAACAGAGTCAAATATTAAGTGAACGAAAGAATATAAATAGAGAGTGAGACTCTCTATTTAACACATAGACACTCACTTAGCTGGGGCGCATGACTGAGAGAGGAGAAGCTATCTCAAGTGAGAGAGAGAATAGCTGTCGGAGATCATCTTTTCTGTCTTTGGGATTTACTGCTGCCATTGGTCCTCATTCTATCTTCGAGGAAGTTGTGGGGTTTTCTCGTTTATGGTTTCCCCGAGGAAAATCTTTGTGTCTCTTGTCTCTTGTGATAATTGTTGTGCATGTTATTCTCTCAGATAAGATCCTAAGATCATATTACTTAAATGATAAAAATCTAACATGTTTATGGGTGAAGACAACAACATAATAAAAGTCGGTAGTGAATGTGTACAAAACAAAATCTTTACTAAAATCGAGGGGCATCAATGCGGGAGTATCCATTATGGCTCACCTTATCTTGACAAATGCATCCTTCTAAGTGTCAGACCATTTGAATAGAACATATTTCTTAATCAAATCTTGTAAAGTTCTAACAATCTGTGCAAAGTTTGGTATAAACCTCCTGACAAATTTTATATTTCCAAGGAATGATTGCATGGATTTATTTGAACTTGGAAGTCCAATCTTTACAGTGGCCTCACTCCTCTCAGGGTTGATAATCATCCCATCCTTGGAGACAATAAATCCCAGAATTTTACCTTCTGTCACTGCAAACACTGACTTCTTTGGATTCAAATAAATCCCATATTTCCTACACCTTTCAAAAACTTGTTTTAATGCCAAAAGATGATCATGTATTTTTTTTGAAAAAAATAGTTATGTCATCTAAATAAACAACAACTAAATTTTGCATCAAACCTTGGAAGGCTATGTCTATAACTCTTTGAAATGTTGTGCCAACATTGATTAGTCCAAAAGGCATTCTCTTTTAGGAAAATGTTCCCAAGGGTGTTCTGAAAGAGGCCTTAAGTTGGTCGGAGGTCATGACCATTAATTGATTGTAACCTGAAAAACCATCAATGAAATAAAACATTTATGCACCCGAGACCCTTTACAAAATTTGTTCTATTGAAGGAACATGATAGTTGTCTTTTTCAGATGCCCCGTTGAGGTTGCAAAAATCCACACATAATCTGATTTCTCCACTTTTCTTATGAACATGACTAGATTTGAGATCCACTATGTGTGTCTAACTAGGAAAATGATCCTGGATTTTAGCATTTTTTCAAGTTCTTTTTTTATGGATGGATGCAGACTTGGGTGCATATTTCTAAACTTATGTTGGTATGGTTTGATTTCAATCTTCAAAGGTATGTTATGTTGCATGATTGAAGAATTAAAAGTCTTTAAATAATCAAATGTCCATGCAAAAACATCCTTAAATTCTTTGCAGATATTAATTAAATCCTTTTCTTCCTTTGGGGAATAACTAGCCCCTACGTCAGTTAGCTATGAAGTCTTCTCACTTCCTAGATTAACAGTTTTAAAACTTAAAGAAGAACTATGAATTTTGCAATTGGTATTACCTTTAAACTTATCTTGCAAGTCATAGTATTTATCAATATTGATAACTTTCTTGGGGATCAAGTTGGAAGGGAAATTATGCTCAGACAAAGACTTATCATGCTCAACTTCATCTATGGATAGATCTTTAAAGTTATATTGAGATGTTAGAAAGTCTAAAATATGAATATCATCATCAAAAACCTTCCAGCTTGTCACACTATCTGGTATGGAGGGTCTGTACATAAGCTTAATAGAAAAGCTACCGGGGGACAGACCTTCTAGGGGAATGAGTCAGGATGCAGTTTTTGATAAGAGGTCTACATCAAAATTTTGTGATCTAGGGACATATTTGATATTGAAGGTTTTGAAAGATCTCGTCATGTCCCTAACTAGCTTCTGATAATTCAATAAATGTGGAGATAAAAAAATGGATCTTATTTCTTACCTGCTTGACTATGATTTCAGAGTCTCCATAACATTTAATGATTTGTGCTCCCAGATATATTGCTTTTCTAATCCCTTGCACAAGAGCTTCATATTCAGCAATATTTTTTGTGCACTCAAATTCAAGTCTACAGGAAATCATTGTTTTGGTTCCTTTGGGATCAATCAGTACGCGACCTACACCAGCACTATCTTTGGATTTAGACCCATCAAATAAAATCGTCCAAGAAGATAAATCTAACCTAAAATTTGTATTAACATTATATACATTATGCACAATGTCACCAGTAAATGGAACAACAGTATAATTATCGATTTCTGAAAATTTATGATCCTCAATAGGGGAAGAATCAGTAGGTAGATTTCCAAAATAAGAATCAAAGGTGTAGTGTTCAATGGCTGTATTAATGAAGACTGCAAGTTCACTTGGATCATTCAGATCTATGACTATTTGTTTCGTGAAAGGTTCCCTAAAAATCTTAACTTGATTTGGCCCACCATTTCACAATAGCCACAAATGTGACTAGTCAGTAGTAAAATATCCCTTTAGCTTCTCTGACCAATCCCTACTCAGCCACATGCCATAAGTCTCCGAAAGGTCAGCAACTACAATATCCACTATAGGATCTATTCTAGGGTCTGTAGACAGTGTCAAAAGGACACTCTTGAGTTCCCCTAACACCTTAACCCTAGATATTTCTAACTGAACTATTTGGGTAGGACAAGACTCCCAAGTTGCATTTAACTTCCTACAAATAGATACTAGCATAACATTGGATGAGGCCCCTGAATTGATCATTCAATTGTGGGTGTTTTTGTTAAAATTTTCAAAAGTGAGTAGGAAAGGGGGGACCCTTTTCATAGTAGAATTTTGACCATTAGGCTTTGTACAAACTTCTGAATTATAATTTTGAACCTCTCTTGCTTTATTCACAATCATGTTTTTCGGTAAATTTTACCTTAAAGATGGTATTTTAAGAAGTTCAAACAGAGAAATTTTTTCTTTAGCCCTTTTCAAATCATCTACTAAATTGTACTTAAATTCAGGGATTACCTTTTCTTTTGGTGTTGTTGTTTTACCCGTATTTGAAGAAAATGTCGATGGTGGATTGTCCTGTAATGTTAGACCCTTGCTTATGGTGTTATAAGAATGTTGTAGATCAAATATGGCTTATGTATCATCCTCTTCCTCCACCATTGGAAACTCTGAAAAACATATAATGGTGTTTACATGTGAATATTTTTCTTCAACAGGAGGTATAGTTTTTGTAGCTTCTTGTCCACTATCATCATGGGCAGTTTGAGGTGTAGAAGTTGAGGCCTAGAAGATAGAATAAATCTCATAGGAGGTAAGTGTCACTTCAGGGTTTGAGGGAAGTTGATTTTGTGGAGGCTGGTAAGGTCTCCCGAACGATGGCCTTGCCAATCCTCTATTATTTTTCTGGTTTTCATTGCTAACCCTCTTGAGATCTACCATGTCATTTGAAATATTTTGCAATAGCTTATTCATGTTTTCCATGTCATAAGGGTCTTTATTTTGGGGTGTGGGTTTGGGAACATTCTCATGCCTCCTTCTAGATGTAGAAGGTTGGTCCAACTCAACTTTAGGGTTATCATTTAAACTGAACATGTCTTTCTCTACTAAGATAGCCTCCGAAAAGACTCCTTGTAGAGTAGTTCTACAAGCGTTTTTAACCCACATAGAAATCGAACTTGGTAAAACATTAACGTAGTAGGATACATCAATTATTTTGCAGGAAGAATAGTGGCAGGGATCATGCTCTTTAGACAGGAGAACCTATGGTTAAAGTCCTTGACTCCTTCTTTTACGTTTATCTTGATGGGGGATAATTCTATGACAAGATATTCTCAGGTACTGTCATCTCCAAACTTCTGGAGAAATAATCCCTCAAATTGTTCACAAGAATTGATAGAACCAGCTTCCAATACAAAGTACCAAGTGGAAGCCTGTCCTTCAAAAGAATAAGGGAATAGTCTGCACACCACATCCTCATGTATCACATTTCTCAACCTAATGGATTGCATAAAGGTCTTGATATGATCCTTAGTAGGGGACCTATCATCCAGATTAAACTTCAGGATCCACTTCTTAGGATTCTTGGGAAATTTATGTAATTTTCCAGGGACAACAACTGTGTTTAAGTCAAGCCAAGGTCTTTTCAGTTGGTCAGCCATGAGTCTCTTTGTTTGAGAAGAAGAGCTTGAGGATGTTTCGTTATTTAAGGATTATTTAGATGGAAATGAGGATGAATAAGGTGGTGTATGTGATGATCCACTTGAATGATCATTAAGATGTGAATATTTTGGAGATTGATCTACAGTTCCTAGTGGTGGATCTACTTGGGTTTCATGATTTTCTCCCTTTTTAGTAGAATCTTGAGCACTAGCATCGACGGGAGAGTTACCAGTTGAAAGAGGCGAGGATAGGATTTTTATGAGGCTCCAAACTGTTTTAGTCTCTGGTTCCACCCTTCTAGCAATATCGAGAGTGTTTTTCCTCCACTATTCGAAAGTGAGGATTCCACCACTCGGTGTAAAAAGGGTTTCTAGTCTTCGAGATGATCTTTCTTAAACACGGGTGGTAGGGACTCATGAGTGACTTTCCACAAGGTGTGTTGTAGACGTAGAAGCTTGAAGGTGGCTTCTAGTAATGATAGGTGACCAGGGATGAGGAGGTTTGCTTGTTGCTTGTTTTGACATGTTTTAACTATCACCCTCCTTCTAGCTCCATTTGTTAACGACCCAAACTTGTAGGGTACTGAATAATCTACAAGGCAGTCAACACAAGGAAATAGTCCAACAAAAAAGGCTTTGAATCGATCCTACGCTGAGAAGATTCTATCCCTGAGTTGTTTAGGATGGCTAAATCCTATGGATACAAGGCCTCCACTGGCACAAAGGTTTTCATATCAATTAGATTTTTTCTTTCGATAGGGAAGAGGTGAAAACGTTTGGAAGTAACTGAAAGTTGGACTAAATTGTCTAAGAAAACTGAGACAATGAAGGTCAAAATATCTTAAGGCAGAATAGTGATGATGTATAATCAATGAGAGGGAAACTAAAACTTAACATATATAAATATAGGCTAATTTTTTTTCCTTCCACAAACTTTAAACAGAACTAAACAATGACAATTGAAATGCTTTGTCTAAAGTAATTATGCATGCAAAACAGCTCTTTGAGGAAACTTCCAATTAAAAAATTGACATAAGGGATTAATTACTGATCAATAGTTGTTGAGAGTCAAGTGAACTAAATAATTACATTCATTCAGTGCAAATGTGACATGCCAAGACTATAAGGAAAAATCAATACATAAATCTACATATCCAATACATTAGCAACCCATGATTAGTGTGTTGAATAAATAGAAGAATGCCCAAGATTCAATAAAAAAATTTAACGAATCATCATAAAACATAACAAAAGTAACAATGCAATTTCATTAAATTGTAACACATTACAAACTTGCCAAAATTACAAAGCTTCCAAGTATGTCTCTGGTAGTCTTTTATGACGTGATTCTCCTCGATTAAATCCTGTGAGCCCCCCCTTCTGGGGAGATACTCTTCCCATTAAATAATATTTACAAAAGAAGAGAACCTTCACAAGATGTGGGATTATAAAATAATCAGTTTTTAGATTTTCCAAGGGCATATTGCCACTTGGCATATACATGCATCAAATCCTCAATATCCTAATATTGGTCGTGCTCCAAGGGTAATTTTGCTTTACAAATAAGAGACGTGATCTATCTCTTCTTGATATTTGTCCATTCTAAGAGGAACAAGTCAATGTTCATCATGGAAGTGAGAGGTGTCTCAATCCATTGCATGATTTCTTCCATGGTAAGCCAAGTGGTCCCCTAGATTTTCTCCTTAACTATAGCAAAATCCGTTTCTATTTCCTCTAGTTTTAGCTTAGGGGGGATAGCCTGATCAATAGGATCCAACAATGGGAGATCCAAAAAACCAAGCAAAGTCACAGAAGCAAACCATTTTCATTTGCAAGCCACTTGTCCATCCTTAATGATGGACTCTAGTGCATAACAAATACTCTCCCAAATTTTGATCGTCACCTTAGTCTTCTTGAGTTTAAACTTCTCCAAGATTGGCACCTCGCCTGGTCTCTCCTTGATATGATTTTTCCACTATAGGAGACTATCACAGGCTTTGGTCTCTTCCCTTCTCCGATTATTGCGATCTTGGAGAACATCAGACTGGCACTCAAATGCATTGTGCAATTCCTGCATTTCATTAAAACCTTTGAACAAACTAACCACGCTTTGATTAAAATCATCGTGTATTTTACAGGCGAGTTGCTTGAACTCTTCTCCTATAAATTTGGAGAAAGAAGAGGTGGTTGATACTAACTGGAGGTCCTTGAGATGTTGCTCAAGGGTAGCAATCTTGTTTTCTTACTGCACATTTAAACCATTTTCCTTCTCAAGCTACTGCTTGAGGTAATCATTTTCCCCTTGAAGCTGCCTCAACTCTTCCTCATATTCCTTCCTCAGGTTCTGTATTGCTTGCTTTTGTTGTGCTTCATCCTGCACTTGGTCTTGTTTGGACCTCTGTAATTATTTCTCTTTCTCTTCTACCTATTTTTTCAATTGAGAGACTAAATCAAAATTGGCTCCATCAAAAGCTCCCATAGAAGCTATTGTGTCTAAGGCTCTCTATTTGATGTCAGAGGGGTTTCTTCTCCAAATGATCTGATCTAGGGTTGAACCCTAATTGGTGGTTCCTTCCCTGGATCTTTTAGTTCCCTTCTTAACCACTTCCCTCTATTTCTGCTCCATAAATATTGTCCCAAAGAGACAACTTCTCCCTCACCAAAGTCACCCATATCTTCTGTTGGTGAGATGGTTCCTTCATGGATGGTAACCAATGGTGCTGACTAAGGAGATTCAGGAGTGGGAATCTACATGGTGAGAAGTGGAAGGGTGATGGGAGGCATGGAAATGTCAAGTGCAAGAGATAAAGAGATTGGAATGGGGGTAGATGTAGGGGTTTCAAGGGAGGATGTTATGGGAATTGAGGAACTAACAGGTTGTGGGATTAAAGAATGTGAAGATATAGGAGCAGTGTGGGATTCCAATGATATCGAAGGGATAGGTGAATTAAAAGGAGGAATGCTAATAGGTATGTCTTGTGAGGTCAAAGGGGCACCATTAGTGGCAGAAAGAATATGAGATAAATTGATCCCAGAGAAAGAATGTTTGGGAAAGTTAGTGTGAGAGAGGCCCTTCTTTGACCGAGTGGTGGCATCAGCTGATGGTAAGCTTATCGAAATAGTGATAGGGAAAGTAAATGTAAAAGGAGAGGCCTCCTCTTTGAGGTCACTCTCAATTTCATGTATCTTAGTGGTTTCTTCAGGGAACGAATCAATCTGTTGAATTGGAGGAACTTGCATAACCAGTTGCTCATGTGGGGCAGGTTGTGCTGGTGGAACTGGATGCTCTACCCTCTGAAATTATTGAGGCATAGGTTGTAGCTCAGAAACTGTCGCTTCTTGTACCAATACATATTGGGGGATCACCTGAATTCTTACTTTTTGGGCTGAGGCTCAACCACTAGTGATTGTGCTTGTATCTATGAATTGATATTTTCTATTTTTTTTCCTAAACTCTGTCAATTTTTGCAAGGTTTCAATTGTTAAGGGAGGTTTTTTTCTACCAAGAAATTCGAGAACAACCTTACCCTTCTCCTTTGATTTATCAGCAAGAGCGAAAGAGGAGCTAGCTGATTGATCTTTGGATTCCCTTTCTGTATTTTGTCTCTGAATATTCTCTTCCACTTCCAATTTAACCTATCTGAAGTGTAGCATGGTATTTTTCTACTCCCTTTGATATAGAAACATATAAGTCTTCTAAGTGGGATCTAAAATTCTGTTCACCGCCTCCTAGAAGTCAATGGCACCTATGTAAATAGAATCATCAAGAGTATCTTGATGTACATAGGGATCTTAGTATGCTCATGTACAAACTGACTAGCTAAGTATGATTTGGGGTCATGCATCCTCTTTGGTGCTTCCCCTAAATTCATGTCAACAATGACTTTTCCCAAGATAGCAATGCCAGTAGATTTTTGTAGAGTGAGAAATCCCAAATTAAGAGGAAACTTGGGCTGACTCTTTCTTTTGGTCATTGCAAGCTTAGGAAAAACCCCATTAGTGACAGTCTGGAAATCAATTTCCCAGAGCAACATTCTGTCCGGGACTATTCTGGGTACTAGATGGACTACATTGCTTCCTCAAATGTGAATGTATGAGAAATATTCTCCCACATACCAATCACCATTTAATGTAATCAAAACCCTAGCCCTCTCTAAGAAAGTTGGGGCATTTGCTCTGAAACGTTTTTGGTACATTGATCCTAGGAAAAGGTCATAGATTTCATAGAATTGAGGAACAAAATTGTCCTCCCACTAGTCCGAATGATAAATATGAACTGGAGGTGACATCTTAGTCCAATTCCACCCCATGGCTGGAAATGATGAGCTAGATCATAAAATATCCATTACATACCCTGACAGGAAGAAAAGCGGCATCCTAAAAGTTGAGGTCTTCTAGTACTTCTCAATTTCTTTGTAACGAACATAAAATAATAATTAAATAACTAATAATAAACATAATTAACTATATTAGTGAAAGGACATGACCTTTCAATTCACAATTCCCAAGCCTTATTTAATAGGCGGGACATTAACCATCATATCTATTCTATCATCAATTTATATATTATTATGGCTTATTTAATATTCCAAGTATTTTGGTAATATTATTTGTGTAAGCGAATAATTATTCGCTTCAAGTGGTATCAGAGCCTCGTTTGGCTAATCTAGGCCTTTGGCCTTAATTCTCAGACCTTGTCTGATTTTTGTTTTGGCTTGTAGCCTTATTTTAGGGTTTCCCTAAATTATTGAACATTGTCCAAAAGAAAAATAAAAACGTAAAACAAAGAAAAAAAAGATAAAAGAAAAAAAAAAGTAAAAAAACAAAAGAAAGGAAAAGGAAAGCAAAAAAAGAAAAGATAAAGTGAAACAAACACATGGTTTTGCTTTTAAAGTAAAACAAACACATGGTTTTGCTTTTGAGCTTCAACCCACGGTTTGCTTTGATTTGAATTATTATAATATAGTTATAATAGTTCAATTTTTGTTTTATTATATAAAATAATAAAATAAAGATTTTTATTATATAATAATTAATACAATAATTATTTAAAAAAAACTATATATTAAACTATATATATAGTTTATAAAAACATTAATATAATTATTAATTAATTAATTAATAATTATTATTAGAAAAAGAAATTATAATAATTATTATTTATAATAATTATTTTTGGAAAAAAAAGGTTATTTTACCTAACCAAAAGAAGACTATATATCATTGTAGAAACCAAAATCCAAGGAAGACTTGTCAAGCAATCGATAGCCATTTATCATTAAAGAAACTAGAGACCATGGAAGTTGGTCTACAAGCACAAATAGAGAAATTAGAAGCCAAGCTAAAGCATTATTAGAGAAACAATGAAGAATTACGAGACATAAATACGAAATCAGAAAAGTTGATTAAATTACATAAGATGCAAAAAGAGCGCAAGCAACAAAAAATTTCCGACCAGAACAATCATATAGAAAAATTGTCGGCCCAAATTAAGAAATTAAAAGACGAAAATGATTTCAATTAGAGACAAAAAAATCAAGAGATAAAGAAAGAAATAAGTGATTACGAAGCAGAAATTATACGCTTGCACAAAATCGTTAACAACAAAGATGAAGAATTGATGCACATATGACAGAAATTAGAAGTTCAAGAATCAATGGTTGACTAGTATCGACAACAGATAAAAGTTCTTCAACAACAAAAAAACGACTCTAAAAAGGAACAGAAGTTGGAGATCGCAAAGAGTAATAAAACAATATCACACAATTCTGAAGAAATTTTCAGATTAAGAAATCATAACAAAACACTGATTACAAAAATAAAAAATTGAAAAATAGTAACAAGAGAGAACACTCCAGTGAAGACCTCGAAGGAAAAATACTGGAAAAGCAAGAAGAAAACCAGTTTCTAAATAATCGTAACCAGGAACTACAGAATTGGATCAAGGAGTTAGAAATTGAAAAAAAAATCGCAAGAGGAAAGAATCGAAAAGATTTAGAACCATGAACAATCTACTGGAGAACCAAGAAGCACAATCTAGGAAAATGCATCCAAAAATCAAATCGAGGAATTGAAGACAATCCTCGTCGCATTCCAAAAGGAAGAAGAACAAACAACACCTACACCTTACAAACATCCTAATTATAATCGTCATTTTGACCAACGACAGGGTCAAAATGAATATTCACAGAAGACTTATGTGGACATGCAAAAATATAGACATACTAAGCAACAATTGAGACGAATTGTCCCACAAAAAGATCTCAGAGCTCCGATAAAAATAGATCTAGGATGGACCACAACAGATACGATGCGACAATTCTCCTGGGGAATCTGTAATTCGTATCGGCTCATCTCCTCAAATGTTGCAAATACAAAAGGGAAAGAATTCCGATATGACAGATTAAAATAAATCAGACATTAATGTCAAATACATCTTTGAGGACAAAGATTCCCTTAAGGGGAAGGCAATGTAACGAACATAAAATAATAATTAAATAAATAATAATAAACATAATTAACTATATTAGTGAAAGGTCATGACCTTTCAAGTCACAATTCCCAAGCATTATTTAATAGGCGGGACATCAACCATTGTATCAATCTATTATCTTTTATCTATACAACCATTAATATACATTTTCCCTATGGCTTATCCGATATTCCAGATATTTTGGTGGTTATTGTGTAAGCATTGTTTGCTTCATTCTTCTTTCATGACCACCGGTAGAATCTGTGCCCAGTTGAACGACTCAATAGTAACCAATACATGATGGGATATAGGAGCCCATTTGACTTTGAACATCAAACAATTGGGTAGTCCATACAGCCGAAAAAACATGGTCTCCAGTAGGGAAAAGGGTTCCCTAAACCATGAAACATGGTAAGAATTGTCCGCTTAGGGGACGTACTCGGTAGGATTTTCCATCCAAGATTTTATAACCTCTGCAAAATCAAATTGGGTCATGGCTGCATCAAGGAATTTAGCGGTCAAGAGTTGTTGGGGAGGCCTAAGAGCATAAGTTCTGGAAAATATGTCTGTATGGAAAAAAGACACTTGGGTCTGAGTGTGGTCATCAAAAGACCTCTCTTTAGGGCTTGCATGATCTAAGGCCCAGTTAATAAGGTCCATTTAATCCATGAAAGGAGGTTGAGACGCAATGGCATGGAGCTGAGAATTCCTAATGTTGGTATAGGAAAGTTGGTCCTCGGTAATGGCATAAAAGTTGTCATTGTCGAAAATGGCATAGATTTTGGACCAGTCTAGATGTAGGGTTTCAGATATTTGTCTGTTGGTGTTAGTAAAGATACCAGTGTTTGGGTCCTTACTCTTTTGTTCGTTCAAAGAAGTCTTTGATCTTGTATTTATGGACATACTAGCCGACTTGGAGGTAAATTCTGATCCAGACTTAGCCACCATGATTAAATTTTACCTACAGTAGAAACCACAGACAATTCAAACACTGGAAGTGGAAAAAATTACCCGTGGAAAGATTACGCACCAAGCATTGATGAGCTTCAAAGAGAAAATCACAATAAAAACCTTAAGCACAGTAAAAACGTAAATGAAAATAGTAGAGAATTAATAATTTGAATGCATTAAATAGACCAAATCTCAACGGTGAAATAGATATGCGCCGTATATTTCGATGAAATGGACGATCAAGATTGAAGCGAGAAACTGAATTGTGGAGATAAGCTCAACTAGATTTTGTATTTTTTTTTTAATTTCCACAATCTGCAATTCACATTGCATTTTGCGGGATGCAAGTTGAAATTTGGAATCGAGACTATTTTCATAATCTTCCGAAATCCACAATGAATTTGTAGGTTGCGGGTTGGAAAACTTGTAATTTCATTTATTGATCGAGTTTCTTCTTTCTGTAATCTGCATTGTGGGTTGCGGGTTGAGGAACTAAAAAAGTAAACAAATTATTGATGAAAGGAGTTTCCTCTTTCCACAATATGCATTGCGAATTACGGTTGTGGAACTGAATATAAAACACTTTATTCACAAAGGATTTCCACTTCCCACAGTCTGCATTGCAGGTTGCCGAAAGACAAACACCCATCAAACAAACAAAAATATGCAATCTGCATTCCGCATTGTGGGTTGTGGAGAAGGGATTTCCAAAAACCTCTAAAAAAGGACTTCCAAAATCCACAACGCGGGTTGCAGGATGCAGGTTGCGGAAAGGCAAGATATGTGAAATAAAAGATGCTTCCGCAATCCAGAAAACCCAAAAAAACAAGGTTAAAATGGAAATTTTATTGAGGACAAGGCATAGTACATACAATGAGGGTGGTGTAACATACCCCTATGAGAAAACCCTAGATTTAATATCCAACTTAATGAATAAATGGGGCTCCCATTTAAGCTATCAAAAGGGGATTTGTTGCTATCAACAAAAAAAACCCTATAGTGTGGCATTGATAATGACGGGGAAGATCATAGATGAAGATATCTAGAACCCCAATCATTAGTCTTTGCAGTTTCTCCTCAATTTCCTTTATTTCTTCTTCTTCTTCCACATTCCAGATGGAAATCTCTCTCACCATCCCTTGCCTCTGAATGGGTGATGGTCCAGCAGGTCGTGGTGGACCAATATCTACAAGGTAGAATACAATGTCTTAGTTTCACAAAAATAACAAAAAAATGAAATATACTAGAAAATGAAGAACACAATGAAAGTGGCATCTTTCTTACCTATGTCATCCCATTAATCATCCTTGGGTAAGGGTAAATTAGGGTCACCCCTAAAATCGGACCCTGCATAAGTGTAATCTTCTACCATCAGAAGTTGGCCATGTAGCCAACGAAAGAATATAGAATGGTATGTCACTGTGGGACCATCACCACCTCCATGGCGAGCCATAGCGTCCACCCATATCAACATCCGTCGATCTTGGGGCTCTAACCTATTCAATGGTACTTGAAGGCGTAACATAGGGACTCTCTCCAATAAGAAAGATACTTCTATGGAACCATAGTCAAACTGGTTGATTTCTCCCTAGTAGCGCTTTGTTAACTGATTTCAAAATAGCCATTCCAAGAATTTTTTTTATTGACTGAGATTGTATTATCAATTTATCATCAAGATTGTTTACCACCAAATAGTGTTAGAGACGTCTTTGACGTTTCATCTCAGTCCAAACATTGATTTATCTTTTTCCTTTCTTAGTTCACAAGAAGTTTGTAGAAGAGTTGAATTAATTCCTACATTAGAAACACTACATGTTTTGTTGGCCAAATGAAAGTTTAGCAGGGTAGAATTTATATGAAAAGCTCCTAGATGCAATAGGATGCATTAGGATAGTCAACTTTGAACAAAATATCCATCTTGAATGTGCTATATATCTACTAAATACTTTTAAACCACCATTATCGGTTCTATTTTATAGGCATACAAGTATCCTTATGAGGATGTATGCTTGCATGCCTTATATCATCTCTAGGAGAGACGCACTATTATTATCTCATTTATCCATGCAAGGAAAGAACATTAGGGTTGGGTTTTGATACCTTTAATTGACATTCTTTTACCACATTCCCACATGGGTAGCTTAAGGTATATTTCTGAACTTTTTGAAGAAATATCAATTGTCTACATCAACCTTCAGCCTTGCATTTTCAGTTAGACCACAATTACACTTCATTGCATAGCATTGATCTTGACATCCATTCAATAGAGTGCCATCGTATGATCACAGAATGATAAAATATTAATGCCATTTTGACTACACTATTTTCAGATGCCATGCTAGTAGCTACCATAGTATTTATCAACAGTCCTATTCGTTGATTGGGCCGGTTACCCACTGGATTGGGATGAATTTATTAAAAATGTATCCCTTTGAGCTCAGTAAGAAATGGACATAGTGAAAGATGACCTAGTGGATTTTTTAAGAAAAAGATGGTGTTTTATGAGATGCATGAGTTTGGAGACTTTCCTCCTAAGAAGGAATGTCATATTGTTGACTTGGAAGAATTGTGATGCCAATGCATTATGGAATTAGTTGGATTGTCCCAAGGGCATCAGTAAGTGGAGAGACTGTTTCAAGTTCACCATATATAATAATATAAAAACTTGTTGACCTGTCTCTTGATTCCTGAATGTAGTATGTTACTATTCTTGTGATAAGATATGTCATAAGGAATGTCACCATTCATAACATTTACTTCTGATATAATTTTCTTGAACCATTGAACTGATTGTTCAAGTTGACAGGGACTTGATCATAACTGTAGAAAATTTTCAGAGTTAAACTGTGTTGATGTTTAAAAATTCTCCATGTTTCAAGTGGACACAACACCCATCATTAGGGGATTTGGATAAAACTTTGATAGATAGAACTGAGTGAACTTGATTCTTCTTTTATCAAGCCATATCTGTGCCTTTCACTCTTAGTTCAGGAAATAAAGCATACTAATAATACCACTCATAATGGAACTTCCCTTAAGCTGATTAAAAATAGATCCAAACATAATTAGAAAGCCACAAAATGCACCCACCACCAACTTGTTTGTATAGGGAAGATGATAAATAGTCATGCATAGTAGTGATCTTATTAAGTACATGAACATAATGTGGGAAACCTAAAAATATGCCCTCCTCCTAACTATCAAGTATTGATTAGAGATGACTAAAAGAGGATCAAATCAGCTTAATCATAACCTAAGTGGTGCATCCTACCTAAGATAACATGGATATAAAGCATGCATAAAAAGAAACTCAGTTCATTCCATCAACAAGTGCACCCGTCTTTTTCTTTTGAAATAAAGATAAAGTATGCCAAAAACAATACTATCAACAACTAGGTCTTTTTAAATGGATAAAGATGAGTTCGAGTGGAAAATATGCTCCCAAACTAGTGCACCCTCTATGATTGGATAAATATGAGTTTCCTTGGACAAACATGATACCAAAAATATATTCCGTGTAGAGTGCTCTTTTTGCTAGATAAATCTAATTTTAGAAATCCAAGAATAACTCCAAGTAGTGCACTTTTCTTCACTAGATGGTGCATATTGTCAACAAATACGTCAAAATAGAACAATATGTGATCAACAAGCACCTAAAAATAGGACAATATGGGACACTCCACCCATCACCAGGGATTCAAATAAATCTTTGATAGATAGAACCGACTCTAGAGTGATCCTATAGAGGAAATAAATAGGGGACAAATAGGTTAACCGTTTTGAAAAAAATACTAAAATATGATTAAAATTATTATTTAATAGGAGGAAAGACGAAATGCTTAAAATATCAAATCTTAATTTGAATTCCTTGATGACGGGTGGACCATGGAGTGTCCATTGGAAACGTGAAGAAGTTTTAAAATTCAATACAGTTTAACCCCAAAAATTTTCTACAACGTGACTGTGACTAACTTTGGAAACCTCCAGACACAAATTCCAAACCTTCATCATAGTGTTTGTGCAACTAAAATCCCATCAAAAATTCTATATAGATGGATAATCACTTAGATTTGTGACATGTCCTAATTGAGTGCATCAAAAAGATAAATGAATAAATTCACAAATAAGTTCTATTAATGCATTGAACTAAACCCTTATATTTATCTTTCCAAAAAAATATTAAATCTCTTCAAAGAATCTGATAGATTACCTTTATATCTCCATCTTATATAGTAAGTTTTCTAGCTACAAATGTAGCCCCTCCAACAAAGAAGTTAGAATGTTGGAACGCCCCCCTCTTTTTCTGCACCCACAACAAGAAAATTGAGCATGTTAGAAAATAACATGATTGAAAACATAGATCCTGCTAGGTATGATTCAAAAGCTAAGACTACATTTATCAATGCCATTAAAAATATAAAGAAGACCTTATGCTGAAAATTAAAACACCATCATAGAATTGTTGATTAATCTAGTTGATGTTGAAGTACGTTTCCAACATATATCTTTTTTACATGCTCATTACAAATATCCGACGTGACTCTACACTCCCTTTGGTAGTGTCAATCAACTATCCACTTTGTTGGTATACGAGTTTACTATTTTGGGGAATAACCTCATAATGATCCATGTCTTTTTGCAGTACAAGTGAGAATTAAATGAATTTCATAGTGTTCATAACTTGTTTCTTGCATCTGCAGAACCAAGCTACCCAACATTACATAGATCAAATCTATTTGTGGGTGTGTTCGATCTCCTACAAGAAATGGATGCACTCTTGTATTAAGTGCAATCCAGTTGTACCCTGGCTTCTTTTCATATTTTATCTTTCATCATTGTTCTTTCCTTGTCTACATCTTCCCACCTGCTTGCAATAACATAGATGTTTGACAGCACGACGTTATTTCCAACACATTGAGGGTCGAGCTTAAAAACCAGTTCAACTGCATTTTTTCCTATTTCAATGTTGGAATACACTGTATAAGCACCGAGCAAAGCATTATCTAGTTCAAATGCCATATTTCTTATCACATCAAGTTCCTTATCAAGGTGTCCAACAAGAACAAGTAGATACATCATGTAGGAATAATGCTCAGCCTGTGAGGTAATATAATGATGGTGTCTCATAAAATAA
Organism: Pseudotsuga menziesii; assembly: GCA_001517045.1. Taxonomy (NCBI): domain Eukaryota; kingdom Viridiplantae; phylum Streptophyta; class Pinopsida; order Pinales; family Pinaceae; genus Pseudotsuga; species Pseudotsuga menziesii. Next base: position 32,106 of record LPNX011107901.1, read on the forward strand.
AAGTAATGCAAACCTTCATCAACTAGGCTTGCGTGGTTGCAAGCAACAAGAACCCCAACAAAAGTAATATGATTTTTCTTCATACCTGCCTGCTGCATTTTTTGAAATACCTCAATCACCTCCCTCCCTCTCCCAAACCTACCATAGTCTATAGCCATATTGCTCCAAGAAACTATATCTCATTCACGCATGTTATCAAACAACTGGTGTACATACTCCATATTCCCACATTTAGTATACTTGTCAATAGTGGACTTTCCCAAAACAATTTTAGCTCCAAATCCTCTTCTCAAAATGTGGGTGTGGATTTGCTTGCCATGTTCCAATGAGGCCATCCCAGTGCAAGCATCTAGAACACTAAAAAAGGTGGCATGGTTTGGTTTCAATCCCATTGGTTGCATTTTTCTAAATATTTTAAACGCCTGTTACACAAACCTATCCTTCAGATAACTGGGTATCATTGCATTCCCTCATAGTGACATTTGATTCATGCATTTTGTAACATCTATTGGGCACTCAATAAATATACGCATTTTGCATACATATCAATAATCCCACAACATATAGATACAACATATCAAATATTGTTTTAAAGCAGTAGGAATGCACCTGTTTCCCCTATTTCAATCCATTTTTGCTCACACATGTCCGTAGAATGTTGACAATGGTAACCTGATTCATCCTTTTTCCCTCTTCCATCATCAAGCAAAAGAGTACCCAAGCTTTTCCTTCATAACAATGTTGCACATATCCTACTATCATATAAGTTCATGAAACCAAATTTTATGCATCATTTTGTCAAACATTTGACATGCATCCTCAATACAACCAAACTTGGCATACATGTTGACAAGCTTAGCATCCAAAAAAACATCAAGTTGGAACCCATTTTTTATCATATGGCCATGGACGCGTTTTCCTTTTGCCAATGCTCTCGCCTCGATGAAAATCTGTAAAATCCTCCAATAAGTAATGGAGTCTTCTACAGAGCATCGCTGGTTGAGAAGATTCAAAATGTGCAATTTCTTCTCCCATCTCCATGAAATTTTATTGGAATTTTTGGTGTCATGGAGTTTTCTGGTTGGTTTTGTTAAGGGTTTTCCTTGAACAACAATGACGACAGTTTCTAAATGTTAATATTTCTGGTTGCTACTAGTATCGATGGTTTTGAAGCTGTATCCATAAATGGAATTGTTTGGCGTTAATTCCAAAGTTTATATTTGTTATATTTTGAAGTATGCGCTTCATTAAGAAGCACATTATTTACATTGCATGTGGACATGGTGCCCACCTTTGTTGCATTACTTGTGGAGATTCAAGTAGGTCAAGCCTTACACCCGTGATTTAAACCAACTTTCTAGGCTTGCCACATTGGATTAAAAGGGGTCCCTCCTCTAGGGACTTGTCAGGAATATATTTCCCACTTTAACGCCATTTGTTTTACTTACATTTAAGTTTATTACATAAATATTATATGTTTCATGTTTATATATACCGCTAAACTAAAATCTATAACATATATTAAGTTTTAACTTATATTGAAGTACGTTCTTTCCATAATTCAACATAGATATGGTTACTTGTAATATTTATAATCATGTGTGCCACCATTATGCAATATTGCTTTAATCCTAAGAGTTTAATATGATTAATTAACAAAGATCAAGCGGTAATGCTTTATGTTGAAGTAATTTTTTTCTTATTTACAGAAAAAAAAACAAATATTCTTTATAAGTTTTATTAATTATGTTAAATGTAATTATTTAGGGTTAATGTTAAAGAGCAGACATGAGATCTGGATGTTTTTACGATTTTTACTATATTCTTGGAGGTGTTTAAGCAAGGATTTTGAGTTGTTTTATATTGATTAGTTTTTTTTTAATATAAGGAAAAAGGAACATAAGTCATTGTAAGTGTAAGTTTTCTTTTGTTGCTAAAATTGTTAAATATATGGTTAGTTATGTGAAAATATTTTATTTTGAATTAGAAGGGAAAAACTCATAGTAAAGGGTTGATTAACTTATCCTTATTAATGTTCTTGAACATGTGGTTATTTATGTGATAATAATTGTATTTTTTTTAAATATAGGTAAAACATTTGTACAACTCAGGAAATGAATGTTTGGATATCCTAAATACTAAAGATGGAAGGGTCTATACATGTCATGAGATATTAAGGGTCATGGCTATCCTTAGATACCAAGTGTCACATCCATACAACCTACCCAATACTTTCTTGAACTTGAGCGTCTTTCAAGTTCGTCTTGGACCTTGAGGTCATGTGACACTGGCCTACATCAGCCACAACCCAAGGCATGACCATCATGTTCCTACTACACCTAGACTACCATAACTTTGCTTAAATTACAATTGTAAACCACAAAAAATTCATACTCTCTAACAGTATTCAATGTCATCATCATCATTTTCCTCGTCATCCTCATCATGAAATTTCCCAATGATGATGATGAAGATGAGAATGATCAAAATCATTAAGGTCATGATGTTGTTTGTCCTTTCCTTGTGATCTTGATATGTTGTAATTTTTTCCTCCTTGTTCCCCCCTATCTGATGCATTGTCTAGCTAATGTGGCAAGAACTTTAGAGAAGGAATGGATATTGCAAAATGTGGGGATTTATTATTCCTGCGGTAAAGGCCCAACCCTAGGCTACAAAGGAAAGACCAATGGTGGCTATGTGCAACATACATTATGATAATGGATCACTCGAAACACTTTAGACTTGGAACATTTTTCTAAAGTGTACAATCACTTCCATCAATCTCCTTTACTTGAAACATGGTATTAGTATATATTTATCTTAATATGATATTTATGAAGCACCAAAAGTTTAAATTTGAAATTAACATTAAAATGATTTTTTGTTGGATAACTTATTTTATTAACCTTGTCTATATATTTGGAGTGGATGATGTGATGAGAGGTCAGAAAGCAAAAAGGGGATAAAAAGGGAAAATGATGTGATGGAAGGTGAAGGGGTAAAAGAAGGGAATTTGATGTGATAATGAGTTAAGAGGGTGAAAATGAGGTTATAGTGTGTGATGAAATGGTAGGTGAAGGGGTGGATAGTTTAAATTCATCTGTTTGTTTTCATGTCAACTATGTTTAACTTTTTAATATAATCTAAAAGGTGTCAAAAAGAAGGAAAGTTGTTTTTTGCTTTGAATTTAACCATCTCTAAATCCTTTCTATAATAAAGGTGTCAAATAGTGAACGAGATAAGGGAGAAAGGAATATGATGTGATGAGAGATGAAGGTGGTGAAAATTGAAATGTTATTCATGTTATTACATGTCAACGAGGTCTAAGTCATTCCTATAATTTGAAAGGTGACAAGAGGTGAATGGACAAAATTATGATATGAGGACATATGAAGGGGTTGAAAGTGGGGTTAGGACACGATGAGAGGATAAATGGGTGAACGTGGGGATTATGATGTGATGAGAGGTGAGTGGGATGAAAGTGGGGGATATGATGTGATAAGACAATAGGTGAATCTGGGGAAGGAAGTTGCTCATGTGCTTGCATTCCAACCTTGTCTTCCTCCTTATAATTTCAAAGGTGACAAGAGGTGAAGGATCTGAAAGGGGTAAATTTTTTCATGTTCTTGTGTATCAATAATTTCTTTCTCCTTACAATTTGACAAGTGACAACAGGTGAAGAGGGTGAATGGGAGGGGGGATGATGTGACGAGAGGTGAATGGGATGAAAAAGGGAAATTAATTCTTGTTCATGCATGCTAACCATGTCTAACTCCTCACTAGAATGTGAAAGTTCAAACAAGTTGAAGGGGTCAAATGGGGAAGTTATTCATGTGTTTTTCATGTCAATGATATAATGCCTTCTCATAATTTGAAAGATGGCTTGAGAAACATAGATTATATGGAGTAATATATGTAGCACCACCTCTCATATGCAAGACTCACATTATATTCTTCTTTTTTCCCTGAATAAAATAATTCTCAATTTTGTTAAAGTACAAAGTATAGTCCATGCATTATATACAATAAAATGGTTGTAACACTCTAACTTAAAAAGATGTCAATTTGGACTAATAGAGGATGGATTTGGATCAGCAACAAGAGTTTCTTAAATGGTCCAAATAAAATATTTAAGATCGAGAGGGATAAAATTTCTTGAGATGTAGATATTTGCATCGTGAGGAATAAAAAAATTGAGCTTTGTTGAGGCCCGAAAATTCGCAGGCAACAACAGTAAGGGATTCTCCCTAGTCAACATTCCCAACTAGCCCATGACTATTTGGTATAGGGAATCCGTCCGGTTTGCGGTCCGACTACCGTAGGTCAAGTAACAAAAAAAAACAAGGGCTTTTACCGGTTATGGCCCGGTCCACTGAGTTTTTGTATTTTTGACTAAATGTATGAAATGCAAGTGCCTAATTAATAATGCAGGATGATAAAGATGCAGGGAGCAGTCACAATGTGATGTGTAGGTTCTTACCTCTCGTCTCAGCATCCACAAGCATCAAAATCACATAGACAGCAAGAAATTAAAACTAACTACCTATCGCTAGTGAGCAAGATTATCATTCATTGGTGAGTAATGTATTTTGTACATGCATTATGAAAAGTTATAGATAGCTGATACTTCTTTCAATACACATGAACAATTAAAGATATTTCAACAACTAGATAGCTAATTGTCTATGAACAGCCTCCATTACTCATAGTGGAAAACATCATAAAATGTACTAAAAAAGCACTCAAACAAGAAGATAGGTTCAGACAATTAGAACGCTCTCACAGTTAATGAAACATAGCTGAAAACGAAATATTTCCTCTTCAACATTGTTAATTTAATCAAATCGGTACATTCCACAGTTGCGCTTTCTCCAACAGGAAAAAGTTGCAATTCTGATTGTAAAATGAAATAGTTCCTCTTACAAGCAAATGGTTTACAAGTTTTCCCGGGAAAAAAGTGCTTTCTAAGTCCTATCTTTACAATATTTAAACTACTCAGTAGATCATTTGGGTTGCCCCCAAACGTGTGACTTTCCAGTCCCCCGTGAGTTTCAGATCCTTCTTTTCTGTCTTTTCCGTGCACACCCACCATCGGGTGAGTAACCGATGGACCTTTCAGGTTTGAGTCCCTGTCATTACCCCTTCTGTCTTCTCCTTCGTTTGTCTTATTGGTTTCGGCTCTGCTACTATCAAACGGTCCGTCTCCCTTCGTGCTGCAGTAGTTTGACCGATCTCCGGAGCTTACCTGCAATCAAACCACAAGCATCATTCATTGGAAATGCATTTAAACCATAACAACAAATTATACTGAAAGAAACGGCTAATCCACAGGAAATGATTGGGTGCACCACCGTTATTTTACACATGTAGAAACTACTACCTCATCCTCCTACATGCTCGGATAAAAAAAAATGCCAACGACGAAAATCGGGAGGATACCGACATTGGAAGCAAAGGCACTTCCCAACCGCAACGGCGGAAGAGTAAAGGCTTCGGGCATGCGGCGGGAGGGCGGGAAAAAATTTAAATCGGAAGTCGGAAAGGTTTGGACGTCAAAAGCCAAAAGACTTTCCCAACCGCAATGGCGGAAAGGAAACATACTAAAATCAGGCGCAACGTGGGCAAGAAAACCCTCAATCGAAAGTCGAAAGGTATTAACATCAGAGGATAAACGATTTCCCCAACCGCAACGGTGGAAGAAAAATGACTTCTGGTACGCAACTGAAAGGTAAACACATAATAAAAAATCGGACGGATAACGACATCGGAAGCCAAATGGCTTTCCCAACTGCAACGGCAGAAGAGTAAAGGCTACGGGAGAGTGATCAAAGACCAATATGCATCGACAGTCGGAGTGATTCATCCTTCGGCTGGCTAAATGCTTTGGGAGCCGCAACGGCGGAAAGGAAAAGGCTATCAGCTGCCAATCAAAATAATTTGATGCTTGAATTATGAAATATTTAAAGGTTTTGGTCAGCCCAAAAGAATCAGCAAAGGTTAAAACCCGTTCTACTTTCGAAATTGCGGCCTTACAGAACAAAAGATTTGACTTATCCTCGATTAGCAAACCAAACTGACATCTGCGACCAAACACAAAATTCAAACATGGCAATTTTAAAACAGGCTGACAATCAATCTTCAAAGCCACTCGAAAATAAAGCACGCCCAAAAGGATCAAGGATTCAACGATCAAAACAACTCTAAATTATGAGGAGGGGCCCAAAATTTAAGAAATTTGGGGAGAACAGTTGCAGCTGCAACAATTGGCGATTACCTGGTGAACCTAGATCTCTGGGTGATTATTCCTTGAGTGACAGACTGTTTAACAACAAATGCATCTATTGAATTCTTCCAGCCATATGGATTTCTCAAATGACATAAGTGTGTACCTTTAATCATTTACGATAGTCCAATTCGGGAGAGTGGAAACCAAGATTTTCAAGTCTAGATAACTCTGTTGAGGCCGAAATATGAGTTTCATTATTAACTTTGTCTTCAAGTAGTTGACACCTCAGACACCACAGGATTGTAGCATATGGTAAACAGAGATATTCGTTTGTTCCTCATTCCCATTCCATTTTAGCACTTTTGTGCTTTTGGACTTTTGCCCCTTTTCATATGGGTCCTCCTACATGCCTTTCTTTCTGAATTTTAATTCAGGCTCCTCTATCCCATAGTGTCCTTTTGTGTGAGTGGTGTATTTCACGTTTTAGCTCACGGACGGAGAGGAACTTTCGGTAATTTAGTAATTATGATTCAGCATTTGCTTTGATGTATGATGCTTTCATAGGAGTTTTGAATCTTACTCACCTTTTGGCATTCGTTTGTTGGCATGGGATCATTTATATTTAACATACTGTTCACCCTGCTCCTTTCCATGGGTCCTCTGCTGTCGCCCCTTAGAACATTTTAAGTGTGAAGTGGATGGAGCCTCAACATAGTATTCTGGACTCTTTGAATCCGGTTTATTTCACAGGGGTTAAGCAGGACTTCAATGCACACATAGCTATTTGAGAAAATTGCTAAACTGGAAGAAGTTCAAACAATAACACACAGTTTGATACTCAAACATGTTTGTCATTCCAAAAAACTTTGATGTTCCCATACAACCGCAGGTTCGTTCCCTTTATTGAAATCAAGAAAAATTAAACTAAAACAGACTGAAAAACATGAATCAAAAGACAGCCAAACAGATTATTTATATACAAGACAGAAGAACTCAAAGAAACTCAAGAAAAATAAGGCTTGAGAACCAAACGATTTACTGGCAAGTTCTCTTCCCAACCCTGTAAATCTTGCAACTTATAAGTAGAAGGACCAAGCTTTGCTGCGACCTGAAAAGGGCCTACCCACAACTGCTGGAATTTAGTATGCTTCCCTTTCTCATCATGGGGGTGATCCCATTTTAGGACTAGGTCTCCCACCTCAAAGTCTTTTGTTCCAGATTTATGTTTGTCAAGCCACCTCTTTATTACCTCCTGTTGTAGCTTAAAGAGTTCTCTGGCTTTATATCTAGCCTCCTCTACTTTCAGAAGATTGCATATCCTCATCTGTAAGACTTCGTCATCCGACCCCCTAGATTCTTGAGCCATTATGGAGGATGGTAGCATGATATTGGGGGGAAGAATGGCTTCTTTACCATACACAAGGGTATAGGGTGACACTCCTATCACAGACTTGGGGGTGACTCTGTCAGCCCAAATGGCATTTGGTAAAGCTGAGGGCCAGCTCCTCTGGTTTTCTATTACAGTATTCTTTAGAATTCTAATCAGATTTTTATTAGTGGATTCAGCCAGGCCATTTCCTCGTGGATAGTAATTAGCAGAATAATGCAATTTTATCCCTTTATCATGAGCAAAAGCAGTTAATTTAATTGATGAAAAGTACATAGCATTATAAAAAACTAACGAAACTGGAACTCCAAACCTGGTCATGATGTGGTCCTGTAGGAAGTTGATGATCTCGTCTTGATTTATCTTGCGCAGCGGGACTGCTTCGACCCAACGAGTGAAATAATCGGTCGCGGTCAAAATGTACTTGTGTTGTAGCGAGGAATTTGGTTTTATTTCTCCAATGATATCCAATCCCCATTGCTCAAATGGCTCTGTGATCGTTACAGGATTTAGGGGTGCTACTGCTCTAGGTTGTCTCCCACTACACCTTTGGCAAATATCACATTTCCTAACATGTGCGTGTGCGTCTTTAAAGAGCGTGGGCCAGTAGTAACCTGCTCTGAGGATTTTGTGGGCTGTAGTATCCCCTGAATAATGTCCCCCAGTGGGATCGTCATGCAATTCTGACATTACTTTCTTTGCATCCTCTTTCTCTAAGCATCTGAGAAGAACTCCGTCATAATTTTTTCTGAATAGTACTCCTTCAACAATTTGATAGGAAGCTGATTTAAGGCGCAACGCTCTTCTTTGCTTAGAGTTCCAGTGTTTTGGCAACAGTCCTGCCTGTAGGTAATGCACGAGATCTATATACCAAGACTCGGGAGTTGTAAACAAAGGAAATACATCCATTAAATTTAATTCGGCTTCATCCTCCCAGGCGCGTTCTTCATTTTTTTCATTTTCAGTCATCAATTTGCACAACCCTTGTCCTTTAACTATGGAGGTTGGCTTGAATTCAAGGTCGTACTCTTGAAGAGATGTTACCCAGTTGCCCCTTCTTTCTCCTAACTCCTTCTGTACAAGAAGGGATATTAGAGCTGGGTAGGGGACGATTACCTTGGTTCGATTCTTTAAAATATAAGGCCTGAATTGCTTCACGGCCTTGAATACAACGTAAGCCTGTTTATCAATGGCCAGGTAATTTAATTTGGCCCCTTGTAGACTAGTGCTCATGAAGGATATTGGGAATTCATCCCCCCCCATCCTCCTTTTGCGTCAGCACAACTGCTAGCGAATCATCGGAGGCAAATGTATACAGTATAAAGTCTTTATCGAAGTCTAGGCTTTTCAGGGAGGGTGCGTGTGCAACAGCAGTTTTAATTTTTCCGAATGCATTCTTTTCAATCTCAGTCCACTTGAATTATGCATTTTGCTTGACCATCTGCTGCAGTGGTTTGACAGTCTGAGCGAAATCAGGCACAAACCTTCGTACGAAATTTATGGTTCCCATGAATGATTGCATCCCCTTTTTATTATGGGGCAAGGGCATTTGTTCAATAGCCTTAATTCTTTCTATATCAATGGAGATCCCTTGCTTTGACACTATGTGACCTAGCAACTTGCCCTCTGTGACAGCGAACACACACTTCTTAGGATTGAGTGAGATGCCATACTTCTGACAGCGTTCAAAAATATGCATTAAGTGAAATGCGTGCTCTTCTCTTTTCTTCGAGAATATCATAATATCGTCAAGGTATACTACAACACTTCGGCCAATCAATCCATGGAAAGCTATGTCCATAGCTCTCTGAAATGTTGCTCCCACATTTATAAGCCCAAAGGGCATCCTTCTGTAGGAAAAGGTTCCCCATTTGGTCCTGAACGTTGTCTTCAATCTGTCTTCCTCGGCTACTAATACTTGATTGTATCTAGAGAAACCGTCCAATAACGAAAACAGTTCATAACCTGAGACCATTTGGAGAAATTGCTCCATGGGTGGCACTGGGTAGTTATCTTTATCAGAAGCACGGTTCAAATTTTTGAAATCCACGCATAGTCTGATCTCTCCAGATTTGTTTCTAACTGGTACCATATTTGATACCCACTCAGAGTGTCTGACTTTAAAAATGATTCTAGCATCTAATAATTTCTTTACTTCACTCTGAATTAGCGGTTCCAACTTTGGATGCATTTTTCTTAAAGGTTGCTGATATGGCTTGACGTCGGCTTTGATGGGAACAACGTGCTTGATGATGCTGGTATCATATGTTTTTAAATCTTCGTATGTCCACGCAAAGACATCTTTATATTGTTTAAACAGACTGATGAACTTATCTCTTTCTGATGGTGAACAACATTTGCCAAGATTCACAAATTTCGGACTCGTCTCAGTCCCTATATTTATCAGCTCGAACTATAGAGATGAGCTGTGAGTCTTCACATTGGCTGGTCTTCTGAATTTTTCATTTAAATCAAACATTTTTTCTAGCGTTCTGACTCCTTTAGGGATGAAATTGTCATACTTCATCTCAGCCTGATGTTCTTCATCATCTATAATTGCCCCTTTGAATACCTCGTCATTCGTTAAACATTCTATAATTTGCTGGTCATCATCGAACACTCACAGGTTGGTGATCATATCAGGTACTGAAGGCCTGAAAAGCAATTCAACAGTACATCGATTATTAGTGGGTACAAGCCTAGCGGCCGAAGTGTCTAACAAGTCAGCTGCTGCATTTTTTAGTCTTGGAATTGAAATAATATTGAATGCATTAAAAAATTTAAGTAGGTCCCATACCTCATTTTGATAAGCTTTCAAGTGGGGGGAAACACAATGTATTTGATTTCTGATTTGCTTTACAATTATTTCTGAATCTCCAAAGACTTTTAAATTACTTACCTTGAATTCAATAGCTTTCCTTAAGCCCTGCACCAGTGTTTCATACTCAGTTGTATTGTTCATACATTCAAATTCTAATCTACATGCAAGAAAATGTTTATTCTTCTGAGGGTCAATTAGGACACAGCTGGCCCTTGACCCTTCTAATGTCTTAGAGCCATCAAAAAACAAAGTCCAAAAATCACTAACTACTGAATGCGAATCTATTCCTATAGCTAAATCTACTATTTTACAGTCAATTTCATCAGCCTGTGAAAATCGAAGGAGATCAGGCTAGGTGTCAGATGTGTTGCTGGCCTCTTCTGCTTGGTAATTTCCAGGTTCCAACTCAAAAAAATAGTTTCCCAAGACAGAATCCACTGGTTCATTCTTCTCCTCCAATTGAGTGACATTGTATTTCATGTGAGGCTCCCTTAATATCTTAATCTGATTCGGACTTCCTTTGTATGGCAACCACAGATGTGACCAATCAGAGGCAAAATATCCATTCAGTTTTGCTGACCAATCTCTACTCAAAACAAGACCGTATGCGTCTGGTATATCAGCCACCACGATATTAATGACATGGCATACTTTATCATTTGATGCCATATGGATTAGGACATCTTCCATCTCCCCAATTACCTTTACATCCGTTCTGTCCAACTGAACAACTCTCCACGTGGATGGCTTAGGCCGCCCATTGATTTTTTTACAGACTGATATCGGCATGACATTAACAGTCGCCCTTGAGTCTACCAAGCAATTATGTACATTGTGATTAAATATTTCAAACGTAAGGAGGAAAGGTGGATGCTTGTTCTTGGACTTACCTCCACTGCTGGTTTCTCCAATTTCTTCTTCTTCTTCTGGTTGATTGTTAGTGGGCATCCTCTCGTCCGATGCTTCAAGTGCTTTCAACAATATTTCTTTTTGCTGCGGCACTTTACACATTTCGAATAATGAAACATTCGCTTTTACCTTCTTTAAGTCCTCCACTACATCATAATCCATCTGCTGTTCCATGTGATGAGGTTTGTCAGTATTCGTCTTATCTTCATTAGGCTTGGTTAGCATATCATTCTGCCCAGGATCTTGGCTGGTAATAGTGAATTTTGGAATTTTATCAGCTAAAGATTTATTTTGAAATTTCTTCTTAACATTTCTCTGTAGCCTCTTAATCTTTGGGAGTATAAGACTATCTTCTTTAACCGTCCATTGGCTCCTTGTTGTTATGTTGGTTTCCATGACATCTTTGTACCCCTGAGTCTTTCCCTCTTCAACATCAAATAAGGAAACATAATTCCACAAAACCATGGTTTCATATTCCTGTTCTTTAGTAGAAGTAGAAGTAGAATTCTCTTTTCTTTCTTCATCTCCCTCTTCTGTTAATCTAGAATCCAATAGTTGATTCATGACCAACGTCATCGAGTTTATCCATTGAGGACAATTCTTTTCAGAATGTGGCTATTGGTGGAAAGTGCAGAAATTTTCCATTCCTACCTCTGTCAGATTCATAGATGTTGTATTGTGTGGAGGAGGTTGAGACTGATTGTTATCCTCTCTTTTCCTGTAATAGGGCTTATAGAACTTCCGTGCTTCCTTTTCCTTCTCCAAGTCTATGATTTTATTAGAAAGATTCTGCACCATTTTAGCCATACTTTCATAATCTGGTGATTTCTCTTCTTTAGGCTTAGTAAACAATAAGGCTTTCCTCCCCCCACCTTTCTCTCTTGACTGTTCGGGATAATCTTCGATACTTTCCCTTTCAGCTTCCACTATTTTCGCCTCTTCATAGGTCTCCGTCAAAGTAGGCTTGGCCCTACCTTTTGCAAACATGGCCAAATCAGGGGCTAAAGCTGACGTATAATATTCAATCAGGACCTTGTCTGAAGGTTTGTTAGCGTCAAAAAAATTCTTGAGATAGGCTGCAAATCTTTGAGTAAAACTGTGCACCTTCTCCTTTCTTTCTTTCTTCAAGGTGCATAGTCCTTTCATGAGAGTTGCATGAATCTTTTGAAATGCATACTTACTTCTGAAAATTCTCTCGAAAGTATCCCAATCAGGGATAGAGTTAGCAGGCAACCCAAAATACCATGATGCTGTAGCTCCTTTAAGGGTATGCGGAAATAATCTGTAAACTACATCTTCATGCTCCCCAGCCCTCAATCCTTCTACCGCCAAGTAAAAAATTTGTAGGTGATCATCTACTAGTATCTTCTCATTGGGGTCGAATTTGGGCAGCATCTTTTCAAAATATTGAGGTAAATCATGTAAAGGAGGGGTCAGGTTTGGAGGTGATCTGGCTCTCCATGCAGGTGGTGGATTCGGTGGGTTGGGGGTTGATTTGCGTTAATGCCTGCCATAAGTAGGGGTGGAGAGTGAGGAGGTGATACAATAGGAGTATGAGCAGGAGAACTGTGAGGGGTCTCTGGGCCTTCTTGATTCAAAGGTAGTACAACTTCTTGTAAGGCTGTTTCTACAAGTTCTTCCCAGTCTCCAACCAGCACTGAGTCTTCTACTATAGGACGGTCTTTCTTTTTATACTCTCTTCTGGGAAATTCAGGGATAATCGGCAATCCTCCAATCTTCTTTACATATTCCCTGGTGTGTCTTATTAGGTAATTTACAACTTCGTTGCCAACAGAATATAGATGCTCTCTATGAAGTTCACTGCTTTTAGAACTGTCATCGGTGGAAAAGTCTCGAGAAAATGGGTTTCCTCGGCCAGCCATTCACTGGCGGCCCTCCTTCTAGCGCCAAAACTGTTGAGGCCCGAAAATTCGCAGGAAACAACAATAAGGGATTCTCCCCAGTCAACTTTCCCAACTAGCCCGTGACTGTTTGGTATAGGGAATCCGTCCGGTTTGCGGTCCGACTACCGTAGGTCAAGTAACAAAAAAAAAACAAGGGCTTTTACCGGTTACGGCCCGGTCCACCGAGTTTTTGTATTTTTGACTAAATGTATGAAATGCAAGTGCCTAATTAACAATGCAGGATGATAAAGATGCAGGGATCAGTCACAATGTGATGTGCAGGTTCTTTCCTCTCGTCTTAGCATCCACAAGCATCAAAATCACATAGACAGCAAGAAATTAAAACTAACTACCTATCGCTAGTGAGCAAGATTATCATTCATTGGTGAGTAATGTATTTTGTACATGCATTATGAAAAGTTACAGATAGCTGATACTTCTTTCAATACACATGAACAGTTAAAGATATTTCAACAACCAAATAGCCAATTGTTTATGAACAACCTCCATTCCTCATAGTGGAAAACATCATAAAATGTACTGAAAAAGCACTCAAACAAGAACATAGGTTTAGACAATTAGAACGCTCTCACAGTTAATGAAACACAGCTGAAAATGAAATAGTTCCTCTTCAACATTGTTCATTTAACCAAATTGATACATTCCACAGTTGCGCTTTCTCCAATAGGCAAAAGTTGCAGTTTTGATTGTAAAACGAAATAGTTCCTCTTACAAGAAAATGGTTTACAAGTTTTCCCGGGAAAAAAGTGCTTTCTAAGTCCTATCTTTACAATATTTAAACTACTCAGCAGATCATTTGGGTTGCCCCCAAACGTGTGACTTTCCAGTCCCCCGCGAGTTTCAGATCCTTCTTTTCTGTCTTTTCCGCGCACACCCACCATCGGGTGAGTAACCGACGGACCTTTCAGGTATGAGTCCCTGTCATTACCCCTTCTGTATTCTCCTACATTTGTCTTATTGGTTTCAGCTCTACCACTATCAAACGGTCTGTCTCCCTTCGTGCCGCAATAGTTTAACCGATCTCTAGAGCTTACCTGCAATCAAACCACAAGCATCATTCGTTGGAAATGCATTTAAACCATAACATCAAATTATACTGAAAGAAACGGCTAATCCACAGGAAATGATCGGGTGCACCATCGTTATTTTACACATGCAGACACTACTACCTCGTCCTCTTACATGCTCGGATAAAAAAAAACGCCAACGACGAAAATCGAGAGGATATCGACATTGGAAGCAAAGGCACTTCCCAGTCGCAACCGCGGAAGAGTAAAGGCTTCAGGAATGCGACAGGAGGGCGGGAAAAAATTTAAATCGGAAGTCGAAAAGGTTTGGATGTCGGAAGCCAAAAGACTTTCCCAGCCGCAACAGCGGAAAGGAAACATACTAAAATCAGGCGCAACGTGGGCGGGAAAACCCTCAATCGGAAGTCGGAAGGTATTAACATCGGAGGATAAACGATTTCCCCAGCCGCAACGGCGGAAGAAAAACGGCTTGGGGTACGTGACTGAAAGGTAAACACACAATCGAAAATCGGACGGATAACGACATCGGAATCCAAATGGCTTTCCCAACTGCAACGGTGGAAGAGTAAAGGCTATGGGCGAGTGATCAAACACCAATATGCATCGGCAGTCGGAGCAATTCATCCTTCGACTGGCTAAATGCTTTGGGAGCCGCAACGGCGGAAAGGAAAAGGATATCAACCGTCGATCAAAATAATTTGATGCTTGAATTATGAAATATTTAAAGGTTTCGGTCAGCCCAAAAGAATCAGCAAAGGTTAAAACCCATTCTACTTTCGAAACTGTGGCCTTACAGAACAAAAGATTTGACTTATCCTCGGTTAGCAAACCAAACTGACATCTGCGACCAAACACAAAATTCAAACATGGAAATTTTAAAACAGGTTGACAATCAATCTTCAAAGCCACCCGAAAATAAAGCACGCCCAAAAGGCTCAAGGATTCAACGATCAAAACAACTCTAAATTATGAGGAGGGGCCCAAAATTTAAGAAATTTGGGGAGAACTGTTGCAGCTGCAACAAGCTTTTCATTTTTTTACATGTCTTAAATCATACCATTAGTTTGAAAGGTTGAAGGGCCAGCATAAGGCCTGAATCCACAACTAATCATTTCATAGAGAATATTTATCATGTAAGGGAGATGTTTTTTAAGGTATAATAATCTGCATATGGTTTTGAATTCCTAGGCCATGGTATAAGGAAATGAACTTGTGTCTTAGGCCATATGAGTTCTCTATGAAATTCATGGGGACATATAGAGCCCAAGGGAAACCCACAATCCCTACATAAGTAATGTGTCAAGTGAGTAATGTAGAAATTTCATATGAAAAAATGGATTTTAAAGAAAAAAGAAACATTTCATCACACTTAAACTATAAGTTTCTTAAATCTTAACCATATGAATTTTCATCATTAGGGATTCTATGAAATATAATATAAAACAATATCATAAGTGACTGAATATATTTCAATCCTTAACAAATACAAACTTCTAAGAAATCCATGAGAAATGATGCCAAATTGTTTCGATAATTTTCATCCATCCACCTAGTTTTGCACCTGGACAACCTAGCATAAGGAGAATATAAATGTAATTGATTTGGGGTGCTAAAGTGGACACAATAAATGTAATTGATTTGATGATATTGACATTCACAATGATGTGATTATATGATGATGATGATGACAATGTTGTTGTTGATGATTACAATGACAATGACGAAGATGATGGCGATGATGGTGAGATGAATGATGATATAGATAATGATGATGAAGACGATGACAATGATGATTAAGTTGGCAATGATGTGATTATATGATGACGACGATGATGATTATAGAAATGATGAAAATGATAATGATGATGACAATGAGAATGACATGAATGATGATGATGATGATGATGATGATCCTTACAAGAAATATTTGGTAGAGGTAAATAAACCCAGTTTCACTATAAGCTCCAAGATTAAAATGTGTTCAATCATAGTTAAAAGTTATGCATATTTAAAATTGTAACCATATCCCACTTGCTATGCATGCTTTAAATGGTAACCATATCCCATATGCTTTAAATGATGACGATGATGAACTAGATGAAAATGATAGTGATGATGTTTTTTATGATGATGACGATGGAAATGATGATGATGATAATCATCGTTATCGTCATCGTCATCATTGTCATTGTCACCATGATTATAACAATAGTCATCATCATCATCATAATCATCATTCATTTCATCATCATAGTTGTTATCACTGAAAAATTACCAAAGGTTGTAAAGGCTATTCCCAAGTAACAGCAAGAACCACTTTTAAAGAGAAAACTGGCTTTTTTCTCTTCCAAGAGGGATCTCTCACAAAATATTAACAAGGTCGGATATGTATGAGTAAAATTGTTTGTAATTGATAAGATTGGTTGAAACAGAACACATGATCATTGGGCTATGGAGTCAAATATGAATATGGATTAACAAAAAAATTTGCATGGAAGTTTAAACAGAGGCAAGATAGCTACTCTGTCACAGCCAAGATTTAATTGTCTAGTGAAAAAGGGAAAACATGAACAGACCATTAACACAAAGCATTGTAAAAATGTATTATGTATTAACTTTAGAAGAAAAGTTTAGTGGATATCTGAAAACAACAGACGGAGCATAGTAAATATGAATTCAAAACTATTATACACTTATCTCAGACATGAAGGAAAACATAATGGAAAAGATAAACTGGAAAACATGCACATGAGAAGAGAAAGTAACAGACTGTAACATGGAATAACACAGGAATCTTTAAAAAACACCAAATTTCGGCTCTGCAATTTTATTAAAGAAATATTTGAAAACACAATTCTCCAAAATCTCACGGGTTCCAACCCCCATTACATCAAATATCTAAATATTTATACAATTTCTCCTCGAGTTGATTAATAACCTAACTGTCTAACAATTTCAACCGTTTATTACATTTGTAGTTCTAAGATAACAAAACTCCTTAACTAAATGAATTTAAAATAACATTTATCATAAATATGTATTTTTCTACCTCTTGCGCTACTCTCCTTGATGTCTTCATGGCTGTAATTTAAACTTGGTTGATCCATACTATTGAATTGATCTCCAAAGTTCAAAATTGGGCAAGTCTACAATGACCATTTCATGTGCCAAAACTTTGAGCTCCATGTTATTTGTGTATGAAAGATTGGGCACCTTGGTACATGCGGCCTTAAAATCAAATAGAAATTCGAGCTCTCTAGCCAATTTGTCAAACACAACTCTCCCAGACAAATCCTGCTGCATATCCTCAAACCTGCTATGATCTGACCTACACTTTAACAATTTATCCAAATATTCTTGTTGAGACAATAATGTTCCTTTATCCTCCCAAAATAAAGGAATTCCCCTATTTAATGAATGGATTAAATAAATCAACCACTTCTTTAATATTATGACTTATAATATCCACCTTTTCCTGTACAGCATCCAACATACTGTACTTTCCAATCACTTTTCTGGCCCAAGATACAACAACAACTTTGTCCTGGATACCAAACCTTCTAACCTGATCTTCTAATAAGGTACTTAGAAAGTTGATAGCATTTTGAGCTACCTTCATTGGTTTTTTATTCAATCTTTGTTTCACTATCAAAATGTTCTACTTGGCCACCTTTAGAGCACTTTCCTGGTCTGCAATATAATCTAGGTATAGTATAAACTTATTTGCCTCTCTAATAATTTCATCGCAAATCAAATGCCTGGCCCCTTGTAAGTCCATTTGGCCAATCACCTGTTTTGATAACTTGGCATTTTGGTTTATTAATTCTTGACATTTCTCCTCAAGCTTCTTCTTCTCTTCTTCTTTTTTCAAAGCCATATCTTCCAGATTCTTATTTTGTTGCTTCAACCCCATAAGTTCTACATCCTTCAGGTTCACCTCTTGAGACATTGCTTTAGAGAGAGATGTTGCATCTGTATCTCTAGAAGGAATAGTGGATTGAGTTACCATTTCTTCACATTTTTCCTGTAATTCCTTCTCTTTGACTTCCAGCTTAGCTTTTAGATCCTTTTCACTTTCTACCAGAAGCTTAGCATCTTTTTCCCACTACTTTTCCTTTCCTTCAAGATTTAACACCTTGGCTTTGCAATCTGTTAGTTCAGTGTTTAATGCTTCTTTTTCCTTCTCAAACTCTGTCAATTCAAGTCAAGATTAGCTGAGTAGAAGGAATTTTCAATTTATTTTTCAGCACTTGAACCTCTTTCTCTTTCTTGTCAAATAACTTTTGAGCCACTGCTCCTTTATCTAATTTCCCATCAACTTTCAATAAACCATCCTGCAACTTTTTAATATTGATTCGAAGGGCCTTATTCTCAACTTTTTCCTTCCTTAAGAGGTCCCGAGCTCTCTTTTTATTTGACTCCAGCTTAGATACTTGCAATGTATACTTAAGCAATCTTGTATATAAAATATCACCTATCTCTCTATGAAAATGTATCATATCTGTAGTAAGGATATTCTCTAAATTTACATTCACCTCTGATACCTTGTTGCCTACAGCCATGGCCAAACTCAGGGTATATTTGGCATGATCCCTTACAATCTTCAATGTTACACTTGGCTTGGGAAACTGTCTTACCTCTTCATACAATTTCACTATCTCATCAAAGGTTTTATCATCTTTTTCCCTATATTTATTCAACCATTCCTCCTTTGATGAATACTTGTTTGGAGTCAATCCACCAAAAACATATTTTTTAAGTTCTAGACCAGCTACTTTGGGTTTTTCTTGTTTCTGTTTTTCTTGCTTCTACTTGTCTTTCACACTACTCTTCTTTACCTGTACCATTTGTCCTTCTTGTTCAATTTTATACTTCTTTGGTGTGCTAGAAGTGTATGTTTCCTCAGTGTCTATGAAATCCGAATGATCTCTCTTCTTTGAAGTCCCCAAAAAACATATTAAGGATCAGAATGATCTCTCTTCTGTAGAGGTCCTATCCAAGCAGGGGTCAGACAACACAGTCGATATATCCGTTGAAGCTTAGGGCCGCTATAATGGGAGTTTCGAGCCTCTCCTAGGAGAGACATATCTGCTGCATTCGGGAGCTCACATATCCTCCCCTTGGTTTTCTTGTTTTTTGGCTATATATTTTCTTAGGAGTGTGCTCTTTGTGTGCTAGTTTCCTTTTGCGATCGTGGTTACTTGAGTATATTTATGTTCTCTTGAGTTCGGATCCTTTTATTTTTGGCATGCTTGGTATCCTGTCACCCATCCTTGGTCCAAGCACGGACCCTGGTGTCAGACTTGGGGGCATCACAGCCCCTTAACGTGCTCATGGATTTGGGAATGGTCATATTCCATCCTCTACTCCATTTGTGGAGGATGTTTATTCCCTTCACACGGTCTTTACACCAGTGGTCACCCTCACAAGGGTGGTTGTTGATAGGTGAATGTTGGGTCTTCACCTTACTTTCCTTCTTATGTCCCATCATCCACCGCACTATTTCTTTTGAATATAGTTGTCATGATCAATCATCCCTATATCCTATAGTTTGGAATATTTACTGATTGTTTCCAGTTCTTTTGGACTAATATTATTGTCATGTAGGGTCCGGTTTGTGTACACTCTCTTTGAGACTTTGATTTGTTCATGCCTATCACAGGTATAATGTTGACCTGGAATATAGGTTATGATTTCACATTTGCTTGCATTTATGCATTGCTTTATGATAGTTTCATCTTAACCTTAGGTACGAACCCATTCCATGATATCACAGAACCTTCATGCTATTGTTAGAAGTGGTATTGTTTGAATGGTAGAGCTTTCCTATGCATGGGTGGCCTAGTTAGATCCTTTTTTGCATTTGGTACCCATGTTAAGATGCCTCCTTTAGGTTGTGTGATTCCCTCTTTAGTCCCGTCATGTCCTTGAGCAAGAGCTTCATACTCCTCTTGAACTTTATGTTGGCCATTTCCCCAGGACTCCCTTGTATCTATCAAGTTGTAATTGCATTTCATGAGTTTTGCTTGCTTTCTTGAGATTTATGTTGACTCCCTGACTTTGAGTTATCGTCCATATAGCCCGAGCTTTTCTCATGTCTAGCCAATAATAGAATTTTTACATATCTTTTGCAGCTTGATCATCCCCTTTACTGGGAGGAGGCCTTCCCCTGAGTGCCGTTTTCCTAAACATATCTCCTTGCATTGAGCATAGGCATGTTCCACTAGTTGGAACTACTTTGATTGTCCCTTGACACTTGTCTCCTCCTATATTTGTACTATAAAGCACTTTTATTCTTTTTCAATATTTTCAAAATATCTGAAAAAGTCCAAAAAAATTATAAAAAAAAACATAAAAAGATGGACAGAAAAAGATGTCATCTTTGGTAGCAGTCGAGTCATGTCGCCTTCGAACATAGCATTGTGTATCACATCCGTTTGTTGGGTTATTAGTTTGACTTTAGGATTTGGACTCATTACTCTGAGTTTATCTCCACCGATTGGTTAAGTTTCCAATCCCTATGGAGCCTCTGTTGATGCCTCATGTGTCACAGAGACGTCCCAGTTTGCATATCGATTCCATGATGCCTACCTTCAGTCATCATTCGCCTTTATGCTCTTGTTCTAAGGAAGTTTAAGCCTGAGTCGGCCATTCCTCAATTATCTTGACTTTGCATGTTGGATATTCCCGGTATTGTTACTGGTTCGTGCACATCTGGTTCACGTTATTCCACATTATAGAGCATTGCTAAGTACCTAGTGTTGGTTGATGGGGGATGCCTTAATACCCTCCTTCCAGTGGATTCCATTCCATTGAATTTAGATCATTTATTCTGGAATAGGATTCTAGAGTCATTTGAGTGACTTGAGACTTATAGTCATTAGTGGTAGGTTCTATATAAGGAACCCCTTGGATACATTGCCCTTTTGGAGTGCTATATAAGGAACCCCTTGGATACATTGAAGAGGAAGGAATTGAAGAGAAAATAAATTATAGTCCATTGTTTCCTTAGTTTGCTTATACTTGAGTCTGCATCCCTTTGTCACTTTGGAGCACTTTGTGTTCTTCCCAAGCTTGCCTTTGCTTGTGAGCTTGCTATAGAGAGATGGAGGATTGAGGTGGTGGAGGCCCAGGTGGAGGACTCAGTTCCTCCATTTCGTACATGTGCCAACAAAGGTTGTCACTATTGCAATCTCTGATTTTATTAATAGAATTATCTTTTCTTGTCCAATTATATGCATTTGAATATGAATATTGGATCCATGGATATATTTAATTGCTTATACATTGTTGAATATATATGGTAGAGTACGTATAACACATTACTATAGAGCATGCTTGTCTTGTTTTCTTTTGTTGAGAACAAACTTGGAATGCAAGCATGAGTTAGAATAGCTCAACGGGGATCTGCTTCAACCGTTTGGAATAAGGTACGATTCGGTATCCCTTAGTGTTAGATGTTTGGTTTCTCTTCCATATTGGGAAAGATTGATTTCTAGTGTGAAAGCTGTCTATTGTGGTACACTCCAAGCCATAGGAATTTTCTCTTCGTAACAGAATTGGCGACCACATTGGGGATGGTTCCTAGTTGTTTATCTTTGGGGAGTTTTGGTATTAAATGTACTTGAATTTCTCTTGATTTCTCTGTTTCTGTGGCGAGTCTGGGGGCATGTTTTCCCAGTAGGTTTCTCAAGAAGTAAATTTGGTATTGGCTTGTCTGTTTTCCCTATTTTTATGCCTTTTCTTCATGTACATGGGTTTTGTAGTCATAGTCATGTATACACGTGGGTTTTCCCTCAACAGTCGTGTATATACCCTGTTTTACTAAGAACAGTCATGCATGTCTTGATTTTGAGCCTTAGTTGGAGGATTCGGTGTTGCTGGGTGAAGTTTTATGCTTGTTGACTCTCCTTTGATGCGTCTGGTGTCTGTATACACCCTCTGTTTCTAACCAGAGACTTATTTTAATTTAGTTTTTAAGCTTTGTTCTTGTCATTTCATTTGTTCATTTTTTGTTTTAGGATTAGTGCATTAGGTCTCTTTTACCTTGGTGACTTGCTTGGATGTTGTTTGATAGTGGTTGAAATTTATGGGGGTTGTAGATTCATTTATTGCTTTCATACCTCATTTATTCTCATATATGAACCCCCTTTTCACTCATGTCGCGAAGCCTATGATGCCAGAACTCTACACCTGTTTCTGTGGAATCTACAAAGATAGAATAATAAGTATTATGAGGACATAAATATAACATACCTACCCTATCTCCTTTTTCTATTACCAGTGATCCTTTAGAGATATTCTACCACATTTCTCCAAACGTAGACAAACAACTGCTATCTCCCAACTTCCCTGTTGAGATCAGAATTATTTTCATAGCATGAATGTGCCTTACATATTTTAGCAGCCATTCAATTCCATTATTTAACTTAATTTGTACCTTACCCTTTCCAACAATTTTACAAGGTTCATCATCCCCCAATAAAACATGTCCAAAATCACCTTGAACATAATCATGAAATAATTTCCTATTGGGTGTAGCACGACATGAAGCCCTTGAATCTACTACCTAGTAATCACTAGTATTATCTAATGAAAGAATCAAAGCATCTTGTAACACATCACCTGCTACATTCACTTCCTGAGTAATATCTTGCTGCATATCACCTTTATTCTTTGGTGCTATGCAGTCTTTCTTCATATGTCATTTCTTACCACAGTTCCAACACTCTATTTTTCCGAATCTGGACTTGGATCTGCCCTTTTTAGACTTGTTGTGATTTCCTGGGATCCTTCCTCTATCCTTTTGTCTCCCTCTACTCTCCATGGTCAACGCATTACCTGATGTCTCACCTGTTCTTTTTCTTCGCATTTCATTGCTAAGACCATGACCAGAAAGCTATTCCTTTTCCATGTCCAGGCTATTCCAGCTTTCTTGAAATGAGCACAATATTAGAAGATCCATAAACTCATCATCAAAGTTCACTTTTACATAACTTAACTAATTAGTAAGTGTATTAAACTCATTTAAATGGTCCACAACAGATCCACCTTCTGACATCTTCATATTAAATAAACGCTTCAATAAACAATACCTTGTTGGAAGACGAGGGTTTTTCGTAGACCTTACCCAATGCGCTCATCACACCCTCTGTTGTTTTTTTCTTTCAAAATATTGAAAGCCACCGACGAAGCTAGGCACAGCTATATTGTTCCCAGTGCCTTTCTATCAAGAACCTCCCATTCTTCATCCTTCATAGTTGTCGGTTTTTTTGGTTTTTTTCCCTATGGCAGGTACAGATCTTTTTAGTACATATAGTCCTCCATTTTCATCTTCCATAACTGGTAGTTTTGGTCATTAAATTGATCGACCCTAAATTTTTCTTATTCTGCCATTTCTCCCACTTGATCCAGGAACCCTTTCTTTCCTGTGATTTTACCAGCCAAATAGACCTTTTGGCTATGATACCAATTGTTAGAAAATAGGATCGCAGAGCAATAACATATATACAGTTAAATCATTAAACAAGATGCAAAAACACATTTAACGTATTACAGAGAGATAGAGATATAACATGGTTCACCAAAACGATGGGCTACATCCACACATAAATTTCCAGTCCTTTTATTACCGTCACGGAATGCACCCCATCCATTGATCAAAGCCTGATTGTCATCAGAGCTGTTAATTATTTTGACTGCTACCACTTTTCGCGGATTGAAATCCTAAATTTTTCGCGCTAGTTCAATCCGCAAAATTACTCCCGACCGTAGATCTATCCCCACTCTCATCCTGACCATTCAATCTTTCCACCTGTTAGCCCATTCCGCTAATTGAAAAACGTTTTTAACATGAGCATGTTCAATTCGTGGGATACTCCATAGCCATCGATCTTACTTTTTATTACTCTCAACCCTTCAAAATTGCACCCTTTTAAAAGATTCCACAAATTCAACACGCTAGCTTATTCCTTGCATCTCTTATCTGTGGAAATCCTTTCAACCGTTGATTTGCATCGCTTTAAATATGGGCCCTCGATATTCAACCCCTTTTACCTCGATTCCGTCGATGGGATGATTTGTATTTCTTCCTTCATGTTTCATCAACGGAATGATCTACCACCGTATATCAAACCCTTCTTTCCATCCAATGGCCAATAACGAAATATCATGCTCACTCATTAACCTAAAGAGCGCTTCCACCCAGAATTTTCACATATACATATTTTTTAAATCCTTCAATCAAATAATCTACAAATTTCAACTATGGTGCTAACAATAGCCATTTTCCTTTACATGATCATCAACAACAACAACAACAACATCAACACCATCATTATTGGCATTGTCATCAGTTATTCATCATTACCGTTGGCATAAGAAATAACATCTACCCAAAAGATGTGATTAGTGGAAAAGGGTCATGACTCATGGAGGACACATACAATTTATGCATGAGAAATAATAATTTTTTTTTAAGATGATCAACATCATCATTCTCATTGTCACCATCGCCATCATCATCATTCATTCCATTTCCATCATAATCATCATCAACGTCACCATTCTCATTATCATCATCATCATCATCATCATCATTGTCATTGTTCTCCTCATTATCAACAACATTATCATCATTCAACATAGCCATCCTCAATATCATAATCATTATCCTCATTGACATCTTCAACATCTAGACGCAAAACTAGTTGAAAAAGTGGATAAAAACATGGATGCAAAAAAGGATGCATCAAAACTAGTCACAAAATTAAGCGCATAATGGGGTGCATAATGGGGTGCACCAAAAGTGGATGCAAAAGTGAATGCAAAAAATGGCGCAATCGTGGAAGCAAAACATGATGAAAAAAGTGACGCAAAAGTGGATGCAACCATAGATGTAAAATTGGATGTGAAAGTGGATGCAAAATTAGACATAACACCTAATTCAAAACCCTATTCAAAAGTGGATGCATAAAGGGATGCAATAATTGATATAAAATTGGATGCAAAAATATGCAAACATGGATGCAAAAGTTGAAGTAGAAGAGGTTTCAAAAGTAGGCACAAAAATGGGTGTAAATTGAGATGCTAAAAAAGTGGATGCAATAGTAGATGCAAAAAAAATGTAAAAATGGATGCAAAATGGGAAGCGGAAAGGGATGAAAATGTGGGTGCAAAATTGGGACAAAAAAATGGATGCAAAAGTGGGTGAAACAAAACTAGATGCAAAACTAGACTCAAACCAGGATGTAAACTTTGATGCAAAACTTGACGCATGAGGGGATGCAAAAAAAGAAGCGCAGGCGGATGCAAAATAGGATGTAAAAAGGGATGCAAAAGTGTATGAAAACATGGGTGTAAAAGTGGAGGAAAATATGGACGTAAAAGGGGGTGCAACAAGAGTAGATGTACAAACTAGGCGCAAAACTAGGTGAAAAACCTAGCGCAAAACTTGATGCAAACCCTGACACATAATAAGATGCAAAACCTAGTGCAATTTGTGCCATAATTTGCTCCAAACTTAGAAAAATGACGCAAAAAATGCCTAAAATAGGACCAAACCGTGAAATTGCACCAATTTGTCCAAAAAATGAAGAAAAATACATTGAAAGATGGTCTAGACACCAAAAAGGAAGCAAAAAGAGACGTTAATCACAGGGTTTTGTTGTAATGTTACTAGAATCCCCTCACTCTAGTTGAAAATGGTTTGAGCCATACACTCCAATGCGTACAACATGTGGGCTAAAGTGGTTCGGTGGGCATCCCTGCTACCCACGACCTTCTCGATGGTAAATTCAATGGTCCTCAACGGCCTATCCATGATGTGTTTGATTGAATTTTTTCCACTTTGAGACCTAGTCCCAATCACACAGTACTTGGCAATCAGGTCGTCAATGGTCATCTCTCCCCTTCACGGTCCGAAGAGTGACACTAGACTCCCTGTCCTAGAAAGTATGGTCAAGAAATAGATATCCTCAACATCTATGGTCAAGATATGGGTACCCACTTAGAAGTGTTGTTTCTCGGGGTTCCACATCCTAATCAGATGGTCCAGTAATTGAACATGGGATCTCATGCCTGGAACTCTGAACTATTTGAGGAGCTCACATTCCCTCAAAGCCATTACCGTGTTTCGATCATTTGTCGCTTGGGTATCATCTAACTTATGTTCTCGTTCCTTTCAAATGCCCATGATTTGTTTTGAAAACTGTGGGACATCCATAAGACACCCATTAGAAACATCTCATGGAGAAAAAATTAGAAATCATGCTTTAAACCATCATTTTGGAAACTTTGAGGCTGTTGACGCTCTTTCCTTGAGAGAACAGAGTGACAGTGCATGAATAGGACTTGTATACTTTTGTCAAAAAAGTATACTTGAGTATACTTTTCTATTTATCACTCTTTTATACCCTATTCGAGTATACTTTTGTCGCTTTTTAGGACTCGTAAAACCTAACATGAAAAATGAACCCCCTTGGAGTCATCTTGAAAGCTCTTTTCAGACTCTCTAAATAAGAAAAGATCGCCAAGCAAACTTGATTCTTTCACACTCATCAAAGTATATGAAAGGTCGTCTATCTGGTGATAGTTTACCCCTTTTTTGGACCGTTTAGACTCATTTACAAAAAGGGTACACTCTAGTTCATTACGACTAGAAGAGTTCTCGTAGGTATTAGTTTATACTTTTTCATACCTTGGAGACTAATTTTACGAAAAAATTCATCATTGAGTCTTGTTATTCATTTCAGACTCTCTAAACATGAAATGACAATTGATTTTACCTTATTCAGACTCGTAAAATCAAGCGATGAAGGACCTTTTCTAGGAATGAACCCCTCCTTTCTTGGGTTCATAAAAAATATGAGGTTGGACTCATCACTTGATGAGCTATATCGAGTGTTTGTTACCCTTTTCAAGATCGTTAAAAAGAAAAGAGTTACTCATCCATCATGATGGGAAAATTAAGGGAATGGAAAGCATTGTTTATCTGTATTAATGACAGCTTATAGTCTTACCCTTGAACATGGCTCATGTATGCATTTCATTCAAACAGTTGGGTATTTAGGTTGTCCTCGAGTTGATCCACTTTCATGAGTCATTTCACTCATTTGAGTCAATTCAAAGAATGCATTGTCCTGTAATTGAATTATGTATAATCTCTTCCTCATTGAGTTAATGCATCCAAGTCACTTGTCATGATGTTCAATGTTCAAGGGAAGTATTTACCATAGTTTAACTTTGCAGTTACTGTACCTTTCATCGAGACAGTTGTATCTTATTTAGTCCCATGATTGTTCCATTATCAAGAATCACTTCAAAATAATTTTTTTTCCAAGTTTCATGTAGATGATGGGGGAAACATTATGGCCCTTCTTCAACGAGTCTATTCTCATCGACACCAACACATCATTCTAGAATTAGTCTTAGAAACCATATAGTACCTTCAATCTTGCATGGCTCAATGGTAGGTTTCCATGCTTTCAACAGTAGGATTTCATCATTGGCCTCTAATTGAAATATTCCGATGATTGTTCGACTCCAATTCATCTATTCATGATCGATGGAATGTACTAAGGTAACTTGGGAATCATTGACATTAATGGTGATTTCCCTCGCACTTGTTAACATTATACATCAATGACCATTAATTAAGTGGTTTCTACCATGTTTGACATCAGGACATCTATTCACATGGATATAATCGTCCTATTTGGGATTGGAATGAAGACCCTAAGTGATTAGATATTCACTTGAATATGTTCCTATCCTCAGGTTCTGATGGATTATTTTTGAGTCATTGCATGGATCCACAATGTATGTCTGGTGGCTATGCTCAAGTTTGAGTTCGAATGGCATATATTTACAATGTATGTTTGGTAGTTATGTCCATATTTGAGTCTTATTTATCATGGATCTACAGTGTATTATTGGTATCCATGATTTGGTGATTGTACATGGATATACAGTGTATTGGTCGACATCCATGATTTGGATTGGATCAGAGTGTCTGGTACTATCAAGCCCTCACTTACCACTCTTTTTCTTCTGATTCTGAATCAAATCTAGAAAATAATTTCACCTATCATATTCCTCTATATTTATACTTTTGGGGGCATTCTATTACACCTAAAAACTATCACTTTTACTAATGCCCTAGAGTTTACTGGCTAAGACATCTTTTGGAGGATTTTTTGCTTAGCCAAGCCTGACTCATTTTTCCTATTGGAAAGAAGTTTTGCTGACACTTTTTTCACTTGGACAAGAAGTGCCAGTCCTCCCTGATGCCTTCTACTAGTGTGCAAAGAGCGCCATCACTCTTAAAATGGAAAAAATAAGAGATTTCAAGAACCTTCTCGAAGAAATTCCTTGTGGAGGCTTATCCCATCTCATCAGATTAGGTGGGATTCATACTCCTAACCTATAGGGATGATCCCTCACCTTCCTTCCAAATAATATCAAGCCCTTTGTTCCCTCTTTGGCCTATATATGCAAGCTCAACCTCATGGATCAAGGGAGGAAGAGGATCAAGAAAGTCCCTTTATGTTGCTGGAATCATTCTAGGCGTGAGAGGAAAAGAGTGTGGTCTTATGAATGGGAGTTTGTATATTTTGTGAGTGTAGATCAAAATATTGTGAGAACAAATATTCAACATCAAGGCTTCAGTTGTAGTTTTATTCTAATTTCTTGTTAATACAAATGTGTTTTCCTTCCCCATAATAAATTTGTGTTTGATGTGAGTTATCTATTTCTTTTCTCCTTGATCATTAGCATATGTTGTTAAATTATCCTATTGCTTTCACTTATGTATCTTTTCCTTTACATTATTTTGCAAATAGAACTAATCATAAGATAATCTAGAATGCAAGGATCATCTCCATTAAGAGCTACGAAAGCTTCAAATTCAAGTAATTTGACAATCTAGGGAGACATTAGAAAATAGGACCACAGAGCAATAATAGATATATAGTTAAATCATTAAACAAGATGCAAACAAAAATTTAACACATTACAGAGAGACACAGATATAACGTGGTTCACTCAAATGATGGGCTACGTCCACACAGAAATTGCCAGTCCTATTATTACCATCCAGAAATATGAAGGGATACAACCTACAACAACACCATTGCACTTCCTCTTTATGCTCCCATAGTCTCTTTCACATAATCACAAAGATTGTTTACAATGCTACAATACAATACCATACATAACTGTATTACAATTCTTTTCTTTTATAGGGGAAATACCATGGGAAAATACTACGATTAACCCAATACCATGGGTACGCAAAACTGTTGGCCAACAAACATCCCCAAATCCAAAAGTTGGGGAACGAGTGTACATTAAACCTAGGGTACAAACACGACTGAATAACATCTTTGAATCTAGAATATCATGCTCCACAACCAACAATCTCCCACTTGAATACTAATCACCACAACTCCACTATTGTTGCTCTTGCTGGACTATGCTCTGGACCTTGGACTTGGAAAATTTCTTATTTTCACTTTCATGCTTGAAGGCCAATGAAAACTGAGCAGGAACTTATTTTCTCTATGGTTACTCCCTTTTCCAACATGTCTACAGGATTCTGGCTAGTATGTATATTTTCCAGTTTTAACAGTTCTTCATCTAGAACAGATCTTATGAAGTGGTACTTGAGTTGTATATGTTTAGTCTTCGAATAAATGGATGAGTTCTTTGCAAGATGAATGGAACTCTGGCTGTCATTGTACAAACTTCTATTCTTCTTCTTCTTACCCAACTCCTCCATGAACCTTTGCAACCAAATCATCTCTTTACTAGCCTCTGTAGCAGCAACATACTCTACTTCCATTGTTGAAAGTGCAACAACCGGTTGCAGTTTCGAAATCCAACTTACTTTTGTTCCACCCACAGTAAACACATACCCTCTGGTACTCCTCCTGCTATCTTTATCACCTGCCATATCTAGATCAACATATCCCTGTATAATAGTGTCTGAACCTCCAAAACATAATGCAAGAGACGTGGTACCTCTCAAATAACTAAGAATCCAATGTATTTCTTTCCAATGCTCTTTACTTGGATTGTTCATATACCTGCTCACAACGCCCACTACTTGTGCAATATCTGGTCTTGTGCACACCATGGCATACATCAAGCTTACAACCATTGATGAATAGGAAATACTGGACATGTAATATATCTCTTCCTGTGTCTCTGGGAACATCTCTTTAATTAGTTTGAAATGGCTGGCTAAAGGTGTACTAATTGGTTTTGCATTCTACATTCTAAACCTCTTCAACACTTTTTCTATGTACTCACCTTGAGACAATGTCAATTTGTGATTTTTCCCGTCTCTTGTTATTCTCATACCAAGGATTTACTTTGCAGCACCCAAATCCTTCATCGCAAATGATTTATCTAGTTTTATTTTGAGCACAATTATATCCTACATTTTAGACCCTACAACAAGCATGTCATCCACATACTATAACAAGATAATATATATTTCGTTATCTATCCTCTTGAAATAAACACAGTGGTCAGAATTAATTCTATCATAACCTTGTTCTGTCATAAACTTATCAAATTTTTAATACCATTGCCTTGGAGCTTACTTTAGGCCATACAAGCTCTTCTTCAACCTGCAAACCAATTTATCCTTCCCTTTGACCTCATAACCTTGTGGTTGCTTCATATAAATCTATTCCTCCAAATCCCCATGGAGAAAGGTTGTTTTTACATCTAACTTTTCAAGATGCAAATATTCTATCGCCACTAGAATTAAAATAGTTCTAATTGAAGTCATTTTAACAATAGAAAAAAATATTTCATCAAAGTCTATACCTTTCTTTTGTGCAAAACCCTTTACAACAATTCTAGTTTTGTACCGCTTCTTGCCTCCATCTTCTTCCTTCAAGCTATAAACCCATTTATTCTGCAATACACTTTTTTCTGCAGGCAACCGAACCAAATCCCAAGTCTAGTTTCTTACCAATGAGTCCATCTCCTCATTCATGCCTTGCTCCCACTTCTTCCTAGTTTCTACATGCATTGCCTCTTATTAACATTCTGGTTCACCAGAATCAGTCATCAATAAATAATACAGTAAAGGAGAGCATCGTTCAGGGAGTCTACTTAACCTATTATATCTTCTGACAGTTGCAAGAGTTTCAGGTACCTGCTGTTTTTCTTGATTTTCTGGTTCCTTTGGAACTTCATTTTCTTTGATTTCATCAAGAAATGTGTACTCTGTGTTTTCCTTCCCCAATTTATTTCCATGCAATTGATCTTTGTACATAACCTTTTCATTGAATACTACATCTTTACTCCTAATGATTTTGCGATTTTCAAAATCCCATAAGCGATAACCAGAACCATCAACCCCGTTGTTATAGTTGATTTTACCACACATGGTTGATCACATATTTCTGGCATTCCCCATCCCTCTGCAGACTCTTTAGACCCAATAGACTTATATTATACTTTGATGTTCCAAGTTCATCCCTAAAAACACATGTTTATTGTTGTACACATAAGTCCAAATATTTTTGGTTTTTTCCTCATATGAGTCCGAAGACCTGACTCTTGGCCTTCCATATGCCTTGAGATCGCTCGGATTCGACCCTCCATTGCCCTTTTGGAGTGTTATATAAGGAACCCCTTGGATACATTGAAGAGGAAGGAATTGAATAGCAAAGAGATTATAGTCCATTGTTGCCTCAGTTTGCTTATACTTGAGTTTGCATCCCTTTGTCCCTTTGGAGCACTTTGTGTTCTTCCCAAGCTTGCGTTTTCTTGTGATCTTGCTATCGCGAGATGGAGGATTGAGGTGGTGGAGGACCAGGTGGAGGACTCGGTTTCTCCAGTTCGTAGACGTGCTAACAGAGGTTGTCACTATTGTAATCTCTGATTTTATTAATAGAAATATATTGTCATGTCCAATTATGTGCCTTTGAATATGAATATTGGATCGATGGATATATTTAATTGCTTATACATTATTGAATATATATGCTAGAGTAGGTCTAACACATTACTATAGAGCATGCTTGTATTGTTTGTTGTTGTTGAGAACAAACTTGGAATGGAAGCATGAATTGGCAAAGCTCAACGGGGATCTACTTCAACCATCCAGAATAAGGTACGATTCAATATCCCTTAGTGTTAGATGTTTGGTTTCTCTTGTATATTGGGAAATATTGATTTCTAGTGTCAAAGTTGTTTGTTGTGGTACACCCAAGCCATAGGAAGTTTCTCTCCGTAACAAAATTGGCGACCACACTGGGGATGGTTCCTAGTTGTTTATCTTTGGGGGTTTTTGGTATTCAATGTACTTGAATTTCTCTTGATTTCTCTATTTTGTGTCGGGTCTGGGGGCATCTTTGCCCAGTAGGTTTTTGGAGAAGTAAATTTGGTCTTGTCTTGTTTGTTTACCCTATTTTTATTCCTTTTTCTTCCTATACGTGGATTTTGTAGTCATAGTCGTGTATACATGCGGGTTTCCCTAAACAGCTGCGTATATACGTTGTTTTACTAAGAACGGTTGTGTATGCC
This sequence comes from Pseudotsuga menziesii, assembly GCA_001517045.1. Taxonomy (NCBI): domain Eukaryota; kingdom Viridiplantae; phylum Streptophyta; class Pinopsida; order Pinales; family Pinaceae; genus Pseudotsuga; species Pseudotsuga menziesii. The sequence goes on from LPNX011107901.1 coordinate 64,948, forward strand.
TTGATTTTGAGCCTTAGTTGGAGGATTGAGTGTTGTTGGGTGAACGTTGATGTTTGTTGAGTCTTCTTTGATGCTTCTTGTGTCTGTATACACCCTCTGCTTCTAACCAAAGACTTCTTTTAATTTAGTTTTTAAGCTTTGTTCTTGTCATTTCATTTGTTCATTTTTTGTTTTGGGATTAGTGTATTATGTCTCTTTTACCTTGGTGCCTTGCTTGGATGTTGTTTGTGAGTGGTTGCAGGGTCTAGGGGTTGTAGAGTCATTTATTGCTTTCATATCTCATTTATTTTCAAAAAATAAAAATAAAAAACATTTTTGATTTTGCATACTCATGCATCTCTTGCATTTTGCATCGGCACGGTACTTGCATTGGGTTTGCTTGTTGGATTATAGCCATATTTTCATCTAGGAATGGTTGTACTTGCATTTGAAGGAAGAATCTTGCATCTCATATAGTGGCATACCCTGTTTTTCATTCTACACATTGCACTTGGAATTACTTGTTAGGTGTGCATATTTAATTCAATGTTGAGTCATAACTTCATTAGTTGCACGATCATTTCCCTTTGAGTAATCATAGCCAATTAAAATCAACGCTTGATAAAGGTAATTGCACTCTTTTTTTTATAGCGTGCATCAACAATATTAGGTTTTGGGGTCTTGGAATAGTTCATTGTGATTTAATTCTCCAAGACCACTAAACAAAACAAGTAGATATCTATCCAGAGGAGAGTGTGAAACCCTTGGTATAATTAGTGTTTCTCAAGATGCTCCTCTTACACGGGATTTAAGCATGAGGTAGTGCACGCGATTGTGATTGGGATGACCCCTGGTCACTTTCTGGTGCACCCTTGGGGTACTGGATTGTGCTTTTAGGCTTTGGGATTTGCTACCCTGCCCATACAGTCGATCCCTCCAGTGAATTTCCACCTCAACATTGATTATATTGGGGTGACCTTAGTTTCCTTACCTAGGTATCGAAGAGGTATTTGCAGAGGTTATTCTGTAGGTGTCCTAGCTAGGTAGGGGTCGGACAACACAGTTGCTATATGCGATGAAGCTGAGGGCCACTATAATTAGTTACGTACCTCCGCTTATAGTGTATGGGAGTTTTGAGCCTCTCCTAGGAAAGACATACCTGCTGCATTCGGGAGCTCACATATCCAACCCTTGGTTTGCTTGTTTTTTAGCTGTAGATTTTCTTAGGAGTGTGCTCTTTGTATGCTAGTTGGATTTTGGGATCGTAGTTACTAGAGTATATTTATGTTCTCTTGAGTTCGAATCCTTTTATTTTTGGCATGCATGGTATCTTGTCACTCGTCCTTGGTCCTAGTACGGACCCTGGTGTTGGACTTGGGGGCATCACAGCCCCTTATCATGCTCATGGATTTGGGAATGGTCATATTCCATCCTCTACTCCATTTGTGGAGGATTTTTATTCCCTTTTCTCAGTATTTACACCAATGGTCACCCTCACGAGGGTGGTGGTGGATAGGTGAATGTTGGGTATTCACCTTACTTTCCTTCTTTATATGTCCCATCGCCCACCGCACTGTTTCTTTTGAATATAGTTGTCATGATCAATCGTCCCTATATCCTATAGTTTGGAATCTTTACTTACTATTTCTAGTTGTTTTGGACTAATATTATTGTCATGTAGGGTCCGGTTTTGTGTACACTCTCTCCAAGACTTTGATTTGTTCATTCCTATCACAGGTATAATCTCGAACTAGCATATAGGTTAGGATTTCAGATCCGCTTGCATTTATGCATTGCCTTGTGATCGTTTCATCTTAAACTTAGGTACAAACCTTCATGCGGTTGTTAGAAGTGGTATTGTGTGAATGGCAGAGATTTCCTATACATGGGTGCCCTAGTTAGATCATTTCTTGCATTCGGTACCCATGCTGAGATGCATCCTTTAGGTTGTGGGAGTCCCTCTTTAGTCTCACCATGTCCTTGAGCAAGATCTTCATACTCATCTTGAACTTGAACTATATATATCAATTTGTAATTGCATTTCATGAGTTTTGCTTGCCTTCTTGAGCTTTATGTTGGCTCCCTGACTTTGAGTTATCAGCCATATAGCCCGAGCTTGTCTCATGTCTATCCAAGCAAAGCCTTTTTACATATCTTTTGCAGCTTGATCATCCCCTTTACTGGGAGGATACCTTCCCTCGAGTGTCGTTATCATGCACATATCTCCTTGCATTGAGCATAGGCATGTTCCACTGCTTGGAACTAGTTTTTTTGTCCCTTGACACTCGTCTCCTCCTAGATTTGTACTACAAAGCACTTTTATTCTTTTTCAAGCTTTTCAAAATATCTGAAAAATTCCAAAAAAATTAAAAAAACATAAAATAACGGACAAAAAAATATGTTATCTTTGGCAACAGTCAAGTCCTGTCGCCTTCGAACAGAGCATTGTGTATCACATCCATTGGTTGGGCTATTAGTTTCAATTTAGGAGTTGTACTCGTTGCTCTGAGTTTATCTCCATCGATTGGTTAAGCTTGAAGTCCCTATGGAGCCTCTGTTGATGCCTCCTGCATCACAGAGACATCCCAATTTGGATATTGAGTCCATGCTACCTACCATCAGTCACTATTTGCCTTTATTCTCTTGTTCAAAGGAAGTTGAAGCCTGAGTTGGCCATTCCTCAGTTATCTTGACTTTGCATGTCAGCCATTCTCAGTATTGTTACTAGTTAGTGCACATATGGTTCGATTTATTCCACATTATACAGCGTTGTTGAGTACCTTTTGTTGGTTGATGGGGGATTCCTTAATGCCCTCCTTCCAGCGGATTCCATTCCATCAACTTCAGATCATTTATTCTGGAATTGGAGTCTAGATTCATTTGAGTTCCTTGAGACTTACAGTCATCAATGGTAGGTTCTCTTGCCATTGACAGTTTTTGGAATACATCAATGTCCCCTGATCGATGGATTCTTCCAAGTGTTCGACTTCAACACATCTATTCACACTTGTTAGATTGCACACTGTACCTTGATTCTCATTTTCATTATCGATGGGTGATCTTGTGTCTGTTAATGGTATACATCAATGATCAGTAATAAGATGATGAACTATTATGTTTGAATCGACACATCTATTCGCATAGTAGGACATGTACTCGTAGTGGTTCGTGTAGAAGACCTTCCAGCTAGGTGGCATTCCATGTATGCTACCTCCTTGATCGTGCCAGTGTTCATGAGATATCAGCTCTCGTGATTTGATTCCATTGTATATCAGATATCTTCATCCACTTTGGAGATTCTGATCTATTGTATATTGTACGTGGCGACGACAACACATGTCACATTTTGTATAGCATGCCTATTCATGTCCATTGTACTCTTATGTATTCGGGACTACCATATGCATTTACAGTCACATGCAAAGATTGATCATTGTATTGTATTGAAGAGTGGTGTGTTCTTCCAACTGGGTCTTTATTACTCCACTTCTGGGATGGATTTTATAATGTATTCCGGTCATCATGTTACCCCTCTGACCTCACACATTAGGGGGAATTTGTTATAGCTTATTTTACCACACATGGTTGATCACATATCTATGGCCTTCCCTGACCCTCTGCAGACTCTTTAGACCCCATGGACTTATATTATACTTTTATGTTCCAAGTTCATCCCTAAAAAACACATGTTTATTGTTGTACGCAAATTTTAAAACTATACTCGCGTATACACATGACTTTTGACCTCAAACCCGCGTACATTGGGATGTGTGCATAAGTCCAAATATTTTTGGAGTTTTCCTCATATGAGTCCGAAGATCCTAACTCGTGTCCTTCCATATGCCTTGAGATTGCTCGGATTGGACCCTCCATTGCCATTTTTGAGTGCTATATAAGGAACCCCTTGGATACATTGAAGAGGAAGGAATTGAAGAGAAAAGAAATTATAGTCCATTCTTGCCTCAGTTTGCTTATACTTGAGTTTGCATCCCTTTGTCCCTTTCGATCACTTTGTGTTCTTCGCAATATTTCCTTTTTTTGTGAGCTTGCTATAGAGAGATGGAGGATTGAGGTGGTGGAGGCCCAGGTGGAGGACTCGGTTTCTCTAGTTTGTAGATGTGCCGATAGAGGTTTTCACTATTGTAATCTCTAATTTTATTAATAGAAATATATTTTCCTGTCCAATTATGTGCATTTGAATATGAAATTTGGATCAATGGATATATTTAATTCCTTATACATTGCTAAATATATATGCTAGAGTAGTTCTAACACATTACTATAGAGCATTCTTGTCTTGTTTGTTTTTGTTGAGAACAAACTTGAAATGCAAGCGTGAATTGAAAAAGATCAACGTGGATCTACTTCAAACATCTGGAATAAGGTACGATTCGGAATCCATTAGTGTTAGAAGTTTGGTTTCTCTTGCATATTGGGAAAGATTGATTTCTAGTGTAAAAGTTGTTTGTTTTGGTACACCCCAAGCCATAGGATTTCTCTCTCCATAATAGAATTGACTACCACACTAGGGATGGTTCCTAGTTGTTTATCTTTGGGGGTTTTTGGTATTCAATGTACTTGAATTGCTCTTGATTTCTCTATTTTTTTGTCGGATCTTGGGGAATGTTTTTCCAATAGGTTTTTGGAGAAGTAAATTTGGTCTTGTCTTGTTTGTTTGCCCTATTTTTATGCCTTTTTCTTCCTATATGTGGTTTTTGTAGTCACACTCGTGTATACAAGCAGTTTTTCCCTGAACAGTCGCGTATATACATTGTTTTACTGAGAACAGTCGTGTATGCCTTTATTTTGAGCCTTAGTTGGAGGATTAAGTGTTGTTGGGTGAAGTTTGATGCTTTTTGAGTCTTCTTTGATGCTTATGGTGTCTATATACACCCTCTGTTTCTGACCAGAGACTTCTTTTACTTTAGTTTTTAAGCTTTGTTCTTGTCATTTCATTTGTTCATTTTTTGTTTTGGGATTAGTGCATTAGGTGTCTTTTACCTTGGTGCCTTGCTTGGCTTTTGTTTGTGAGTGGTTGCAGGGTCTGGGGGTTGTAGAGTCATTTATTGCTTTCATGTCTCAAATATTTTCAAAAAATACAAAAATATTTCTGCTATTGCATACTCATGCATCTCTTGCATTTTGCATCGGCACGGTACTTGCAATAGGTTTGCTTGTTGGATTATAGTCATATTTTCATCTAGGAATGGTTGCACTTGCATTTTAAGGAAAGATATTGGATATCATGTAGTGGCATACCCTGTTTTTCATTCTACACATTGCACTTGGCATTGCTTGTTAGGTGTGCATATTTACTTCACTGTTGATTCATAACTTCATTAGCTGCACAACTATTTCCCTTTGAGTAATGAGAGCCAATTAAAATCAACGCTTCATAAAATGAATTACACTCTTTTTTTATAGGGTGCATCAACAAGATTAGGTTTTACTATCTTGGAATAGTTCATTGTGTGTTAATTATCCAAGACCACTAAACAAAACAAGTAGGTTTCTGTCCAGGTGAGAGTGTGAAACCCTTGGTATAATTAGTGTTTCTCAGTACGCTCCTCTTACACGAGAGTTAAGCGTGAGGCAGTGCACGCGATTGTGATTGGGATGACCTCTGGTCACTTTCTGTGAGCACCGGAGATATTTCCAGAATTGTATTCGTATCTGGGGCCCTTTCAGGTACGGTCGGTACACCCTTGTGGTACCAAAATTTTATTTGAGGCTTCGGGCTTTGCTACCCTTCCCATATGGTCGATCCCAACTACGACTTTCTGCCTCAACATTGATTATATTGGGGTGACCTTAGTTTCCTTATCTAGGTATCGAGGTTTTATTTGCAGAGGTTATTCTGTAGAGGTCCTAGCCAAGCAGGGGTTAGACAACACAGTCGATATATGCGTTGAAGCTTAGGGCCACTATAATGGGAGTTTTGAGCCTCTCCTAGGCGAGACATATCTGCTGCATTCGGGAGCTCACATATCCTCCCCTTGGTTTTCTTGTTTTTTGGCTGTATATTTTCTTAGGAGTGTGATCTTTGTGTGCTAGTTTCCTTTTGGGATCGCGGTTACTTGAGTATATTTATGTTCTCTTGAGTTCGGATCCTTTTATTTTTGGCATGCCTGGTATCCTGTCACCCATCCTTGGTCCAAGCACGGACCTTGGTGTCAGACTTGGGGGCATCACAGCCCCTTAACGTGCTCATGTATTTGGGAATGTTCATATTCCATCCTCTACTCCATTTGTGGAGGATGTTTATTCCCTTCACTCGGTCTTTACACTAGTGGTCACCCTCACAAGGGTGGTTATTGATAGGTGAATGTTGGGTCTTCACCTTACTTTCCTTCTTATGTCCCATCATCCACCGCACTATTTCTTTTGAATATAGTTGTCATGATGAATCATCCCTATATCCTATAGTTTGGAATCTTTACTGATTGTTTCCAGTTCTTTTGGACTAATATTATTGTCATGTAGGGTTCGGTTTTGTGTACACTCTCTTCGAGACTTTGATTTGTTCATGCCTGTCACAGGTATAATGTTGACCTGGCATATAGGTTAGGATTTCACATTTGCTTGCATTTATGCATTGCTTTATGATAGTTTCATCTTAACCTTAGGTACGAACCCATTCCATGATATCGTGGAACCTTCATGCTATTGTTAGAAGTGGTATTGTTTGAATGGTAGAGCTTTCCTATGCATGGGTGCCCTAGTTAGATCCTTTTTTGCATTTGGTGCCCATGTTAAGATGCCTCCTTTAGGTTGTGTGAGTCCCTCTTTAGTCCCGTCATGTCCTTGAGCAAGAGCTTCATACTCCTCTTGAACTTTATGCTGGCCATTTCCCCAGGACTCCCTTGTATATATCAAGTTGTAATTGCATTTCATGAGTTTTTCTTGCTTTCTTGAGATTTATGTTGACTCCATGACTTTGAGTTATCGTCCATATAGCCCGAGCTTGTCTCATGTCTAGCCAAGAATAGCATTTTTACATATATTTTGCAGCTTGATCATCTCCTTTACCGGGAGGAGGCCTTCCCCTGAGTGTCGTTTTCCTGCACATTCTCCTTGCATTGAGCATAGGCATGTTCCACTAGTTGGAACTACTTTGCTTGTCCCCTGACACTTGTCTCCTCCTATATTTGTACTATAAAGCACTTTTATTCTTTTTCAAGATTTTCAAAATATCTGAAAAAGTCCAAAAAAATTATAAAAAAAAACATAAAAAGATGGACAGAAAAAGATGTCATCTTTGGTAGCAGTCAAGTCGTGTCACCTTCGAACATAGCATTGTGTATCACATCCGTTGGTTGGGTTATTAGTTTGACTTTAGGAGTTGGACTCATTACTCTGAGTTTATCTCCACCGATTGGTTAAGTTTCCAATCCCTATGGAGCCTCTGTTGATGCCTCATGTGTCACAGAGACGTCCCAGTTTGCATATCGATTCCATGATGCCTACCTTCAGTCATCATTCGCCTTTATGCTCTTGTTCTAAGGAAGTTTAAGCTTGAGTCGACCATTCTTGGTTATCTTGACTTTGCATGTTGGATATTCCCGGTATTGTTACTGGTTCATGCACATCTGGTTCGCGTTCTTCCACATTATACAACATTGCTAAGTACCTAGTGTTGGTTGATGGGGGATGCCTTAATACCCTCCTTCCAGTGGATTACATTCCATCGAATTCAGATCATTTATTCTGGAATAGGAGTCTAGAGTCATTTGAGTTCCTTAAGACTTACAGTCATTAGTGGTAGGTTCTATATAAGGAACCCCTTGGATACATTGCCCTTTTGGAGTGCTATATAAGGAACCCCTTGGATACATTGAAGAGGAAGGAATTGAAGAGAAAAGAAATTATAGTCCATTGCTTCCTCAGTTTGCTTATACTTGAGTTTGCATCCCTTTGTCACTTTGGAGCACTTGTGTTCTTCCCAAGCTTGCCTTTTCTTGTGAGCTTGCTATAGAGAGATGGAGGATTGAGGTGGTGGAGGCCCAGGTGGAGGAATCGGTTCCTCCAATTCGTACATGTGCTGACAAAGGTTGTCACTATTGCAATCTCTGATTTTATTAATAGAATTATCTTTTCTTGTCCAATTATATGCATTTGAATATGAACATTGGATCCATGGATATATTTAATTGCTTATACATTGTTGAATATATATGGTAGAGTACGTATAACACATTACTATAGAGCATGCTTGTCTTGTTTTCTTTTGTTGAGAACAAACTTGGAATGCAAGCATGAATTGGAATAGCTCAACATGGATCTACTTCAATCGTTCAGAATAAGGTATGATTTGGTATCCCTTAGTGTTAGATGTTTGGTTTCTCTTCCATATTGGGAAAGATTGATTTCTAGTGTGAAAGCTGTCTATTGTGGTACACTCCAAGCCATAGGAATTTTCTCTTCGTAGCAATTGGCGACCACATTGGGGATGGTTCCTAGTTGTTTATCTTTGGGGAGTTTTGGTATTCAATGTACTTGAATTTCTCTTGATTTCTCTGTTTCTGTGGCGAGTCTGGGGGCATGTTTTCCCAGTAGGTTTCTCGAGAAGTAAATTTGGTATTGGCTTGTCTGTTTTCCCTATTTTTATGCCTTTTCTTCATGTACATGGGTTTTGTATTCAGAGTCACGTATACACGTGGGTTTTCCCTCAACAGTCGTGTATATACCTTGTTTTACTGAGAACAGTCATGCATGTCTTGATTTTGAGCCTTAGTTGGAGGATTCAATGTTGCTGGGTGAAGTTTGATGCTTGTTGACTCTTCTTTGATGCATTTGGTGTCTGTATACATCCTCTGTTTTTGACCAGAGACTTATTTTAATTTAGTTTGTAAGCTTTGTTCTTGTCATTTCATTTGTTCATTTTTTGTTTTGGGATTAGTGCATTAGGTCTCTTTTACCTTGGTGCCTTGCTTGGATGTTGTTTGATAGTGGTTGCAAGGTCTGGGGGTTGTAGATTCATTTATTGCTTTCATATCTCATTTATTCTAATATATGCATCCCCTTCTCACTCATGTCGCGAAGTCTATGATGCCAGAACTCTACACCTGTTTCTATGGAATCTACAAAGATAGAATAATAAGTATTATGAGGACATAAATATAACATACCTACCCTATCTCCTTTTTCTATTACTAGTGATCCTTTAGAGATATTCTACCACGTTTCTCCAAACGTAGACAAACAACCGCTATCTCCCAACTTCCCTGTTGAGATCAGATTTATTTTCGTAGCAGGAATGTGCCTTACATATTTTAGCAGCCATTCACTTCCATTATTTAACTTAATTTGTACCTTACCCTTTCCAAAAATTTTACATGGTTCATCATCCCCTAATAAAACATGTCCAAAATCACCTTGAACATAATCATGAAATAATTTCCTATTGGGTGTAGCATGGCATGAAGCCCTTGAATCTACTACCTAGTAATCACTAGTATTATCTAATGAAAGAATCAAAACATCTTGTAACACATCACATGCTACATTCGCTTCCTGAGTAATATCTTGCTGCATATCACCTTTATTCTTTGGTGCTATGCAGTCTTTCTTCATATGTCATTTCTTACCACAGTTCCAACACTCTTTTTTCCGAATCTGGACTTGGATCTTCCCTTTTTAGACTTGTTGTGATTTCCTGGGATCCTTCCTCTATCCTTTTGTCTCCCTCTACTCTCCATGGTCAACGCATTACCTGATGTCTCACGTATTCTTTTCCTTCACATTTCATCGCTAAGACCATGACCAGAAAGCTATTCCTTTTCCATGTCCAGGCTATTCCAACTTTCTGGAAATGAGCACAATATTAGAAGATCCCTAACCTCATCATTAAAGTTCACTTTTACAGAACTTAACTAATTAGTAAGTGTATTAAACTCATTTAAATGGTCAAGAACAGATCCACCTTTTGACATCTTCATATTAAATAAACGCTTCAATAAAAAATACCTTGTTGCAAGACGAGGGTTTTTCGTAGACCTTACCCAATGCGCTCATCACACCCTCTGTTGTTTTTTTCTTTCAAAATATTGAAAGCCACCGACGAAGCTAGGCACAGCTATATTGTTCCCAGTGCCTTTCTATCAAGAACCTCCCATTCTTCACCCTTCATAGCTGTCGGTTTTTTTGGTTTTTTTCCCAATGGCAGGTACAGATCCTTTTGGTACATATAGTCCTCCATTTTCATCTTCCATAACTGGTAGTTTTGGTCATTAAATTGATCGACCCTAAATTTTTCTTATTCCACCATTTCTCCCACTCGAACCAGGAACCCTTTCTTTCCTGTGATTTTACCAGCCAAATAGACCTTTTGGATATGATACCAATTGTTAGAAAACAGGATCACAGAGCAATAACAGATATACATTTAAATCATTAAACAAGATGCAAAAACACATTTAACGTATTACAGAGAGATAGAGATATAACGTGGTTCACCAAAACGATGGGCTACGTCCACACATAAATTTCCAGTCCTTTTATTACCGTCTAGAAAGATGAAGGGATACAACCTGCAGCAACACCACTGCACTTCTTCTTCGTGCTCTCACAATCTTTCTCACATAATCACAGAGATTGTTTACAATGCTAAAATACAATACCATACCATACCATACATATCCATATTACAATGCTTTTTTTTTTATAGAGGAAATACCATGGGAAAATACTACGGTTAACCCAATTCCATGGGTCCACAAAACTGTTGGCCAACAAACATCCCTGAACCCCAAAGTTGGGGAACGAGTGTACAATAAACCTGGGGTACAAACACGACTGAGTAACATCTATGAATCTGGAAGATCAGGCTCCACAACTAACAAGAGAGGTTAAATTGTTGTGCGTCTTTTTTTCTAGATATGACCCATGTAGATTAGGGAAACAATCTTTGTCTGCATTTATTGAGAATTTTTTATAACAGACATGTTCATGGTCAATGATATTTCTAAGACATCCATTTATAGTGTAAGCCCTCGCTTTCCTCTCGTGAATTTGGTTAAAACCTTGAGACTCATCATATTGTGCAAAAAATAATGATTGTGCCCATATCCAAGTTGCATGCCAAAGATCCACTTTAAAGGGTGTATTTTATCGTTCATGAACTTCATCATGGCCCATGAACTCAAGAATATTATGTTAGTGCCTAATTTCCTCAATTTGTTATGCAACCATGGCCCAAGCCCCGTCCCTAGTTCAAAACCTCACATTGGAAACCATATCCCACTCTAAGGATAATGATATCCTATATAGAGCATGTGTTGTGATTCAAGGCCTTATTCATGGTCCTTGGTCTCTAAACACTTCATCTAGGTTCTAAGGGCATATTTTCCTTTTACCCCCATTTTTAAGGCCTCTAGATCCATCCCTACTATCCAAGGCATTATAGGAGCAACCATACTCCACTTGGAGGTCAAGTATCACTTTTAGAGAGCCCATGTGATGGTGTGAAGCCTTGCTCTTGGACCATGAGAACTAGAAGCTTCATTTGGAGCATAATTCTGTTGTTTTTCTCCCCTTACAATGGTCATGTATATGAAACATATCTCTTGTGTAGAAAACCTCCTAAGACCCAAATTACCATTGAATGCTAAATATCCTCATTAGAGGGGTTATGTAGTGGTTTGACGTATCAATCATGGCCTAAATATTCATTTTATATTTTGAATAATAAGCAATTATTTATTCATAAACATAAGAATATAATCATATAAACAATGTAGATATTTTCAAGACCTTTTGAATGGACTAAAGAGCTCCACTAATTGATTTCGGGGTAGAAATTTATGGCAAAATTACTAAAATATTTTTTATATTAGAAATAATGCATGCATGTTTTAGAATGTGTGTGCATGTTCTTATGAATGCTTATTTGGAAAAAAATGAGGCAGTGTGTGTGGTGGTTCAGAAGGAACCAATGTTGTTGTAAAATAAACATACGAGTGTCTTAAAAAACATGTATGTGTTCATGCGTGTGCGTTCCTAAATCCCCCATCGCCACCTTTTTTACCATCAACTTCGTGTGAGTATCCATAAGTCTCACAAGAACTTCCTATGCCCTTCAACAATTGCAATCATGGTTTTTTTCTTAAGAACACCATTCTAGCATTATTAGTGATATATTATGTCTAAACATTACGAGAATGAAATATAATCAACACCTAATTACAATATATAACGTACATTTTAAAATTATCAGAAGTCGTGGGGACTTTATACCTATACAATATATATATGATGGAACATCGCTTGGAAACCCTCAGGTACTTCCCCATTTTTTTATGATGGTACCCGAGGTAAATCGCTGGCCTTGATTACGGTGCCTAACCCGATGGGGACATCGAGTGAGGCCCCTACATAACCACCCGGGGATTTGACCCCGAGATCTTCTGCTAGAGTAAACAGCTCTCAACCACTTGAGCTAACGCATTGGACTATATATATATAAGTTGATTTTATTTAATGAATTATTTTATGATCCAAAAATTTGGAAATGGTAGGTGTGGGGGTGTGTGTGTATTCCAATTAGTTGATTTGAATAAGTTCTTATCTTTATAATATTTATTTTAGTCTATTAAAATAAGATCAACAATTTATTCAAAGTTCAAATAATATCTTAATTTAGGTTGTAAAATATCATATAAATCACTTAAAAATATATATTTCATCATAGTTATTTTTAAATTGGATTAGACATATGTGTAAAATATTTTAATTAATTAACATATCTAAAATGAAAATAGAATTAAAAAAAAGGTTAACTTATATTCAAAAATAAAGTACTTTTTACAGTTAATTAAGGAAAAGTTTATTACTGATAAGCAATTCTAACAATTGAAACGATGACCCCCATGTGGGGTGGCACACACAAGAAATACACTGAGATAGGTGGTGGCTAAGAAGATCCAATTGGTTGTCATGTATGTTAGGAAAAATATGAGGTAAATAAATCCCCTCCCTATGCCATGAATGATGAGTGTACTCAAAGCATCTCAAACGCAGCGAACACAGAAGATGTGAAAGGTTGGTTAAGAGAACTAGTACTTCAGGCTTGATCTGGATCATGGGAGCTCGATGGTTATGAAGGAGAGTCCTCGGCTAGGGAATATGAGTATCAACTAGCAACAATGTACCCTATTCACATTTCAATTCATCCATATACCTCCAAAATTGTGTCCCCCTCAGTGGATAAAAGGTAGAAGGGGAATGGAGTTAATTTCCTTGTGGAGTAATAGGATTAGGGCCATTTACATGATGATAAATGATAGAGGAAAGGAGGAGGGGGGAAAATCCTCAATCAATGAGACATCCAAGGGCTTGAAAAAAGCTCACAAAATCACTTGTTATTTCAACACGCACATTCCTAAAGAAGTTAAGAAGGAATTGGAAGATGTAGAACAGGAGATTAGGGAGGAGAAAGAAACGGTGATGAATGATCAAAATTTGGAAGAGTTTGAGGAATGGATTATTGACCCAGGAAAGACTTGGGCTCATATGGATCTATTTAATTGAACTCTAGATATTTACTAGACAATCAAGGTGCTCATGGGAAAGATTATTTCTAAATGAGGAGAGATGAAGGGTCAGTTGGATGCAATAAGAGCATAATTTCTCCTATGTGCTCCCTCCATCACCATCATAGATTCATTGAAGCCAAGAAGAATCTCCTGGCCAACTATGTGGGTGGTATATATAGGGTTCGCATCACGAACAGTGTTCCTCTAGACAACAAGCCCAATGTCATCAACCTAGATAAGGATGGGGAGGAGCAACGGATTACCTAGGCCAAGGTGACCTCTTCCACCCTGCAACCTTTGAGATAGCCAAGTTTTGTATTTATTTTCTTATATGCTCTAATATGTTTATGAATTATTTTAAGTTAACAGTTACAATATGTATGTTTCACTTGTTATACTACATCTTGTTAAAATTTGAACCCATAGGCTATAATCCTAGAGATTGATGGCTCAAAACTCTAGCTAGTTGGATACTATTTATATTGTTAGATTCTAATGTATATGTTGCATGCTCATGATATCAACTGTAACTTCCTATATGGCAAAGAAAACTAAAAACATCCTTTTATCATTTTGTGTATATTAATAGAAATATTTTATCCTCTCTTATTTATAGAAAAAAAACAATTGAAATGATGAGTATAATTTAACATTAAAAATAAAATAATGAGTAATATAATTTAATAAATATAATTTTAGGTCAAGAGCAGCAGGGGAAAGTTGGGTGGTTATACTTAATCTCAAAGGACAACAAGAAATTGTCTTTGTGTAAGGTTTAGCATTGATGATGAACAATCAAGTAGAAGTATTGACATTATATCAAAGATTTGACAATATTGGAGAACAAAGAAGTGAAAATGATCTCAATTTCTAGAGACTCCTCTATTATTGAGCATGTTAGGAAAGAAAGGTTTGATTTGGCTTCACCCCTAGCAAGGTATATATCCCACATTAGAGACCTCCTAGTTTTCTTTGAGCATATAGACTTTTACCATATCCTTTGACATCATAACACTAAATTTGATGAGATGGCCAATGAGGCAATGAACTTAGAAAAAATATTGTTGGCACAAAATAGCAGTGGCCCAACCCTTAGCTCTATACCTTGATTTTAGTGCATCATACAATGGGTCACTGTTAGTCTAGGTTGATGGTGGACAATTAATAAACAGATAAATTAGGGGCAAGAGTGTTAACACCTCCCATGTGCCTCGTACACCTTTCATACTTGCATTCAACCATTTGCATAGGGATATTAATGGTGGATGTGACAGACTACAATGGTGATGGTTGGATGATATGTAGTACTTCGATTTGGAAAGTTAATTGTCTACTATGTGGAGCATGTTTGTGCCTTGCTGTTGTGATATTGGGTGTATTTGAAGGAAATATGTTCATCTTTGAGAATGTGGTAGAGTAAAGAAGGTCTTGAATGTGCTTGTGTTTGGGAGCCTCAGGTTCGATTGAAGACTTGTATTTGTGCGGTTTGGGTTTGAGAAAACATAGGTTCTTACTTTTGTGGCTTTGTTTGAATCCATTGTAGACTAATGGTTTGAGGGGAGCAAATAGACAAATGCTTAAAGAAAGGATTTTTAGTGTTTTAGTATAGGGTTTCCTGATATGGTTTTCTTTTCAAAATCTAATCTACGAAGGATTGTGGAGCAATATAGTGCAAGGCTATGGACTATGCATCCAAGAAAATGTATGCTTTGTGAGGCTATGGATGCTCAATAAGCTCAATTTTAGGTAATGTGTAATTAAAATTGTCATGTAGAAATGCATTTTATGAAAGTAAATATCATCCTCATTATTGTAAAATAATATAATAAAAATATTATAAAAGTAATATTTACCATAAAACATCTAATGATATGTAATTTCAATTAAAGATATGGCTTTACAAGTATAAGAGTTTACTTTTTAACAAATTTGAATTTAAATAAGAAAAAAATTACATAACACATGCTAAGACAAAACTATACAATTTTTTTGAAATTTCATATATTTATTTGCAATCTTACACTTGTGAAAAAATTATATAGCACATGCTATGAAAGAACTATTCAAAATTTCAATGCAATTTGAAATCTCATATATTTATTTACAATATTACAATTATTATTGAAGTTACACTTTAATCACAAATATTTTCACATATTTTTATTCTTTATCTTCATCCTCATCTTCGTTATCCAAATCATTATACTTCTTTTTTGTGGCAAATAATTTCTGAAGATGTATTTTCATGTTATTATCTTCCCAAATTATATGTTTCCACCATCTTTCACTACCATATAATGTTATTAAATTGGGTAACTTCTCTATACCTATGGGCAATTTTCTTAATGCTGGACATTTATAAATCTTCAAAACACTGAGTTTGGAAAGTATTCATGATGCCTCCTTCAGATGACCCCACCAGACTTTGTAGCTTCCCCATATTTGTTAAAATCAACCTATCTAACATTGGAAAACCACCTGGATTTCCAAAACTCCCTATCCCCAAAATCTTCACCTCATTACAGTAATTTAATTTTCAAATTTTCAAATTGGGAAACTTCCCCAATGAAGGAAGGTTGCATAGGTTGGGACAAGAAAAGAATTCTAATCTCTCAAGTTGTTGAAAGTCGCACATCCAATTTGGAAAATTTACCCGTTTGTAGCATGATAATTTGAGGCTTTGCAACTTATTCATGTTTTGTATCTCTGGGGGAAGATCATTATTCATGTCATAATATAATATTAAATGCTCCATTTCTGACCACGTTCCCATTACTAAAGAACCAATATCCAAATATAGGCTTCTCAATGAAGTGAGTTGAGATGTCTCAGGTGGCAATACTAATTGGGGCATTCCCATAAATCCATATATTGGAGTTGTTGAAGCTTTCGTATGCTACATGGAAATGATACCAAGTGTCCACTATTTGATTTCCATACTGATGCAGAATGGACAAAAAGGAGTGGGTTGATTGGGCCACCCTACACTAGAAGCCACTTATCAACTAGTACTCATCTTGAGCACAACATTGGTTTGTTTTTCTCTTGGGAGGATCTCTCCCTGGTGGAAAATATGAACAAGTTTCTGCAAATGGATCATGAGGCACCCCACCTACCTATTTTCTATATTTGGAACTTATGGCTGGCACACAATCACATCATTTTTTAATACTGCTTACTCAGCATTGATTATGTTTGTCATTATATTATGGAACAGGTCAAATCTTACCCTAAATTATTAATTCAAATCGGTCTCGAAGGAATATTGGACCAGACCCTTCTTATGTTTATCCATCTGGGTTCTTTGACGATTTTGCGAATTCAGTATCTAGCGGTGTCAATGTTGTCCTCTCCATCAACAGTACTCATTTCTTTCATATTAAATTGGGATGTGGGGCTAGCACTAACACCAAAGCCGAGTTGTTTTCACTCTGGGCACCACTGAATTTTGCAGTGACTATTGGTCTTCCAACACTTCATACTTTTGGGAACTCTCTTGTAATCATCAACTGGGTAACTTCAAAGGTTGGACTTTCAGCTCTTGATTTGGAACACTGGTGTAATCGCATTACAAAAATTAAAAACTCTTTCCTCTCTTTATTCTTTCAACATGTCTATGGGGAGCACAATAAGAGTGTTGATAGGTTATCGAAGGAAGAACTCTCTTTAAAGTCAGGTTGTCTCTCCTTCTTGGAATTCTTTGAAGGATTTATTATTTGGGAAGGTACCATCAGCTCTTTTAAAGAGTATTTTTCCATGGTATTGTTGGATTTCCCATCTTACGAGAGTAGGATGAGACTTTTCTTTTAGCCACTCATTGGAGTTTTGCATTTCCTAGATATGAGAATCTCATGGACTCAAAGGGTGTTAAGGTTCATGATAACACCATGTGCTTTCCTTCGATATACTTTCAGGGCTCTTTATGTACTCTACTTGTACTAGTTGGTGAATCTTAGAGAATGGAGTTTTGTTAACTGTTTCAAATTTCTAGATTAGAGATAACTTGACAACATCTGGAAGCCCCACTATTTCTGTAAGAATATGGAAGAAAAGTTCCATTATTTTCTTTTGAGCAGGCCTCAGCGTGATATTTTCTAACTTGGTACACATTTTGTTAACTTTGATTCTAATAGAATATCAAGGAACAACGATTTTTCTTCTTGAAAAATAATAAATTGTATTGTAATGTTAAGTATAATTAATACACTAATATGCATCTTCTCTATCTATTTTAAGTATAATCAATATATTAATTTATTGTTTTATTATTATTATTTTCTATTGCTTCATAGTTTCAGTAATTAGTGGTTGGGTCTTGTCCTATCAACTCCAATTTTACCTTGAAGGACCCAGAGAATTGGATTCGTGATAATTCAATCTCCTACCTCAACAACTACGGTCTTAGACTCGTAAAATCCAACCAACTAAACTACCCCTTGAAACTCTTTTATTATTATTATTATTAATTATACTTTTTTAATAAATTATTTTGTTTTTGAATAATTTTAATAGTTTTTATTGTGGTTTTTTTGGTTTAAATTGTGTTTTTTATTAATTTTTTTAATCAAGTTCATTGTGGGACTCAACGTCGTTTTTGTTTTGTTTTGTTTATTTAACAATATTTGAACAAGTTTTAAGTATTACCTCTTTTTTATATTTAAGAGTTGATTTTAAGGTTTTTGTCTAAACAATACTAGTTTTCAAGGTTACTAGTTCAAACAAGTAATTTTAGCATGTAAAAAAAGGTGGGTGATACTAGGAGAGACACTTTTTGATTCAGAGGGTCAATTTCAAGGCTTTGCTTTGCAACCTTATGAGGAATTAAGGCCACAGTGGAAAAAAAGGTGTGCTACCGGCAGCACCACATTCAATTCAAGGGTTGATTTTTATGTTTTTACCCTCAAAAAATCTAGGCTTTTACGACTATAGTTCTTGTTTTAAGTCATATTTCTCGTTAAGTTGGTAACTATGTTATCACCCTCTTTTTTCTAGAGAGCATGACTCTTTAGTCTCCAAGCAACATTTTTATCATTTTTATTAGTAAGTAGCTTCCTCTTTGTCTCTTCCAAATCCCAACACTTTGGTCTTTGATTCCTTAGAAAGATAACCATCACCCTTACTACAATACAAATCCTACAATTTATATTCAACTTTTGGTCGAACCCTACCATCAAAAGACAAAAAAAATTATGAGCCTAAGGAATGACCAACTGCCTAAGGATTTTCAAATCAATAGCAAATTGGAGGAGTGACAATTCTCTTTGATCCTCAGTTAAGAGTTTCCAATGATTGTGCAACATCCTTGAAAAATTTTTTCCCTTCAAACACGTTAAATTCAATTTGAAGGGGCTAAGAGGCCTATCACCAACTACTACCATCTCCAGAATCACAAGGAAGTGATCTAAGCCCCACCAGAATTCATCCATTAATAAATTCTAACCTCTTTTGTAAAAAACATTTCACACACCATGCCCATTCAAGTCAAATATGATTTGCATAAAGGAAGTAACGATGGTAGATTTACATGCATGAGAAAATATAAATTAGCTAAGAATTAATTGGGAATTTTAACAAGTTTTACATTGATTTCTCAGGAAATCCAAAACCGCCATTACTCTAGAAACACACATCTAGAATTGAAGGAAAACTAAAGGTTGTTATCATGAGTTGAGGGATAGCTCTTTACCTCTACTTTTTGAAGTTGATATATGTCCATAATGATCTCTTCCTTCTAGATTGCACCATTTCATACCTAAAAGTGTTTCTAACAAATCTCACTCTGTCACTCAACCACCACAATTGAATGCAAACTCAAATTAAGTGTTGAAAATTGACTCATGTTCAACTTTGAAAGCTAGAGGGCTAGGCTTAAGCATATAACTTGAATTCTACATTCCTCCTTACCATAATTGAATGCACTAAGAATAATAGAACTGAGAACCATGACATGCAAAGGGGGATTGTATGTTACTTTCTTAAATAGAGTCGAATTAGCCTCGCATAGTGCAAAATGCATATTATATACACACTAATGCTCATTGTCAAAATATACACATAATAGCTTTTTTTTATAATAAACAAACTAATGTGTATTGATAAAGTAAACACATAAGTTAGAGTAGTGCACAATGTATATATGAACTAGTCCATTTATATATACAAACCCATTGATGCTATAGAAATGTACTCTATGCACTAGTGTGTGTACAATAGAAAATACCAACCGTGTGTTGTAAATAAATTTACGTAATGATGAGTTTTATTTATAATATGTGTACTGATGTGTATAAGTTATCGGTATGCACCCATGCCATGTATGTATATAGGAGGAAGCAATGAGCATTGTAAAAATATAAAGCACTGAATAAAAAAAATCCGCTAGAACCTTCGACCGCCTAGTGTTTTTTAGTCATTGTGAATATCCATTATAAACTCCGCAAAAACCCCTCCTACAAAAAATAGATGTTGTAGTAGAGGTTTTTGGGGCATTTTTTGTCAATCTTGTAACACTAATAACCTCCACTATAACCTTTTCTATAAGGTATTTTCCTTGTAGTGTGCACGTGTGTAGGAGACTTAGCATCGATTGAATACTTGTCCCTATGTGGTTTGGTTCGATGGGAAATACGGGTTATTCCTTCTGTGGTATTGTTTGACTCCATTAGAACCTAACAGTTTGAGGGTGGCAAACAAAGGAAAAGGAATACTTAGGGAAAGGATTATTTAGTGTGTTGGTTTGTAGTTATGGCATGGTTGTCTCTTCAAAGTCTATTTGACATGGAATTGTAGCGAAATACATTGGAAAATTATCTCAATGAATAGGCTAAGGGATATATCTTCTTGGATTGATGATGGACCATGTGCATGTAGGAAAGTGTGCAGTGTGTAAGGCTTTGAGTTTAAAGAATCTTTTGAGATCGATGGTTATGTAGGGATGTCCTTCAAGAAGCTATTCAACATTTGAACTAGAGAATTGTAAATCATCTAGATGCTCAATAAGCTCAATTTGAGGTCCTTGATGCCCAAATTCAAGCTTGGGGGCAACATGTGTACAAGTTGTTTTCTAGTGTGGATATGCACCATAATATGATCTTTTGGTTTTCTAGGAGCTCTTTGTCAATGGTTTACAAGCCTTCAATCTATATTAGGCCAATTAAGGACATATATATGGAGGATTTAATAGTGCAACGTGACATGAATCACTATGAAGAAGAATGAGACAACAAGCCAATGATGGAGCCAAAGAACAATAGAGAACCGGTGATGAAAGAATTACTTAGTGGCCATTGTCTTAAAAAGTGTCTCGTATTTTTATATATCTTGTTAATGTCTTTTTCTATATGGTCAAATTTTTAGAATATATATAGATATAGGATATATAGGCTAAAATTGAAAAATAGTAAGAAAAAACCCTGTTTTTACCTAGAATAGAAGTGCCCCATTCGTTGGGTGATCCATTTCTTAGCCTAACGTAGGTATTACAGTTCCATTAGCCAAGGTGCATCCACTTTACGTTTAAAAGTAGGATATCGCCATGGAAAAGTGCTTGCCTAATCAAATTTGTTATGACCTAGGACAGAGTCTAAAGTATAGTATCAGCAATGTTTAGTTGCCCCCCGACCATTTCTTAAAGGGGTGGCCTATCCCAGCCATTCCCCTGCCCTAGCTTATATTTCTTTATGGAGGATTTAATAGTGCAACGTGACATGAATCACTATGAAGAAGAGTGAGACAACAAGCTAATGATGGAGCCAAAGAACAATAGAGAACCAGTGATGAAAGAATTACATAGTGGGCATTGTCTTAAAAAGTGTCTCGTATTTTTACGTATCTTGTCAATATCTTTTTCTATATGGTCAAATTTTTAGAATATATATATAGATATAAGATATATAGGCTAAAATTAACAAATAATAAGAAAAATAAATTATTAAAACCCATTTTGAAAACAAATTGACTTTTTTTAGAAGTATATTTTAAAATTTTGGAAATGCAAATACACTCATTTTTGTTTAAAAATAATGATAATTTTAGGTGTACCATTTAATATTATTTAATATGATGTGATATTATTTCAAGTCATCCATTTGATATTATTCAACTTGAGATAATAATGAAGTATATTAAAAGTTAGTATATATTCATCTTAACCTATAATTTATCAATTGTGGAGAGATCAAATATTCATGGTAGAAATCTGTTTTCTTATACCTTTAAAGATATTCTTCATAAAATGATCTAATTCTTTGGGATTTGATTGATTTAAAGTTAAATATATAAATGACTAAAATATTAATTTTTTAAATGTGTAATTAAAATATATAATATAGAAATGTATTTTATAAAAATAAATATTATTTTCTTTATTATAAAATAATACAATAAAATTAATGAAATAAAAATACTATCAAAATAATTACCATAAATTATCTAATAATATGTAATTTTATTTAATAATATCTCTTTATAAGTGTAAGAGTTTACTTCTTTACAAATTTGTAACGTCCTCGACTTTCCGACCGGTGAAGAGGACGCTACCAATGCTGCTATCTACATGGGCAACTAACCCCATGAACATACACATGAAAATTTAAATGCTTTGAACTAAAATATGCATACATTATTACCATACAACGAAAGCAAAACCATACATTCAAGCATTCAGCATGTTCATTGTAATTCATTATCAAATGTAATTGCAAGGATTTAGACACAAGAATACTTATCTTATGAAGAAGGACGCCCCGCAAACCAACTATGTCACTGCAATATTCCACCCAACCATAGGCCAGTGTGCTCCTTAATCTCTCAGCAACACTACCACCCCCTAGCTGGGCATGATTCCCCAAGGAATAGGGAAACTAAGCAGGGCAACACATAGCCAAAGATATGTCAAAACTCAGTTAAGCCAACACGGCTGGGTTTATCAGACCAAGAGTACACAACAACACATAACCAAGCCAACACGTTGAGTTTATCATGTTATCAGGAGATGGAAGCACTGTCTACTAAGCTAGTGGACTCACTGAAGAGATAAGGATGCCTACATTAGAACTAGCTTGACTCATAAGACATCCACACACACCCAATACAAGGAATCATTCCCTTCTTTGATGCGCAGTCCCTCATGCCATGACTTCCCTTCCAGTGGTATTCAGGGGGTGTAGAGAAGAGAGCCATCCCTCTAGCTATGTCTATGAGGCTCCTGCAAAACACTAGGTTTTTCAAGTAGACTCCTTTCCACTCCTACACAGTCCAAAGACCAATCCACTGTGCACACACAGCAAAACAACCATTCACAGCTCTGGGGTTTAAAAGAAAACACTACAGAACAAAACCGAAATGACAATTTGGGTAATACACAGCTTAGATTGAGCAATTCGACTCTAGAGTCGTTCTTGGCCCTATCGTGGCCAAAATGACTCAACAACATCCCACAGCAACCCAAAAATAGTGGGGAGACCAACAACGATTTCTCAACTGCGTGAGGAAAGGAATTCAACCTGCGTGAAGGTGAATTCGCATGCCCAGACCCACAACATGAAGAGAACTACACACAACAAAAATTCCAAAAATGAAATTCACATACAGGAAACTTCCATCTGTTTGAGAGAGAGCCCAACGTGGATGCATGGATGATGAGGGAAAATGTCCAGGGCCCAAAATTGTGAATCTGAACCACACACAGAAAAATCGTGAAGGTAAGGAAGCTCTCCCAACTCTCTGCGTGAGGAAAAATGAAGAAATGGGGCCATGGTCTCTTCCTTCCCACGTGAGGGTGAATGAGATCCCTGGTGGAGTGTGCGTGTGGGCAAGGATTGATAGTCCTGCCACACACCACTGCCCATGCAAAACATTTTCCCAGGCAATAACTGCCCCCAACTAACTCCAGAGAACTTAATTCAGCAGTTGAGACAAGAATATGACAAAAAGGTTGTTGAATGAGACAATGGATAAAGGGTGATTAAGACAAAAGATAGGTGCCAACTAAATGGGTTTATCAATTGACACTTGGCTTTTCCCCAATGGCCCCAAAGGTTAATTATTTACCCCTCCTTATCCTTAGGAAATCATGCCCTTTTCATTATGGTTGCATTGACATAGCTGGTTTGGTTTTTTTTAATTAAATTGCATATTTACATGGTGCCAAAATTAATATGTGCTCGATAGCACGATATACCATCAGCAATGATTTTAATCGCCGAAACATAAAACAATTAAATCGATGGTGGGGATTTTTCCTTTATCTCCACACCGCGATTAATTACAATATATACACAATATACATTTTAATGCAAACGGGGTCAAAACCGGGGTGTTACAAAATTTGAATTTACAAGTGTACATATCATTTAATGATATCCATTAATGACGTTGTGCACTGTTACATACCTCTCTTTCTAGACATTTAGAGGTTTGTTGACAATAATGACGTTGATTTACTTTTCAAAAGAGGAATTCTAAAACAAGCTATGATCGATAAGAAGCTTTACATAGTTGTACCCAAGGTGTAGGTCCTTTGAAAAGGTTTCATCTTTGCTCTTCACAAATCCTTGGCACACTCCTTCAATTCCTCTGGAACATAGCTTCCTTTCAAAGTTATTCTCTCAAACAAGCCCAATATCATCGACCTAGATAAGGATGGGGAGGAGTAACGAATTACCCACCTTTTCCACCCTGAACTCTTCCACCCTGCAACCTTTGAGATAGCCAAGTTTTGTCTTTGTTTTCGTATATGCTCTAATCTGTGTATGAAGTGTTTTAACTTAACAATACAAGATGTATGTTGCTCCTGTTATACTACATCTTGTTGAAGTTTGAACCCATAGGCTATAATCCTGGAGATCGATGACTCAAAACTCTAGTTGGTTGGATACTATTTATATGGTTAGATTCTGATGTATATGTTGCATGCCCATGATCTCAACTATAACTTCCTATTTGGCAGAGCTAACTGAAAACATCCTTTTGTAATTTTATGTATCTTAATAGAAATAGTTAATCCTCTCTTATCTATAGAAAAAAAAAATTGACATGATGAGTAGAATTTAACATTAAAAATAAAATAAAATGACTAATATAATTAATACTAATGATATAATTTAATACTTATAATTTTAGGTGAGGAGCAACAAGGAAAGGTGGGCGGTTATACTTAATCTCAATGGACAACAAGAAATTGTCTTTGCGTAAGGTCTTGTGGTGATGATGAACAATCAAGTACAAGTATTGACATTATATCAAAGATCTGACAATATTGGAGAACAAAGAAGCATAAATGATCTCAATTTTTAGAGACTCCTCTATTATTGGGCATGTTAGGAAAGAAAATTTTGATTTGTCCTTACCCCTAGCAAGGTATATATCTCACATTAGAGACCTACTAGTTTGCTTTGAGAATATTGACATTTATCATATCCTTTGACATCATAACACTAAATTTGATGAGATGGCCAATGAGGCAATGATCTTAGAAAAAAGATTGTTGGCACAAAATAGCAGTGGCCCAACCCTTAGCTCTATACCTTGATTTAGTGCATCATTATACCTTGATTTAGTGCATCATACCATGGGTCACTGTTAGTGGACAAATTAGGGGCAAGAGTGTTAACACCTCCCACATGGCTCTGGAGCATGTTTGCGCCTTGGTGTTATGATAGTGAACGTATTAGAAGGAAACATGTTCATCTTTGACAATGTGGTAGAGTAAAGAAGGTTTTGAATGTGCTTGTGTTTGGTAGCCTTGGGTTTGATTGAAGAGTGGTCTCTGAGTGGTTTGGGTTTGTGAAAACATAGGTTCTAAATTTTGTGGCTTTGTTTGAATCCATTGGAGCCTAATGGTTTGAGGGAAGCAAACAAACTAATGTTTGATGGATTTGAAACCACTTGGGGAGGATAACAATATTCCTCCCAACCACTAGAGCTATATCTAATTGATTGGGTGAAGCATATCAAAAATTATTTTAGATTATTTAACTCTTTTGGACTTAATAGATCCAAATTAAATATATTAATGAATAGAATATTAAATTTTGTAAATGTATAATTAAATGTTGTCATGTAAAAATGCATTTTATGAAAGTAAATATCATCCCCATTACTATAAAATAATATAATAAAAATAGTATTTACCATAAAACATTTCATGAGATGTAATTTCAATTAATTATATCTCTTTACAAGTGTAAAGTTTACTTTTTACAAATTTGAATTTAAATTTGGAAAATATTACATACACATGGTAAGAGAAAACTATACAAACTTTAAATGTAATTTGAGATCTTATATATTTATTTACAATCTTACATTTATGAAAAAATAATTTAACACATGCTATGAAAGAAAATCAGAGAAAACTATACAAATTTTAAATGTATTTTAAAATTTCATATATTTATTTACATTCTTACATTTATGAAAAAATTATATAACACATGTTGTAAAGAACTCTTCATAATTTCAATGGAATTTGAAATCTCATATATTTATTTACAATATTACATTTATGATTACACTTTAATCACAAATATTTTGACATGTTTTTATTCTTGATCTTCATTCTTTATCCAAATCATTATACTTCTTTTTTGTCGCAAACAATTTGTGAAGATGTATTTTCATGTTATCATCTTCCCAAATTATATTTTTCCACCATCTTTCACTGCCATATAATGCTACTAAATTGGGTAACTTCTCTATTCCCATGGGCAATTTTCTTAATGCTGGACATTCTAAAATCTTCAAAACAGTGAGTTTAGAAAGTATTCCTTCTTTAATGATGCCTCCTTCAGATGACCCCACCAAACTTTGTAGCTTCTTCATATGCTTTAAAATCAGCATCTCTAACATTGGAAATCCACCTGGATTTCCAAAACTCCCCATCAGCAAACTCTTCACCTCATTACAGTATAATAAATTTAAAATTTTCAAATTTGGTAACTTCTCCAATGAAGGAAGCTTGTCTAGTTTGGGACAATGCCACAAATCTAATCTCTCAAGTTGTTGAAAGTCGCATATCCAATTTGGCAAATTTACCCATCTATAGGCACATAAACTGAAGCTCTGCAACCTCTTCATGAACTGTATATCCGTGGGAAGATCATCGGAAAGATCATTATTCGAGCCATAAGATAATATTAAATGCTCCATTTGTGACCACGTTCCCATTACTAAAGAACCAATATTTGAACCAACATTCAAATGTAGTTTTCTAAATGAAGTGACTTGAGATGTCTCGGGTGGCAATACTAATTTGGGGCATTCCCATAAATCCATATATTGGAGTTGTTTAAGCTTTCCTATGCTACGTGGCAATGATACCAAGCTCCGACACCAACTTAAATTAAGATATTGGAGTTGTGTAAGCTTTCCTATGTCTTCAGGCAATTCCTTGATGGCAGTGCCCCTCAAATTGAGAAACTCGAGTAATGAAAGTTGTGTTAGAGATGTTGGCACTGACTGTATACCCGTGTTGGAGAGATTTAGAACCCTCAAAGAGGTGAGGTTCATCATAAAGCTTTCCGGAATAGTAGGAAATAATTGATTGTTGGATAAGATTAAACTCACCAGGTTTGGACATGGCAAATCTTCAGGCACAGATTCAATTTCATTACCGAAGAGTGATATTCTTTTGCAATCGGGCTGTGTCTGACTGCGTGGGAAATCTTTGAGCTGTTGACCTGCACGGCATAAATAATTGTCCTCCTTCTCCCCAATGTAGATTGCCATGTCCCTAATCACATCATGCATTGCTATTCTCCTTCCTTTCCAGACATTCACAGGTTTGTTGACAATAATGGCGTTGCTCTGCTTTTCGAAATTGACATTCTGAAACAAACCATGATCTATAAGAATCTTGACATACCTGTACCCGAGGTGCAGATCCTTTGAATAGGTTGCCTCTTTGCTCTTCACAAATCCTTCGGCAATCCACATGAGCACCAACTGCTCCACATCAATTTGGTGATCCTCTGGAAACAGAGCACAGTAAAGAAAACAATTCTGCAAGTTATGTGTGGACAAGTCATCGTAACTCCATCTCAATTTCCGATAGAGTTCTTTGTCAACACGGGGATGTGTTTCTGGAAAAGCAGGATCTGCATTTTTCATGAGAGAGAAACAAGAGCTCCAGTCATCTACTGTACTTTTGCTGGACATCGCTGCGGCCACTACGGTTATGGCCAAAGGCAAACCTTCACACTCGTCTGCGATATTTCTGGCACAGTCCTTCAATTCGTCTGGAACATGGCTGCCTTTGAAAGCTATTCTCTGAAACAATGCCCAGCCTTCATCCCTGGACAAGGGTTCCACTTTTATGGACACTTTTCCCTCTTCTAATGCCAGATCTCTGCTGCGTGTAGAGAAGAGCACTTTGCTACCTTTATCAGTACTCACAAATGCCACACCTAATTCTTGGAAATCCAGTGCAGTCCACATGTCATCCAGTATCAACAGAAATTTCTTTTTCTTTAGAGTTGCAGACAACTTTATTTTCCGGTTTTCAATATCAGAAGTTCTGGAGAGATCTAAATTGATTGCCTCGGCAATACAACGTTGCAGCTCTGAAATTTTATAGTCTTGAGAAACCGTGACCCAAATGACAATTTCAAAGACATCACTCACCTTGTAGAAGTTGTACACTGATTTGAGCAAAGTTGTCTTCCCAACACCGGCCATTCCAAAGACGGCAATTATGGGAAATTGTGGAGCTTCCGCATCAATCAACGTCTGCAGCTGCGTCTTGGCAGATTGAATGTCCATTCCTACAATGCCCCACTCTGGCAGGGGTTGAAGTAACTCCTTTGCCGGCGGTGGAGCTGAGGATGAGGCAACTTGCTGAGCATTAGCGAATATTGAAAAGAGAGTTCGAAGCTCTTGACGGAGCTGATCAAACCTTGAGCTCCACTCTCTAATCTGTGTGGAAATTCTGGGCTTGCAGAAGATACAATCCAGACAGCGTTGCTGCAGCTGGGACCTCTCGATGAGGCTTTTCGCCTCTGCAATCTCATCACGCGTGCTCTCCAAGCAGTGTCCGATGGAGTCGGGTGGCGTTCTCAGCTGATTTTGAAAGGCATTGCAAATATCTTGTAACAGAAGCTTCATGCTTTGTAACTTATCTCCGAGAACCCTACGGTTTCGATCCAGGTGAATAACATCATCTATTTGTGCAACGAGTGGAGCAACAATAAGCTTGTTAATGGCGTCGGCTGCAACTGAGGTTCCAATCTGGTCCATGGCGTTGGTCGAGGCAGAATATATTGAAATATGAAGAAGGCAATGTATTGGGAGATTGAAGCAGAGACTATATTGAGTCCGAAGGGTTCAATATAATGGGAGATTGAAGCAGAGACTATATTGAATCTGAAAACAGTTGGCTAAGAGTACCTGTGAGCGAGAGGTAAATACAAGCAAGATGGACTGGAAATGGAAATAGAGAGCGAGAGGGATAAATATTGGCGTCCGGGGAATCGATGGGTGGTCGGGTTTGTGTTTAGTTGTGGCGTTGGCATCTTGAAATTTGGAATAAAGAAAAAGCTAAAGTTGGAAGCTTGCAATGATGAAAGTGGCATTCCGTGAAAGAATAAAATCTCATAAAATCTTGTGGAGGGAATGGGAAACTTCTGCATGTGTGGGGGTGAAGTGTTTTATAAATAAAAATGATTTATATATAAAGTTGTACTATAATATTTGCATTGTAATATATCTATTAAAATAAAGTCTATTCTGAAGCCACGTAAAGCGAAACAACGACAATACGAACAAAATCGATTGTTTAAACAACGACAATAGGAACAAAATCGATTGTTTAAATAACACGTTATACCTTTTAAAGTATATTGGTTAATTAAAAGCTTATTGCATTTATTAACTATTAAATAAATATTGATTCAGTTGTTTAATTTCTATTAAAATGTGTTTATTATTATGCGCAAGAAAAATGAACTATGAAATTAGGATTGTTCAAATAGAGAAGGAAAGTATTAGGAATAAAGAAATTTAACCCAAAAAAAAGAATGATAGTCGAAAAAATAAAGAAAATAAAATTTAATTTATTTTTTATATTAAACATTAATTTTTTTTTCAAACTATCTAATTGAATATATAAATTAATTTTTAATTTAAATTTTTTTTATTTAAAAAAAATTATTAAACATAATTATAAACATCACATAAATGTAAAATCACTTTAAATTCAAAATTTCTTATTAAACACTTCTTTTTATCAGGTTTTATACACTTTTTTCATAAAATTTTACTTAGCATAATAAAATCTCAAACCGTAAAATCTGATAATCATATTGCTTAATGCTTGAAATCTATAATCACACTTAACATAAAATTCTTTACTAAATAATGTAACATTGATTATTATAATATAAAATAATATGTTGTTTCTATTAATCATTTATTAAAATATTGTTTGTTTATTCAAAATTTTAGTAAATACTATTTGCCTCTTAACTAAGGTTGACACAAAGATGTCAAGTTTTTGGAAATTATTGGGAATTGTGTAATGATAATATTAAAATAACATCACATCTAAATCTTCTAAATTTAAGATGTATGACCAAATAATTTGTTATTTTTGTGAACTAAGAGAGTTGAAGATGAAATTACAATTAAATCAGAGTTTCAAATATTTGTTACAATAATGGCCTTCTTAAACTTTTAACTCATCACAACTATGTTGATGTAGGATTGCATCTTTTAAATATGTTCAAGTAAAAATAAAATTCTAAAGAAAATTAAGTTATTCCTTACATTTTTTTAAGATCCAATAAAACCAAAGTTACTTTTAGTGGGCATTAATAACCACTACCACCATCATATATATTATTTTCAACTTTCCAAATTTATTTATTTTTGTTTCAATATTAATAGATGGGGTTTGTTTTATAAGAAGGCTATGGAAAACAAAATAGTCTCAAATTTATCCAAAATTGCTCTTCTCAAATGAAGTAGCATATACGATACAACATATAACATTCTAGTATTTTATGGTGTGAGGCCTTCCTACAATATTTAAAACTATAATGCTAAATAAAGTGTCCAAGTAACCATAAACAAATCATCACACTCCATACAATCACCTATTAGAATTTTAATTGCTTTTCTAATGCTATAGATTCACGATGTATTGTTTCTTCTTCTGCAATGTTATCTTTCATTGAATTAATGGATAAAATTGGATGACCTACAATAGATTATACTTCTTTGGAAAATTCCAAGATGATACTATAATGTGTAACACCCCGGTTTTGACCTCGTTTGCATTAAATGCATATGATGTATATATTGTAATTAATCATTGTGTGAAGCGCCGCCATGGATTATCATTTTATGTTTCGGCGATTAAAATCGATGCCGAGGGTATTTTGTGCTAGCCAAGCACATTATAATTATGGGCACTATGTACATATGCAAAATTAATTAAAAACCTACAACCAGCTATGTCAATGCAACATTAAAAGAGAAAGGGCATGATTTTCCTAAGGATAAGGGGGGGGATGTTATACCCTTGGGGCCAATGGGAAAAATTCAAATGTCAGCAAAAGAACCCAAGAGAGTGGTCAACCACTTCCCTTGTCTTATTCACCAACCGAATTAATTTCCCATGAGATTGGTTGGGCAGTTATTGCCTTGAGGGACGTATGCATGGGCAGCCGTCAGTGATTGGCAAGACTGTCAGTCCTTTGAACACACGCATGCCCAGAGAGGTAGATCACATTCAGTTCCTCACGTGGGTAGAGAGAACCTCATTCCACTCTCACGCAGTTGTTCGTCTTCCTCACGTAGGAGAAAGCTTGGTCTCGGGCACTCGCATTTTGTTTTTTCCTTCACGATTTGGTCTGGTATGTGATTTTCCTTCACGTTGGGCCTGATCTCATCATTCTACCCAGGTTGGGAAAACGTTGTTGTTTTCTCCACAAAACATCATGAACACTAGTTGTGGTTTGTATGCTAGCGCTTCCTGGATCTCTTGATGTAAAGGCCATGATCTCACAACTTTATTCATCAAATTATTCTTCTGGAAAAGAGAGGATATGTTGTGGTTTGGAATGATCAAGCAATTAGATGGAGGGGTATCATTGTAGGATTTGTCATGCAATAGGAGATCGGGAAGAAGGTGGGACAAGGGAAGTATTGTCATGGCAATTATAGGGTGGTAGAAAAGGTTGGGATGATTGAAATAATATAATGGACTAGTGGGGGAGTGTGTTCCTTTATAAATATGTGAAATGATTGCAAGGAGTCATTTTGTGTTATGAGGATTGAAAATAGGGGTGATGAGTCAGAGATATGGTAATAGGTGGAAATCACAATTATGGTATCTACACGTGTGTGGTCTAATCATAGGATAATGGTTTGTGATACAGAACATCGAAAGCATACATGAGAGGTAGAGATAATGATGGGTTGTTGAGTGATGTTGTCATATGAATGTGAATGGGAGTCGATCAATTGTGATGTTTAGATTTTATAAATGGGAGTGTGGAGGATCGAAATTATTGATTCATTCACGACAGGGACCGAATTATGAGTTTACATGGGCGATATTTGATATAGATGATTTGCCATATAATGACTCTTTAATGATGAAAAGACAAGAGATACTGATGCAACGTGGTAATGGAGGAAGATTGTCTAAAATTAGTCGGTCCCTCAACCACAATGATGTGAACTAAATAGCAATCAACTAGATGGAATGAATGACAAGAACCGAGAAATTCAAAAATCAAAAGATTACAAACCTAAATCCTAACTAATGCACTCCTGATTACAAGAGTGACATCTTTGCGGAATTACTAAGCATAAGCATAGGGATTCAGTTGTGTTCCATTCACCCAACCTGAATAGAGAATACTATCAAGTTGTGCTAACTTAAAATATCCTAAATATTTTATTTTCGCAATGATGAAAGGCCCCAACCAATACATCTGAAGTTTTCCTAGATGTTTCATTAACTTGCTATCATAGAGTTAAACTTGGTCCCCTTGGTTGAATTGTTTATGCTTGATGTGTCGTTCATGCCAGTCCTTCTGTCATTGTTTCATAACTATTGCATGATAGTTGGATAAGAAACATGATTCTTCAAGTTCCATTAGTTCAGCAAGGCTCTCCTTTATTGAATCTTCTTCCATCATATGTGTTGAATGATTAATGTAATTGCTGGGAACCATGAATTTCGCTGAAACTATTTCTTCTCTACCATATACTGGTTGAAATGGAGTATGTTTATGATGCTTATTTGTAATGGTCTTGTATACCCATAACATGGAAGGAATTCTATCATTCCAACCATCCCAATTTGTGTAACATAATTTTGTTTGTCTAGTCTCTAGAATTTTGTTGAAGGATTCTATCGTGCTATTTTTTTGCGGGTGACTGACTACTTTTGTGCTGTTGTAATAAGAACTCCTTTGCTAACACCTCAATAGAGTTATTAAGGAAATGTGTACCTTTATCACTTTTAAGGCTATCCAAATCGATTGATGATAATTTTGTAAATGAATTGAGTTGGTGTCTTTGTAGAGCAATCTCGAATTGGTGTTTCTTCAACCCATCTTGTTAAATAGTTTATTGTGGTAATGATATATAGGGCTTTAGAATGTTTCACAAGAAGATTAATGGGTCCCACAAAATTAACCTCTCATTTCTCAAGTAGATATAAGGACAATACTGGTCAGAGGGAAATTTTGTCTCGTCTAGATGGTTTACCAACTCATGGGAAAATGTCACATTTTCTAGCATACTCCTTATCATCTTTGAACATTGTGGGCCACCATAGCCCTTCTTGAAGAATATCGATTCCTGTATATTTTCCTCCAACATGGCCCCATGCAAACCGGCATGTTTCCCTAGTTTGACTATCACCTCAAAAGAAAATTCCTGAAATTGGAGTAACCATCTACAAATACGACCTTTGAGGATGGGCTTGTTCACTGAATATTTGAGAGTTAAATGATCTCTGAAAAACTTGAAGTGTCCACCCAACAAGTAATGGAAAAAAACTTGTAAGGATTAAATAATTGTTAATCCTTCCCGTTATCTGGTTGTGTAATTGTGTTCTGCATAAGATAATTTTTTGATAGTAAAATACACCATGTGATCCATCTCACCTTTTATGGACTAATCCAATACCGCTCCAAAAGAAATACCTGATTTATCAACATGCACATGGAACTCTTTGAGCCAGTCGGGGAATGTTAAGATTGGAGTGTTGACCATTTTGTCTTTCAATATTGCAAAATATTTTTCACAGTCCTCAGTCCACTTAATAGTTGGAATTTGTAATAATGATTGAATGTATTAATTTGGAAGTTAATAATGTTCACTCTTATGTAATAGATTTATCCCACATGTATTATCTAAAATGTTGCTCATGTTACAATTTATTATATAAAGATGTGAAATTACATTTATTCCACATGTAATATTGTGACGCAATTCCTTCTTAGCCCTTGGTATACAATAGATTAAGATAGTCTCATCAAGATAACAATGAAAGACATCTAATGATCATCTAATAGACACATTGTGTGTTATTGTGAAGATGGAGTGTGATGTGTGGGATCTCTCTATTGTAAGTTGGAGATTATTTATAAATAATAAGAAGATAACCTTCTCATGGATGTCTCCCCAATTCGGGTTTTACCGCATATATTTGGTGTTCTCATTTTCCCTTTTCTGCTTTCTTGGTGTTTGATTATTTGTTGTGGTATGGGTAGGAGGATCGACTAGTAATTATTTTCATGTTATGTATTGTTATATGTAATTCACATATTCTCATATTATAACATTAAAAGCTTCGACTTTCTTTAATAATTGTTCAAATCACTAATACAAATTGAGAGATAAGTGACAAGGCGACCAAAAAATTTGGTCACCACAATTTTTCAAGCGATAAACAACCAAACTTAAGCAATTTTAAGTGAGCCAACTGAAAAACGACCAAGATAAATGACCAATTTGGTCACTGAATAAAATATACAACTATATAACAAGTAACTAAACTAGAAATGATCGCACAACAATAACATTAAGAATATGAATTGGTCATTTATTTAGTCATTTTTAGTTTTTTCACTCCAACAATGAATTTGTAGAATTTACTAAATATTAACACTGCATATATATTCAAAGACTCATTTCTAAGGGGCCTATAAATCCATTTACATTGTTGAAATTTAATAAATTGTAACATTGTATATGGATTCAGAGACACAAGTGATCATGTAAATTATGTCACTCAAAGACAAATATGGAAAATTGTAATTTTGACAATGAATTTGAACAATTTATTATATTTTAACACTGCCTGAATACATATGCAATGTTAGAATTTAGTAATTTTTAGGCTCCCTCATGTGTGGACATCAATGGCACCGACAAAGGAGATAGAAGCGGTCGCCACACTAATTTATCAACCCATCATGTACAACCAATAAGTGACCCAACATGATGATGTTGTATATATACAATTGTTGTGGAAATGATTATGCAAATACACACACACACACACATATATAGTTTGGAAATTTATTATAATATGTAAAATAATCATAATAAAACACAAAATTTTAAAAACAAAATTCAAAAAGCAAAACAAATTAATTAAACAAAAACAAATCTCCATTCTACCAAACCACACCACAGTGCGAATTGTAATTCGACAATTGGATTTTGGCTCCAACATGAAGTGGAGGGGATTTGGGTGCTAATTTCAAAATAACCCTTATGAGCCATATCATCTATTGATATTGGTGAATAATAGAACAAAATAAATGGC
Source organism: Pseudotsuga menziesii (assembly GCA_001517045.1). Classification (NCBI taxonomy): domain Eukaryota; kingdom Viridiplantae; phylum Streptophyta; class Pinopsida; order Pinales; family Pinaceae; genus Pseudotsuga; species Pseudotsuga menziesii. The sequence goes on from LPNX011107901.1 coordinate 100,249, forward strand.
ACATAACACCAAAAGGAAGAGGGATCAAGAGTTGAAGTTATGTGGTTGAGTCGAGTCATGGATATGTGTTGTCTTTCTCTCTCGGCATCGTCATGTCGTAAAGTTGGTGTCATTTTGTTTGTCTCATCGTAATGGTCACATTCATATTTTGTTTGAAAAAATATCCTTATACAAGAAATAAGAGTAATTACTTCAAGAAAGGCTATGCGGCTCTTGGTTATGTCATTATAGGGAGCGAAGTGGACTAGTTCCACTTGGTCTTCGAAATATGCATCTCTAACAATACCTTTTGTAGCATCATCATGGTCAAAATACTGGTGATTGCTACTTCAACAAAATACCATACTCCTTGAGAAAGCACGCTGCACATCGATCTGGAATAACAATGAGTAGACTAAGAAAGTGAGAGACATCGTGAACACTATTTGTGGGGTGTATGCTAGTGCTTCCTGGATCTCTCCATGTTAAGGTCGGGATCTCTTGCACAACTTTATTCATCAAATTATTCTTCTGGAAAAGAGAGGATAGGTTGTGGTTTGGGATGATCAAGCAATTATATGGTGGGGTATCATTGTAGGATTTGTCATGCAATAAGAGATGAGGAAGAAGGTGGGACAAGGGAAGTATTGTCATGGAAATTATAGGGTGGTAGAAAATGTTAGGATGATTGAAATAATATAATGGACTAGTGGGGGAGTGTGTTCCTTTAGAAATATGTGAAATTATTGTAAGGTGTATTTTTGTGTTATGAGGATTGAAAAGAGGGGAGATGAGTCAGAGATATGGTAATAGCTGGAAATCACAAATATGGTATCTTCACGTGTGTGGTCTAATCATAGGATAATGGTTTGTGATATGGAACATCGGAAGCAGACATGAGAGGTAGAGATAATGATGGGTTGTTGAGTGATGTTGTCATATGGATGTGAATGGGAGTTAATCAATGGTGATGCTTATATTTTGTAAAGGCAAGGTTTGAGGATTGAAATGATTGCTTCATTCACGACAGGAATCGGATTGTGAGTTTACATGGGAAATATTTGACACAGTTGATTTGGATATAATGACTCTTTAATGATGAAAAGACGAGAGAGATTGATGCAACATGGTAGTGGCGGAAGACTGTCTAAAATTAGTCAGTCCCTCGACCACAATGATGTGAACTAACTAGCACTCAACTAGATGGAAGGAATGACAAGAACTCGGAAATTCAAAAATCAAAATATTACAAACCTAACTCCTAACTAATGCACTCCTGATTACAGGAGTGACATCTTTGTGGAATTACTAAGCATAATCATAGGGCTTCAGGTGTGTTCCATTCACCCAACCTAGATAGAGAATACTATCAAGTTGTGCTAACTTAGCATAGCCTAAATATTTGATTTCCGCAATGATGAAAGGCCCCAACCAATGAATCTGAAGTTTTCCTAGTTGTTTCATTAACTTGCTATCATAGAGTTAAACTTGGTCCCCTTGGTTGAATTTTTTATGCTTTACTTGGCATTCATGCCAGGCCTTCTGCAGTTGTTTCATAACTATTGCATGATAGTTGTATAAGAAACATGATTCTTCAAGTTCAATTAGTTCAACAGTCTTTCCTTGAATGAATCTTCTTCCATCATATGTGTTGCATGATTAATGTACATGCTGGGAACCATGAATTTTGCTGAAACTATTACTTATTTTCCATATACCGATTGAAATGGAGTATGTTTATGATGTTTATTTGTAATGGTCTTGTATGCCCATAACATGGAAGGAATTCTATCATTCCAACCATCCCAATTTGTGTAACATAATTTTGTTCATCTAGTCTCTAGAATTTTGTTGAAGCATTCTATCATGCCATTTGTTTGTGGGAGATACTGACTACTTTTGTGGTGTTGTAATAAGAACTCCTTTGCTAACACCTCAATAGTTGTATTAAGGAAATGTGTACCTTGATCACTTGTAAGGATATACGAACCGATTGATGATAATTTTGTAAATGAATTGGGTTGGTGTCTCTATAGAGCAATCTCGAATTGGTGTTGCTTCGGCCCATGTTATTAAATAGTTGATTGTGGTAATGATATATAGGGATTTAGAATGTTTCATAAGTAGATTAATAGGTCACACAAAATTAACCACCCATTTCTCAAGTAGATACAAGGACCATACTGGCCAGAGGGAAATTTTGTCTCATCTAGATGGTTTATCAACTCATGGGAAAATGTCACATTTTATAGCATACTCCTTATCATCTTTGAATATTGTGGGCCACCGCAACCCTTCTTGAAGAATCTCCCTTCATGTATATTTTCCTCCAACATGTCCCCATGCAAACTGGCATGGAATTCCCATAATACACTTTGTCGTTTTATGATCCAATACATGTCTTTGCAAAATTCCTTCAATTCCCAACTTGTAGAGTTTTCTTGCAATCAATTGATATTTTGTAGATCATACAACTAAGTGGCATTTTTGAATTGTCTAATAATCATCAACTATTTTTTTGGTTGTGAGAAACAATGCGATCTCTTCTAAATGATTTGGAATAGCTTCTATTATGAACAACACTGCATCTGGTAGTTCATCGTCGATAGGGCCTTCAATCGTGCCTTCAACTTCACCTACCTCTATTCATGATAAGTGATTAGGTCCATAGTTGTGTTTCCCTAGTTTGATTATTACCTCAAAAAAAAATTCCTGAAATTGGAGTAACTATCTACAAATATGACCTTTGAGGATGGGCTTGTTCACTGGGTATTTAAGAGTTATATGAGTCACAAAAAACTTGAAGTGTCCTCCCAACAAGTAATGGAAATTTTTTTGTAGGGAGTAAATCATTGCTAATCCTTCCCATTCTGTGGTTATTTAATTGTGTTATGCATAAAATAATTTTTTGCTAGTGAAATACACCACTTGATTGTTAAAATTATGGTAGGTTTTGCGATCATATGGAAAGAGATCGGATTGGGATATGGTTGTCATTGATGGAAACACATAGTTCCAAGCATATGATATAGATAAGCAAAGGACTTAGAAGAATCCATGGCTTGTACACCTTGGTAAATCCATAAAGTTTGAAAGAAATATGATGAATAGATCCGACGGTCAGGAGTGAACCCACAAAGAAATCAATGGTTCAGAAGAAAAGCAGAAGGCGTAAAGCGAAAGGTGGAATGTGGAAGATGAGAAATCAAAGTCTAAAATTATATGGGTTTCCGCAACCCAGATTCCTCTAGTGAAATGCAGAAGGCGGAAGGCGGAAGATGAGAAATCAAAGTAAAATTATATGGCTTTTTGCAAACCAGAGTCCGCTAGCAGAATACGGAAGGCGGAAAGCAGAAGGCGGAATGCGGAAGATGAGAAATCAAAGTCTAAAATAATATGGGTTTCTGCAACCCGATGTCTGCCAGCGGAATGCGAAAGGCAGAAATAGGAAGCCGGAAGGCGGAAAGAAAAAATTGTGGAAATTGTTTAAACAAATTTTGAAAACCTAGGATATGGATTTCGCATCTGATCTAAGATGGATGATTGGGAAATTAAGCACAAGAAATCGATGGCACGAAAGGAGTTTGCAAAAAAGGATGTGCGGAAGAAGGTGTTTGTTAAGTCCTATTTCAAATCAACTGTTAGTAAAAAGGTCGCATGAAATCGACATTGCAGAAGAAGTTCTGTGGAAAGAATCCTACAAAACCGGAACTGGGGAAACTCTGATTTTCCAGAAAAAGAAAAATTACGAAGATGCTTTGCAAAAACTTATGATTACACATCGATTGGACTCCTTATCTGTCATAAGGCATCAAATGGTTTTGATCAGTTATGCAAATGAACAATCAGGCATGCGAACAGGTGAAGGGTTTAAAGATTGATAAGTATAAGAGGATGCGTACAAAGAGAAGTTGGTGTGCTCTCTGTAAGAAGAGAGCTAGTGCATGGATTGTTATCGAAAAGGGGATTGCAGAATGAAAGAGGAATCTGAGTTCTTTCAAGAATATCCAGAATAGAAACAATGAGGGGGACCAAGGTGCATAAGCAAATCCAGAATTAGATCAGAACAAAGTTGGTATGCATTGTTATATATCTTTTTCTACATATTGTAATGAACATGTTTAAATCTAAGGAACATGGGTGGTAGGGTGGTGCTAGGAAAAACATGTTGTCTTCTCTGTACAAGTTGGATCCTGTACAAGTGGAAGTTGGTGCTTCCACCTAGTTGTAGTTGGAGAATGTTATTTTAGTGGGTGCTAGAAAAACATGAGGGTTGGTGCTCTCCATAAGAAGGAATTTGTAAAACAAAGGTTGCAACCTCATTTGAGTAGGTGCTCAAATAAAGATGAACTTTGTCTATATCTATCACGTGTGTGTGATTGATGATCATCATTCCTTCTGTTATACTTGTTGCATTATCATAAATGTAAAACTGTAACAAGTAATAATGTTTTAAATATTGAAAATAGTTTAAGATTTAGAAATAACTGATTCACCCCCCCCACCCCCGCCCTCTCAGTTATTTGAATAATTTCAACAATTGGTATCAAAGTGGGTTCCTTTTATTTAAATGTAGATCTGTAAGCTTAAACATGACAAGTTATGAAGGGACTTCATCCAATAAGGTTCCTCTATTTGATGGAACAAGTTTTTCCTTTTGGAAGGTTAGAATGAGAACCTATATAATGTCCTTAGGTGCTGATGTTTGGGATGTAGTAGAGACTGGCTATGTAAATCCAATCGTGCTATCCTCCAGAGATGATAAGTTGGGATTTAGTTTTAATACAAAGGCAATGAACGTTATCCTGAGTGGTCTTGCAGAGGCTGAGTTTTTTAAGGCGATGCATCTTGAATCTGTGAAAGAGATGTGGGATAAACTTGTAAGCAATTATGAAGGAGATGAGAAAGTAAAGGATGCCAAAATACATACATATAGACTAAAATTTGAATAGTTAAAGATGAATGAGGATGAAACTGTCAGTAAATATTTCTTAATAATAGAAGAGACTGTGAATGCTATGAAGGGTCTTGGTGAAAATATTGATGAAGCATCCTTAGTTCAGAAAATGTTAAGATCTTTTCCTGAAAGATTTAATCCCAAAGTCTCTACAATAGAAGAATTAAGTGATCTTGAAACTCTGCCTATTGACCAAATCATAGGTACTCTGACAGCCTATGAAATGAGGATTGGTAAAGATAAATTCACCACTAGAGAAGAATCCTTTAAAGCAGATAAGAAAATTGATTCTGAAATGGATGTGACTGAGGAAAAATTTGTAGGGAGGATGAAGAAATGACCAGGTAAATACAAACGCAAGATGCCCTTTAAATTTTTTAACTGTGGTAAATAATCCATTTTGCATCTAAATGTCCCCACAAACAAAAGAGGCAGACTTCTGATGATGAAGAAAACTATACATTCAATAAATACAATATAGAGGCTAAATAAAAGAATAAAATATTGTGTGTAAATGATGTTGATTCTTCGGGAGAGACAGACGGTGATTCATCTTGTGAAGATGAAGTGAATAACTTTATGCTTATGGCCATAGAAGATGTTGGAAATGAATATACACGAAGTGACCCGAATGATGAAGAAGCTGTGGTTGATATGGAAGGTGAACTAATCCATGCTGTGGAGGAGATTGATAGACTCAGACTAAAGAAGAGGAAACAAAAAAATTATTGATGCAGTACGAAAGAATGGTAAAGAACCAAGTGAATGTATTTCCCTGTTAAAATTAGAATTAGAATAGGAAAATAAAATAGAATATATTATAAAACAACAATTAACAGAAGGGAAAAAGAGATGTGACTCTTTGGAAGAAGTAGTGACAGATAGGAAAGAATTGGAGAAATTTGGAGCTATGTATAACCAAAATCTATCAAGTATTCAAGCTTTAGAAGAATTGAACAACATTCTCAGTAAGAAAAGGTCCCCATGGTTAAAAATAGGTCTTGGCTATGAAGAAGGTTCAAGCAACAAAAGTCAAAATGCGAACATACTGTGAAAACAAAAGGAAATTAAACAAGTACCAGAATAAAAAATTCAGATCATATTTATCGACCAAGGATTACTAGAAACATAGTCAACAAAAGGTAAGACCACCAAGATTCAGGTACCAAAAGTTTTTCCATGGTTACTGTTATTGTTATTCTAATTTTGGCCACAAAGCTGCAAACTGTGCATTTAATTTTAGAAATATGCAATCAAAGAACAGTCAATTGCTGCAACATAGAACAAGACAGATAACAAGAAAACAAGAACAACATACAACTCGGTTCGCAACTAAAGGAATAACTCATTATAGATATAACAACTCTTTTGATATGTTGTACAATGAGCCATAATTTTATGTTTGTCATAATTTTGGACACATGGCTTCAAACTGTCATTTGAACGATTACAAAACAGACCCAAGAGTGAATTACTCTGTTGAAACTGATAAAGTTTGGAAGAAGAAAGAAAATAACAAATGTGGCTTAGCGCTTTCTGTTCAAAGGAAAAAATGCCCCTGGTATATTGACAGTGGATGTTCCAAACACATGACTAGTGATAAGAGTAAGTTTATGTCTCTAAGTGAAAATAAATCAGGAAATGTAACCTTTGGAAACGATGCTCCAGGGAAAATCAAAGGAAAAGGAATCGTAAAGTTGATTAATGGAAAAGGGAAAGCCCAAGATGTGTTGTTTGTAGATGGACTAAAACATAATCTTCTTAGTGTCAGTCAGGTTTGTGACAGAGGATGTGAATTTGTTTTCACTTCTAAATATTGCAAGATAAAATATGTACCCTTAGGACAGTTGGTTGCAAAAGGCATAAGAACTGAAAACAATGTCTATGAATTGAAAGAAGGAAAAGAAGAATGTCATCTAAGCAAGTATGATGAAAGATGGCTTTGGTATAGGAGACTTGGGCATTTAAATTTTGATCATATAATCAAGCTTGTGAACAATGGGGCATTAAAAGATCTTCCAAAAATATCAAATCCATATGACTCTGTTTATAAACCTTGTCAAATGGGAAAATTGAGTCACACACAGTTTAAATCCAAGAACTTCACATCAACAGACAAACCATTTCAGTTAGTACATATGGATTTGTGTGGATCATCAAGAAAGGAAGGCAAAAGAAGAGAAATATATTTTGTGTTAGTCATTGATGATTATTCTAGACTTGCATGGGTTTCTTTTCTGAAAGAAAAATCTGAAGCATTTGAAAATCTCAGAATTTTTAAGGCTCTGACTAAGAATCAAACAGGAAAGAGATCGAAGGTAGCAAGATATGATAGATGAGGAGAGTTCAGTTCAGGAGAATTCAAAGAGTTTTTTGATAAAGATGGAATTAAAAGAGAATACATTATTCTAGGGACTCCACAGCAGAATTGAGTAGTTGAGAGACAAAATAGGTCAGTACAACAGATGGCAAGATCAATGATGAATGAAAGGAATATTTCTCAGACATGCTGGGTAGAGGCAATTCACACAGGTGTACATATTCATAACAAAGCTCACTTAAGGCCAAACAGTGATAAGACTCCTTACGAATTATGGTTTGGAAGACCTGCTTCTATCAAACACTTTAAAGTCTTTGGAAGTAAATGTTATATTAAAAATAATGATGAACATCTTGGGAAATATGATGACAGGGTTGATGAAGGTATCTTCTTAGGAGATGTTGCAAATAGTAAAGGGTACACTTGTTATAATATGAGGTTGCATAAATTGGTTGATTTTATTGACATTAAAATCGATGAAGGAATCCGTGTAAAAGATATTCAAATAAGCAGTGTTGAACCAAATATAGAAGATACAGTTGAAGTTAAAGACGAACAGGTCCAAGAATCAGAAAAAGAATAATTAGAGTCGAATGATGAAAGTGCAAACATTCAAGAAGATTCAAGATGGTAGACAGAAAAAAAAACCACCTTCCAGAATCGTTTAGAAGAATCATCCTGAAAATCAGATAATTGGTGACAAGAATAAAGGAGTTCAGACAAGATGGAATTTGATCAAAGCTTCATAAAAATTTCAGATTGCTTTCTTATCTATGATGGAACCTAAGAATTTTGAATAATCCAGTGAGGATGAAGATTGGATTAAAGCCATGAGTAAAGAGTTTGATAGATTGAGAAAAATAATACTTAGGAGTTGGCTCCTAGACCTATAGATAAAAATGTAATAGGCTCCAAGTGGATTTTTAAAAACAAGATGAATGAATAAGGACAAATTGTGAGGAATAAATCCTGATTGGTCTGTAAGGGGTAGGCACAAGTTGAGGGACAATATTTTGATGAAACTTTTGCACCAGTGGCAAGATTAGAAGCTATCAACATGTTTCTTTCCTATGCCAATCATAATAACTTCAAAGTGTATCAGATGGATGTTAAGTCATCTTTTCTCAATGGAGATCGAGAAGAAGTCTATATAGAGAAACCTGAAGGGTTCCAATTGACAGACAACCCTGACAATGTTTGCAAATTCAAGAAGGCTCTATATGGATTGAAACAAGCACCAAGAGCCTAATATTATAGACTACATAAATATCTACAAGACAAAGGATTCAAGAAAGATACCGTTGACAGTAACTTGTATATCAAATTTGATGGTGATAATTTATTAGTCGTTTTAGTGTATGAGGATGACATTATTTTTGGATGCACTAATGATTCTTCTATTAAGTGGTTTGTTAATGCCATGTGATTTTTAGACGTTAATGATAGGAGAATTGGCATTCTTTCTTGGTATTCACATTATTCAGAGTCCTGAAGGTTTATTTCTCTCCCAAGAGAAGTACTTGAAGGAGATGTTGAATAGATTTCAGATGGAAGATTTGTCATCTGTTAGCACACCTATGGTTGTTGGTTGTAAACTTAGAAAGGATGATACCTCAGTTGATGTTGATCAAACAACATATCGGCCAATGATAGAAAGTCTCTTATACATCACAACATCTCATCCTGATATAATGCAAGTTGTTGGAATGGTAGGAAGGTTTTAGTATGCTCCTAAGCAAAGTCATTTGGTGTCTATTAAGAGGTTATTTAAATATTTGAAGGGCACAATGACTTATGGTCTCTGGTATCCTAGAAATCAGAACCTTCAGTTAACTGCATATTCAGATGTTGATTGGGAAAATTGTTTGGATGAAAGAAATATCACAAGTGGAGGTGCATTCTTCTTGGGTGATTCTTTAGTTGCATGGATGAGTAAGAAGCAAGGCTCGATATCTTTATCCACTACAGAAGCTGAATACATTCTTGTTGCCACCTGTTGTACACAAATACTCTAGATGATACAGACACTGGAAGACTTGGATTTAAAATATGTTGATCCCATTCCTCTCCATTGTGATAATACTAGCGCCATTAGTATGTCCAAAAATCCAGTCCTTCATTCCAAGACTAAGGACATACCTATTAAGTATCACTTCTTAAGGGAGAAGGTTACAAACAGAGTGGTTGAAATGAATTTTATTCCTTCTACAGAACAGATTGTTGATGTCTTCACTAAACCCTTACCAAAGGCACAGTTTGAGTATCTACGCCAGAAGTTGGGCATCATATATTATTCCAACTAACATGTCCACTTTGATAGGGGGAGTTGTGCTATAGAGTCTTCTTTGACATTGATGTCCAAGGGGGAGATATATTTTTGCAAGTTAGAAATTTCACAAGTTAGAAATGAGAATGAGATAAGCTGGTGTTCCTCATTCATTATATGCTTGAGTATCGTGTGGTGGAACTCGGAAGGTGTGAAGATCAACGGACATAAGGAATTTTGTTGGTTGAAAGAGCGAGGAGGATTAAAAAGGCGTTGAGTTGCGAAATCGAAAACTAATCGCCAAGAAGGAGATCATGATCAACGGGCGAGGTTGATCGTGGAAGTAGATCAATGGATGACAATGATTTCGTTGGGAGAACTAGCGTGGATTAATAAAATTATGATGTGCACAAATTTTTTATGAATTCCACCTTATGGTATTTGAATTCCACCATCGATCTAGATCTGACGGTCCTCAATGATTCTGCAGATTCAACTAGTAGGTGAGTTAACACAGAGGTTGGACGTGAAATTATTCTGAGATCCAGTCCACTGCAGAATTGAAGTATGTTCTTCATTGAGCATTTCCTGGGACATTGGCCGGGTTGGTTAGATTTAGTGGTTCTTCTAAATTAGAACCAAACTAAAGTGCTTCCAACCTACTGAAAGTGCTTCCAACGTATGAAATTTGAAGGTTTCCATCAATGCCAAAGGGGGAGATTGTTAAAATTATGGTAGTTTTTGCGATGATATGGAAACATATCAGATTGTGATATGGTTGCCATTGATGGAAACACATAGTTTCAAGCATATGATCTAGATAAATAAAGGACTCAGAAGAATCCATGGCTTGTGCACCTTGGTAAATCTGCAAAGTTTGAAAGAAAAGCTAATGAACAAATCCGACGGTCAGGAGTGAACCTGTAAAGAAATCAACGGTTCAGCAGAAATGCAGAAGGCGGAATGCGAAAGATGAGAAATCAAAGTCTTAAATTATATGGGTTTCTGCAACCCAGAGTCTTCCAGTAGCATGCGGAAGGCAGGAAGCGGAATGCAGAAGATGAGAAATCAAAGTAAAATTATATGGGTTTCCACAACCCAGAGTCCACCATCAGAATACAGAAGGTGGAAAGCAGAAGGCAGAACATGGAAGATGAGAAATCAAAGTCTAAAATAATATGGGTCCCTGCAGCTCGTTGTCCACCAGTGGAATACAGAAGGAAGAAATAGGAAGTTGGAAGGAAAAAAGTGGAAACTGTGGAAGTTGTTTAAACAAAATTTGAAAACTCGAGATCTGCAATCCGCATCTAATCTAGGATTGACGATCGAGAAATGGTGCACAAGAAATTAATGGCGCAAAAGGAGTTTGCAGAAAAGGATGTGTGGAAGTAGGTGTTTGTTTAGTCCTATTTCATATCAATGGTCAATAGAGAGGCCACACGAAATCGACGACGTGGAAGAAGTCTTGCAGAAAGAATCATGTGAAACCAGAACCACAGAAACTCTAATTTTCCAGAAAAAAGGAAAATTGTGAAGATGCTTTGCATAAACTTATGATTACACATCGATTGGACTCCTTGTTTGTCATAAGGCATTGAACAATTTTGATCAGTTATGAAGATGAACAGTCAGGCATGCGAATAGGTAAAGGGTTTACAGATTGATAAGTATAAGAGGATGTGTGCGAAGATAAGTTGGTGTTCTCTTTGCAAGCAGAGGGTTGGTGCATGGATTGTCGTCGAAATGGGGATTGTAGAAGGAAAGAGGGATCTGCGTTCTTTCAAGAATAACCAAAACATAAATAATGAGGGGAACCAACATGCATAAGCAAATCCATAAGTAGATCAAAACAGAGTTGGTATGCATTGTCATATCTGTTTTCTACATATTGTAATGAACATGTTTAAATCTAAGGAACAAGGTGGTAAGGTGGTGCTAGGAAAAACATGTTGTCTTCTCTGTACAAGTTGGAGCCTATACAATTGGAAGTTAGTGCTTCCACCGATTTGTAGCTGGAGAATGCTATTTTAGTGGGTGCTAGAAAAACATGATGGTTGGTGCTCTCCACAAGAAGGAAATTCTAAAACATAGGTTGCAGCCTCATTTGAGTAGGTGCTCAAATAAAGATGAAATTTGCATGTCTCTATCATGTGTGTGTGATTGATGATCATCATTATTTCTGTTATACTTGTTGCATTATCATAACTGTAAATCTGTAATCAGTAATAATGATTTAAATATTGAAAATGGTTTAAGCTTTAGAAATGACTGATTCACCCCCCCCTCTCAGTTATTTGAATAATTTCAGCAGCGATCCATCTCACCCTTTATAAACTAATCCAAAACTGCTCTAAGGGAAATGCCTGATGCATCGACATGTACATGGAACTCTTTGAGCCAGTCAGGGAATGTTAAGATTGGAGTGTTGACCATTTTTTCTTTCGGTATTGTAAAATCCTTTTCACAATCCTTAGTACACTTAAATGTTGGAATTCATAATAATGATTGAATGTATTAATTTGGAAGTCAATAATTTTCACTCTTATGTAATACAGTTATCCCACACATATTATCTAAAAAGTTACTCATGCTACAATTTATTATATAAAGATGTAAAAATACATTTATTCCACATGTAATATTGTGATATAATTCCTTCTTACCCCTTGGTATATAATAAATTAAGATAGTCTCATCAGGACAACAAGGAAAGACATCTAATGATCATCTAATATACATGCTATGTGTTATTGTGAAGATGGAGTGTGATGTGCGGGAGCTCTCTATTGTAAGTTGGAGATTATTGATAAATAATAAGAAGACAACCTTCTCATGGATGTCTCATGGGTTTTACCACATATATTTGGTGTTCTCATTTTCTCTTTTCTCATTTCTTGTTGTTTGATTATTTGTTGTGGTATGGGTAGGAGGCTCGACTTGTAATGCTTTTCATGTTATGTATTGTTATTTGTAATTCGCATATTATCATATTCTAACATTTAAAACTTTGACTTTCTTTAATAATTGTTCCAATCACTAATACAAAATGAGAAATAAGTGACAACGAGACCAAAAATTTGGTCACCACAATTTTTCAAGCGATAAACAACCAAACGTGAGCAATTTTAAGTGAGACAACTAAAAAATGGCCAATTTGGTCACTTGATAAAATATACAACTAGATAGCAATTAACTAAACTAAAAATTACCACACAACAATAACATTAAGAATATGAATTGGTTATTTATTTATTCATTTTTAGTTTTGTCGCTCCAATAATGACAAATTACAATTTTGACAATGAATTTGTACAATTTACTAAATTTTAACACTACGGATATATTCAAAGACTCCTTTCTAAGGGGTCTATAAATCCATTTACAATGTTGAAATTCAATAAATTGTAACATTGTATATGGATTCAGAGACGCAAGTGATAATGTAAATTGTGTCACTCAATGACAAATATGGAAAATTGTAATTTTGAAAATGAATTTGAACAATTTATTAAATTTTAACACTGCCTGAATACATCTGCAATCTTAGGATTTAGTAATTTTTATCCTCCCTCATATGTGGACATCACAATGGCACCGACTAAGGAGATAGAAGCGGTCGACACACTAATTTATCAACCCATCATGTCCAACCAATAAGCGACCCAACATGATGATGTTGTATATATACAATTGTTGTGGAAATGATTATGCAAATACTCACACACACACAAACACACGCACATATATAGTTTGGAAATTTATTATAATATGTAAAATAATAATAAAAAACACAAAAATTTAAAAAACAAAACAAATTAATTAAACAAAAACATATCTCCATTCTACCAAACCACACCACAGTGCGAATTGTAATTGGACAATTGGATTTTGGCTCCAACATGAAGTGGAGGGAATTTAGGTGCTAATTTTGAAATATCCCTTATGATCCATGTCATCTGTTGATATTGGTGAATACTATAACTAAACAAATGACACATAACACCAAAAGGAAGAGGGATCGAGAGTTGGAGTTATGTGGTTGAGTCGAGTCTTGGATATGTGTTGTCTTTCTCTCTGGGCATCGTCATGTCGTGAAGTTGGTGTCATTTTGTTTGTCTCATCGTAATGGTCACATTCATATTTTGTTTAAACAAAACCATTTTCATTTGACACTCTCGAGAGTATGTTAAAGTTTCAGCAAGTTCATGTATTTTGTGTCATGTCAGCTAAAAATTAACAATTTCACAACCTCTATTAATTCTCCATATGCATTCATTCATCATGGTTCTCCTTTCTCTTGAGTTCATAAAGTTCTAAGAACCCCTGAGGTCCCTTTCCTATAAAATATCTCCAATATCCACCGTCTTGAAAAGAAAAAAATTCCTTCTTTTATATATTATATATAAATTAATATATAGTATATAGTTTAATAATGTATACGTTAATATATAGCATTATAGTAGATTTATAATATGCCATGTAATATTAATATAATATAATAGTTAATATACTATATAATATGTAATATTAAATTAATATAAAATAATATAGTTATTATATGCAATATACTAATATTAATAAACTAAAAAAACAAGAATATAAATAACAAAGAGAGGGAAAATAAATACAAAGAGGGGAAAATAAAGAAATAGAAGTCATTAATTTGAATAACAGTTGATTTTTATTTTTTGTCTCATTTTTCATGTTCAAAGAATTTACGACATCTTTCAAATATTGGGCTTTAGTCCCGCTTATTAAGCACGTAGGTTTTTCCATCTATCAAATATTTTGGCTTCGGTTCATTATAAAGCAGGCATGATTTTCCTACCTACAGAGGTTAGTATCAGAGGTAAGTGTATAAGTTTTGGATGATAAATGATATTTTTTATTTCTTTTTCACACTTTTATTTAATCTTCTTTTTCCTTATATTTTTTCATCCTTTTATTTAAGCCCTGGATAATGCTTATTTTTTTTGTTGTTGCAATTTTCATATAAGTTTAATGGCAGGCAACATAAAACCCTTTGATCTAATCCCCAACAAAGCTAGGATCTATGGAATGCTTCACGGGATTTCAGGTGAACAATTTTCTTATAGAGATGTATGAGAAATGTAGTAAGATGGTGAATCTGCATGCCAAGTGTTTGACAAAATGTCTAAACAGATTTTACTCAAATCACAAAAGCACCTTCAATCCTCATTTCTATTTGTTTCCATGTAGATTGTAGGATTTTTTTTAACCTCCACTTCTACTTGTCTTTACACATGTTGAATATGGAAGGCTAATCCTATTCCGCTATGATTGTCACTCAAATTGTTGGAAAGCTTATCTTCTAGTGTCGCCTTATCGTTGGAAACATTATCTTATATTCGATCGTGGAGAAAATTAAACCTATAGTTAAGTAATCAATTTTCCTCTAGTGAGATGGTGTCCAACATTTTTGTGGATTGGTGATTGGTTTCCTTGCTTCACAATATAGATTCGTGTTTTTGAACTGAAGAAGGATATATTTTTTAAATATGCTTTCAACATCAAAGATATGTGGGTTGTTATTATAATTGCTAAGAATCTCCTTGGTTATCTTTTGTGTTGGATGATCATGGTTAGTGATGGGATAGTGGTGTATGAAAATACATTTTTCATCTAATCTGGTAGAATAAATTGATTTGAGATTCAATCTATTTGATCTTAGGAAAGTAGAAAAGATTTTTTTTTTATGTAGGATCATCAAACAATCAAGGAAAATTGAACTCTTGAGTTTCTTATGTAATAGTGAGTATATGAGACATTAGGAGTTAACTAACTTTGTAAGCATATAGTTTAGAAGTGTATTTATACAAATAGGAATAAACTTGATTCTTATCCCCTCGAAGATGGAAATAGAAGTTTATATTTGTTAGAGTAGATCACTTTAGTCTAAAATTAGTAACTAGATTAGATGTATTAGTTGTAAATAGATAAAATCATGGAGATTGTATTCCTAAAAGGAAAACTCCAATTTGCCAACAAATTATGGGAAGGAATGATTTTCTTGTAATCACATGAGAGAAAAATAATAATCGGTGAACATGTATCTTTTCTTGCAAGTTCAGGAATGGTGGTTTTGTAATATTTTGCAGTGTTGAATTAAATATGCTATGTTTTTAAAAGAAAAAAAAAATCTTGCAGCAGTGAGGTTTAAAGTCTAGGTTCAATTTGACAGCATTTTGAACAAAATATTTAGATTTTTTTCTGTGCAAATGATAAAATGTAAATTCTAGAGATTTATTGGTTTTCACATTTGGTTCAGCGTAGGGAACAATATATTAGTTCAACAATGTGCATAAATGTCTTTCTTGTTTCTAACGATAATAACATTCAACAGTCAAAGGTATGCAATGTATCTTAGTGATCAAATGCAAACTTGACCATAAATAGTTGAACGATGTCAATTAACTGATAAAAAATAGCACAATAATCTTTTGAGGGAGAAGAAAATAGGTGGCATAGAGGATTGTTATGCTTCTAACTTATTGTTATGTTAATTTAATCGATTACTAGATTAAATCAATCCTTCGCTTGAGGAGTGCACCAGCCTATTCTAACTTGTGTCTATGTTTAGTTGAATGACTATAAGATTGTGGGAAAATGACTTATACACCCATTTTTTGAGCCATCATTATGGAGAGAGAGGGAAATTTTAACAAGATCAACTAATTGGCAAATTTGAGTTAGGTATGTCTCTTCATGGTTCTTATTGAATGAGTGTTAGAGTTTTTTTCAATCCAGCATGATGCACCGAAATTCCTGTAGACTGTTCATGCCACCAACATTCAGGAATAACCCGAAAAATCCATCAACCTGTCAATATAAACCATCAACATTTATTCATGTGTTACCTATAATTTTTTTCTCCATAGAAGATTCCCTTGATTCTGACCTGTAATTTTGTTCTCCAAATATGAGCAGTCACAACATTATTCAACAATAGAGAATAATCATGCAGTTCTAAAAGATTACTTCTAGCATTAATAATAAGAACATAATGATATCAATTACTTGGATAAATCGTTGAAATGAAGACTCTATCATCAACGTTATGATTTAGATTCGTATGTATAGAGATGGGAGGATCAAATCAAATCTTCATTCCTTACAAAGTGAAAATTACCAAGTGTCCCTTAGTGGTCAAAGATCTACTGGCCAATTATAGGAAATTCAGATTGGTTCGAAATATTGGATCTAGTTTTTATGAACATGTACATCACTATGTGGAGTAACTGGGGAGATTTGATCTCTAATATGTGGGTATTGTGACACTAGTTAATCATCATTTGTTGACTTCTGATGTTTTTGATATGTTGTTCTTTGTCTATTATCACTCATGTATGATGGATGAATGAGGTGTTTTAGAATAGGTGACACGCATTGATTGAATGAGAGAAAGCATGATGGTTGGTCTGATGGAAGTAAGTGGAATATTGAAGCATTTTATATTTTGGTAAGAATATGTGCTTCGGAGGAACTCAATTAGGAAATTATTATTACATGTGTGCGTGTCCAAATGATTTGTTGTTGATCATGGGATGCACTTGTGCCTTATGACAATTAATAGTGATTTTCAAATTGCCCACATATCCAAGGGTGAAGTCACATTATGTCTAACACAGTTCAAGGATCTTTATGCATTATACATGAATATGGCCATCTTGTGCATCATATTAACGTTACGGTTTCATGAGGCCAAGACCGGGGTAAGTTATTAACTAGGTTGTGATGTGTTATGAATCATTCTTCTCGACCATTTTTTATCTATAGTTTTGGCATCAATGATTTAGGTTTTCTTAGTCACTAATTGCAAACTCTAGCAGTAAAACCAGGATGCACCTGAAAATTTAACCCTATGATTTTCTTTGGATTTGTAATGTGTTTAGATCACTAATATTTATAAATATCTTAAAACATGGAACCCTAATAAATAGTCATCTTTGTACATATAAGATTTGGCATAAATTGACATGCAAGGGCATGGTTTGGCTTGTGTTTTTTCCACCTCATGCATGCGTTGATGTCATTCCTCCATATACACATGAATCCATGTTGTGTGCAAAGCCAGTTTATGAAGTTTTTATATCTATGTCCCTCTAAAAAATATACAAAATTATGCTCGATATGTGCTCGTTTTTATATCTCCACAAAACATAGAGACGCATAGGTTATAGAATTTATATTTTCTTTTACTGATACTCAGTTGTACGATTATTGAATGTTATGTTTTTTGCAATCATTCCACACATACATCAATGCCAAGTCATGGTTTTATTTGCTACCATTAATTTAAAATTGTATGCCAAAGAAGTATAGGATTTTACACTTTAAGGTTTTGCAACCATTCATTTCATTTCATTTGTCTTATTGAAATTCATTAAGATATTGTTATGAGATTTTGTATCTATTTTCATGGCTAGAGAATAATTGCAATAGCGTGGAGAACAATTTAGTGAGAAATCGTTTTAACCTACTTAGCATGGGAACCATTTTCGGCTTTTAGGAAACTTGTTCTCAAAGTTTTGATGTTCCAAGGAACTTGGGAACTTGTAGGGAATTTTTCCAATTGAGCGGAAACCATTCCAGATTGTTGGGAACTAATTGGGAACTTCTACCCTCTAAAATCGTGAACTTGGGGATATTTTTCATGTGTTTCCTTCATCAGGAACTTGCACGCATTTATGATGGCCATGTTGATTATTAACAATATTCCTATTTCCTCATGACCATACATATACATGGTTGACTCGGAATTTTTTCTCTAGAAAGCTAAGTTGCAATAAAATTATTTTTCACGCTACCTCGTCGAGTTGGTGCATTAATCTCTTTCTACTGCTGGTGTTAGAGTATTCACTCATCCCAATGTTGAATTGCAGTTACCGCTGATCAATAATAAATGTAAATCTATTTTGACTTTTTATATATTAAATAAATTTAAAAAATAAATTTATTTTACTATTCACTTTATTAATAAAGATACATTTTATCTAATTGGAAATAGTTTTAAATCTCACTTTAAAACTAAATTCGTATATTACATTTAAATAAAAATTATCTTGATTTTTATTTTATAATAACTTAAATTTGAATATTTATATAGAATTACCGTAGAACAGAATGTCTTGTAAACATATAATATTTTAATACATTTTATTTATAGTTGACACAAAATTGAAAACCTGCTCTATACATATAACCACAAATATAGGGACTATAACTTCTAAAAGCCCCCACTTTAGAAAGAGTCTACCTTATATAATCAATGATGTGGATAGTAACCTTGATTTTATTGTCATTTCCATCTTATTAAGAGGTTCTAGTTACAACCATAATATAAGGGATAAGTTAAGTCATATGGTTTATGTTAATGTTTATTGTTTTCTCTATGTTTCTTCTATTTTCATGTGTTTTTAATTATTTTATTTTTATATTTTTTTAAACGTTCCCAAAACTTGGGCAACATAGGTTTTAACCAACATTAATGCATTTTTTTTGTCATCCAAAAATCAGATCTGAAGAGATATATAATCGGATTTAATATGTTTTAACTTCTCTATGTATTACTTGTGGACAAATTTGTTTTGTTTAATGATAACATTTTTGTTTTGTGCAAAACACCATTGTGTTTTGGTGTGGAACGTTTCGTCTTACCTGAGTAATTCAATGCCCAACATGGGAAAGATGTAAGAATATAATTCTTACACGTTGGATAATGTATTTTTATATATAATTGATGATGATATGAATACATAGTCTCTCGGTATATATATAGTACATAATAATGAAGAGTTCTGTCTCTTCTCATGTCGTTGTTGCATTTACCATATATAATATTAATTAATTACTTACTTAATCTAATTTATTAATTTATTTACATATAATTATATTTGGTATGTTACAAGTCATCCCTCTTTGTAATAATTTGTCCACGAAGTATTGGTAAGGATGGGTGGCGCGAACAAAATTCTTCATTCTCCCATGTAGCTTCATCATATGGTTGGTGCGGCTAGGGTTTGATGGCATGCAAGGCAGATAGGGTTTGACTGGTTGCAGGCTCGATCTGCAGGCTACGAGGGACTGTCATAGATAGGCAGGGGTCGGCATGGATCCACTTCTGGGCTCGTTTACGGATCGGCGGATGGAGATTGTTTTGGATGTGCTTTACGAGTTTCAATTTCTTGGGACATTTACAACCTTCATGTGGTAAAACTCTTCTAAACTATTATTTCGGGAAGACTTGGTAAATTACTCATTTGAACACCTGGAGGAAGGGATTTGCTGGCACGAGATAGGTGGTTGTCTGTCAACTGAGGTGGAAGCTACATCGCATTCTTGGGTGGAGGGATTCTCTACGGCGTTACCTTCACCGGCTGATGGAAAGGGTTTTTCACCATCCAAACTACTTTTGTCCTCGCCTTCGTCATTTCACCTTCCGGAGGTTTCTACGGTATTCCTGAGAGATGGTCCTAGAGATTCTAGTTTGAGGTGTCAAGGTTTAGTGGTGTCATCTGCGACAGATGGGGGGCAAATGGTCTTAGAGCTGGAAGGAGACAGAGGTTTCTCGGGGCTGAACACGGTTGGGCCACAGAGGGGTGTTGGAAATTCATTGGATATTCATGAGGGTTTTGAGTTGAGGGTGGAGAATTTAGGGTTTGTGGCTAGATCTATTGGTGTGTAGGAACATCGGGGATGCCCTAGTCTGCTGATGAAGGGGGTTTATGCACCGGGGTCTAGCAGTGACACGGATGGAAGAGTCGGTAGGAGAGGCACTCACAAATAGTGCAAGAATTGGGTTAAGAAGAAGCCTGATATCAATTACACATTGGGTGAGGATATAGGCTGGGATCGGATTGAACAGATGGCCAATTTTACGTTGTTGGGGAGGTTTGTGGGAAGAACTATCTCGATGCAGACTGTGGTTAACTAGGCTGAGGATTATTGGAAGGAGGCGTTGGGGGTGGATCCAGAAGTGGAAGGATTAGCTCATGGATGGTTTGCTTTCAAATTTCAAAGCCAAGAACACTTGCTATGGGTACTTAAACAAAATTGGTCATTGGAAAATTCTCATGTGCTACTAAAACGATGGCATCCCCTTTTTTATGCAAGTAGGGAGAGGGTGGACCTTGTGCCTATCTAGGTCATACTTACGGGGTTGCCGCTACAATACTGGATTGAATATCATTTCATTAACATTGGTAACCTTCTGGGGACCTTTCTGGAAGCTGATCTTTCTTTCAAGGAAATGAGAGTGAAAAGGGTTTCCAGAATACTGGTTAGTATTAACACCAGGGAGGTTTTAGCTGGTGATTTGTTGCTGAAGTGGGACCCATATCACATTAAACAGGTCGTGGACTATGATAATGTTCCTTTTAGTTGTAGGATATGCCATGCTTAGAGGCATCCTGTGGCTAAATGTAGCTTGTCAGTTCACACTCTAAATGTCTGAAGAAAGAAACGTGGGAGTATGAGGACTGGGGAGGATGGGGGATGTACTGATCCATCATCACCTTCGTCAACACCTATGGAACCAGTGAGCGAGGACGTGAATGGTAGTAGCCATGAGGAGGAGCCTTTGGCGGTGCTTCCTGTGGTTGAGGTCGTCATAAAAGTGGGTGATCCCTTCCAGATTGGGGCTCCTCTCTCGGGTATCTCTTCTTTTACCCTTACCCCATCCATAAATTGATTTACAAAGCATTTTAATGTGTCTGGGATTGACTGGGTGGAAGGGTTAAAAAATCTGACACTGACAACTCAACCATTAGATTCCTCTTCCCCCCAACTCTGTTGCATTATGTGGGGATCCCTCTCAGGTTTTGATCTCGAAAATGATTGAGGTCGAGGTTCTCTCCCCTTGTTCTCCTCCTGATTCATCCGATTCAGGTTATTTTCTTTTATCTTGCACCAAGGAAACTTTGGGGGGTTTGGGAAAAGCCACTATTGAGCCCCTTAGGGGGGGTGAGGAAATATTTCATTGATAAGGTGCAGTCCAAAGAAAGAAAGGATTTGTTGGACGACAAAAAACTATCTATTGAAAGGGATATTAGAGTGGTACATGCCTAGAAGAAGGGTCGTAGATGAAGCTTATGTCTTTAAATTGTCGAGGTCTTGCTAGTCCCTAGAAAAGATCAGCACTCAGGAGGGTAGTTGATTTAGAACACCATGATGTTATTTTGCTTCAAGAAACTCTAGGGGCAAGATATGTGATTAAATGTAGGTTAGAAAGTTTGTTTAATGGTTGGCATTTCGAGACTCTAGATGTTAGAGGTCGCTTGGGAAGACTGGCTATTGGATGGAATGCCATAAATATTAAGGTTCTGAACATTTGGGGTATGGAATCAGTTCTGGGTATGAATTTTAAGGCCCTGGAACATGTGGATATTTTTATTGTTTTTAATGTCTATGTCTTGTATAGTAAATAGGATTCCCTTCTGGGATAACCTATTTAACAACTCACTTCTGAGGGGTGAATTGGTGATTATTGGTGGAGACTTTAAATTTTATCTGGCGCAGGCTAAGGTTTGGGATCCTCATGCTCATGTCAATTTGATGACGGACTACTTTACTCAAAAACTGGTTGAAAGGAACTAGTTGGATATTGAACCTATCAAGCTCAAACCTACCTGGAAAAACAATAGATGTGGGGATGGGAGAGTGGCCAAGAGATTGGATCATTTTCTGGTGACAGAAAAGGTAGTGGATAGACATCATTTTATCAGACAATGGGTGGGGTGTGGAGGTCATTCTGATCACTCTCCAATTTTTATGGAATTTAAGAATGGTCATGTTAAACCACCAAGTCCCTTGAAACTCAACAAGACTTGGTTGAAAGAGAAGACATTCCTCTCTTTGATTTCCAACAAATGGATCCCTTTTGACCCTAATAACTGGGGTACTGCTGCATTTGAGTTTGCATCGAATTTTTGGAATTTAAAGGATGTTATTAAAAAATGGTCGGTGGACAAGAGAAGAAAGGAGGACAGTGAACTGAAGCTTATTAAAAAGTAACTCTCTAAGATCTGTGGAAAGTTAGGGAGGGATGATGAATCAGCTGGACAAAGACTTGTTCATCAGATTGGAAGGGAGAAGGAACACACTACTATTGGAAAGGGGAGAGATGCGGAGACTGAAGAGTAGGGTGATTTGGTTGGAATGTGAGGATGACAACACACAAAAAAATTCATGCTTATGCCAGAGGGAGAAAATTAGAAATACTGTATGGAGCTTACTGGATGAACATGGAACAAAACATGACACTTTTGATGGTATGGCCAGTACTAGGGTGGAACATTTCAAACAATTGTTCAGAGCACCTGTCCAGGCATCAACAATCGAATTCATTCGTATTGCTTAGATTTTCCCTCAATTTGTGGAGGAGGGTGATAATTTATCCTTGATGGAGGAAGTCACTGAAGGAGAACTAAAGGAAGTACTACAAAGTTTTCAAAAGGATAAGAGCCCAGGACCGGATGGATGGATGATCAAATTCTTCTTGGAACTTTTTGAAATCATGGGAGGACATTTATTGAAGGTGGTGGAGGACACTAGAATCAATGGAAGGATTATGGCAAGTTTCAATTCAACTTTTATAGCTCTGATTCCAAAATTTGACAATCTTGTCTCGTTGAATGAATTTAGACCCATTTCACTATGCAATTGCATCTACAGAGTGGTAACAAAGGTGATTGCGAAAAGACTTAAGGGGATTTTGTATGAACATATCACTGAACAACAGCTTGGGTTCTTAGAGGGGAGACAGATTCATGAAGCCATTGGGGTAGGACAGGAAGGTCTCCATAGTATGAAAACAGAAAATATCAAGGGGGCTATCCTAAAAATAGACCTCTCCAAATCCTATGACAAGGTAATTTGGTTGTACTTATGTATGTTGCTAACACACCTTGGGTTTGGAATTGCTTTCATTAGGTGGATTATGAGTTGCATCACTACTGTGTCCTTTTCGGTCCTGATCAATGGTGTTGTATCCCATTTTTTTCATGTTGAAAGAGGGTCAAGGCAGGGATTCCCTCTGTCACCACTTCTCTTTTTGTTAATGGCTGAGGGTTTGAGTAGGACTCTAAGGGAGGCTAAAAGATTGGGAACTTTCAAAGGTATTCAGATTTCTCAGCATTTGCAATTGACTCATCTTCTATTTGTGGATCACGTTTTAATCTTCTGTTCGGGATCAGCCAGAGACCTAAATACTCTTTCTGATATTCTGGAGTTATTTTCTAAAGCCACTGGGGTGGAAATAAACACTGAAAAATCTACTTTTTCCACCCAATTGTTAAGCAAGGAGGAGAGGCAGGTTTACTATGGGATTTTTCCTTACAGGATGGGAGGTTTGGATGGAGGGTTGAAATACCTAGGGTTTCATTTAAAACCTAATGATTATCGAAAATAGGACTAGAAATTGTTGTTGGACAAGATGGAAAAATAGTTAAAACTCTGGAGTCATAAATGGTTGTCTAGGGATGGAAGACTGGTGTTGGTCAAAGAAGTCCTAGAATCTATTCCAGTCTACTGGATGTCATTGGCATGGATTCCATAA
The DNA here is from genome assembly GCA_001517045.1 of Pseudotsuga menziesii. Taxonomy (NCBI): domain Eukaryota; kingdom Viridiplantae; phylum Streptophyta; class Pinopsida; order Pinales; family Pinaceae; genus Pseudotsuga; species Pseudotsuga menziesii. Next base: position 124,346 of record LPNX011107901.1, read on the forward strand.
GGAATATTGGAAGCGACGCGCATAACTTTCTTTTTTTTTTTTTCTTTTTTTTTTACTGTGGAGTGGTAAACAGGCTCGGTGTGGGTGACTCCATGGGTTCGTTGGGAGAGGAATGTTGTACCAACAGGTTTGGGAGGTTGGGGCCTCAAAAATATCTTTTTGTTTTCTAAGTATCTGGCGGCTAAGGGGGGATGGAGACTCTTAAATACTGAAAGCTTATGAACACAGGTAATGAGTTAGAAGTATATTGCCCTTGTTTCTGTGGAAGATTGGATTTGGAACCCTGTGAAGATGCATGCTAGAGGATCTATTATTTGGCAGGTTGTGGTTAAGTCTATTGACGTGATTGAATCTAGTCTAGCTTGGTATGTGGGGAATGGGAGGAAACTGAGACTTGGTGAGGACCCGTGGGTTAGATGCACTAAGCAACATCGGTTTCTTGAACACACAATGGATGTGCTAAGACTGAAAGGTATTGTATACCTCTCCCAATTAGCTGCGACTTTACAGAAGAACCGGTGGGATCAAAACTAGAAATATGCAAGGGAATTGGAACTACCCAAGCCAGCGAAAAGGGATATGGAACTTTATATTGGTGCTCTAATCTAGGCACATATTAAGCTCCAGGACAGGGAGGATATTCTCATTTGGGACATGGATCCGGGTGGGAGATATACTCCAAAGGCGGGGTATGTAAAACTCAATGTTGTTGGTTTTAATTGGGCTATGGTTTGGTGGTGGAAGACCCTGTGGAAAATCAAAAGCCCACCTAAAACCATAATTTTTATGTGGTGTGTTCTGGAAAACAAGGCACCCACCTAGGAAAATTTGCAGAAAAGGTTCCTCTAGGGGACCGGTTGGTGTATTATTTGTAAGGCTTCAAGAGAGTCTATGATCCATATCTTCTTACACTGCCTGTTTATTAAATAGGTGTGGAAGGAATCCAATAAGGTCCTAGGAACCCCTTGCATTTGGGATGGCTTATCGATTCTTCAGGCCTGGGAAAACTAGAGAAGGACGGAATCTCAAGAATCGATGACAACACTTCCTTTATTGGTAATTTGGGGTGTTTGGATAGCTCGAAATAACTTAATCTTTGTTGATAAAGGTTGCACTCTTGAAATCACAACTAGTCTAGCATGTGGAATATTATCGGCATTTCAACAAATGGATCCTAGTATGCAAGATCCATTTTCCTAAATTTCTTACAATTCCATCTAATGGATTTGAAATCAATTATCAAGGAGTACCTTGGCATTTCATTTGAAAGAAGATTGTAATAATGTAAGTTTATTTCAAATTGTATCTTTCTTATACAATAAGTTATGATATGAACATTGGTGTTCCATTATTTATACATGACTAATTGGATACTTGTTTTAATTTGTATATCTTTGATTTCTCTCTAATTATCTCTGAAGGCAGTGTTTCATGGTTTTTGCCTGTGGAATTAAGTCGCTCTCTTTCCCTCTCCAGAAGTTCCCTATTTTCTAACTGAGATGATTTTTTTCAATGAAATATACCTCTAGTTTGTATTAAATTAGCATGGTTTGTGAACTTAGGAACTTTTGATTTATGATCTCTATATTCTTCTAGTCTAAAGTGTCATCAGAAATTAGCAGTTTTTAATTCATGGATATAAGCCTCCCGCGCCTTATTATTATAAATCTAGAGGGCATAAACTTAGCTATGTTGTTGGTTCACATGTCCTGCCTTTGATTTTGGCATGTCCTGTGTCGGATAATTGTAGCAACATGTCCTACATGTCATGTTTCTAAGGATCACACGACTTGGCTTAAAAGCTGATCAACTGAGCATTTTTTCACAATCCACTGATTGTATAACTTGATAATTTAATTTCATATATGAAAACATCTCTATACCTCAGTATTCTCAAGCAATGTCCTTGTTCATGATGAAATATGGTTTGGTCTGATAATGTAAAATTTCATGTCAAAAGTTTGAAAACTTACACATTACAAGTAGATAGAATTAGTTCTAAAGATGGGAGGATTGTTTAGTTTTATGGGAAGATGCACAGTGTCATAAACAGAAGTTCCATCATACAAGTTTAATTTTCAGGTCAATCAAAATTCCAAAGTTATTATTTGTAAACGTAGTCTTCTTGTATCCAATTCTTTTTTGGGATATATAATAAGAGAAGATAATTTATCAATGTTCAATGAATGACCATAGGAAGTAGGCCAATGGGACTGAAAGAGATTAAAGTGTACCAACCACTGTAAATGAGGAGTCTTTGAAATCTTTACTGTAAAGTTGGATTGTTTTGTCACTATGATCAATAATAACCCTGTATCGGGAGACAGGTTGCAAAATGGAATGAAAGGAGCATTTGGAAAACCTCAGGGAACTTGTGCACGTGTGGCCATAGGCCAAGTCCTTTCAATCCGATGCAGGGACAGTCACTCAAATCATGCGCAAGAGGCTCTGCGTCGGGCTAAGTTCAAGTTTCCCGAGAGACAAAAAATCATTGTCAGCAGAAAATGGTATTTTTGCATTAATTCCAATTCTATATAATTTTGATGCCTAATTACTATACAGGAGTTAATTTATTGTTATTCATCTTTTAGGGGTTTCACTAAATTCACCAGAGCTAACTACTTGAAGTGGAAGTAAGAAGGCAGAATTGTTCCTGATGGTGTGAATGGCAAAGTTAGTGGAAGTGAATAATTGTTACTTTTACATGTTCCTTTTGCTTTCTGTGCTTTTCATTTTTGGATATTTTAGTAGTTTATTTTGTATTATTTTAATTATTGCCCTGTTTACTGCATTTTCTTGGTTTCCAAGGTCCACTATCCAACCGAAAACCTGGGTAGGCATTCCTGAAGCCTGAAGCCTATTCTTGTGTCATCATCTGATTTAGTTGCTTAGATTTTTGCTTTATGATGGATGATAAATGAAGAGCCTAAAAATATTAGCCCTTAATACATTAAGGCATCAATTGGCTCAATCCACATTTTTTTATGATTGAATTAATCTTTATTAAGATACTTGTGAACATGTTTATTATATTGTTCCTGACATTTTAATGGATGGATTAAATTTTGTTATTATATGAGGATAGTAATATTACATTTTGCACCTAGTGAACTGATGTATAGAAGCTAATTATGTCGATAGGTGTTTCTTTTGTGAGTCCTATGTCTGATTGCAACATACTTTTGGATCATATTCATTCATTTATCTTAGACGACAGTCAGTTTGTTGCTGTCTCACCATTCTCGCACTTAAACCTTTTGTTTTTCATCCTTGGCCTGGTTTTTGTTGCCTGTCCATCATGTGAGAACCCTGCATCCTATGGAGAAGGCCTAGCCTTTTTTATCCTACCTGATAACCAGAATATTGGAAGCTTTGTTGGTGGCCTTGTGGTTGTGTTGCACTCCAAGGAATGCGTCATGGATCTAGTTTAGATGATTGTTGGAAACAGTGGCTATCAAGCCCTAAGAGTTTTCAATGGAACCACCCTACAACTAATATAAGAACTATTCGATAATGTCAAGCAGATTAATTTTGGGGTCAAACACCCCAAATATTTGAGCAGTCTGCCAACCATAGAATGATTAGGGCTCCTGCAGCAAAGATATTGTTAAGCAGTTTAATTATGGGCTCAAACGCTCAAATATTTGAGTGAAACTACCATTCAAAGAGTTATAGGTCTCTTCTAGCAACTGTGGGCTCCTATTGTTTTTTATGACTCCAACCCCGAGAAATGGCAGAAATGCTTCTCGTATCGTTTAACTTTTAAATGCCTTGAGATAGTAGTTACTACTAGTATAAAATTTTGAAGAGAAATGTTTGTTCGTTGATTAGATTCTCTTCAATAAGATTGATATTTTCTAAGATTTTGTTATCGAATGTGGGGAGTGGCATGAACATTTGTTTCCTTGTTCATAGGGAAAAACATGGCTATGTGCCTCAATGGCACATAGGAGACAAAAATATCCCTACTCCAAAGACCAGCTAGAACAAACAGGAAAAACAAACAGAAATCCTCCTTTCTCAGAATAGATAATGAATTTCTTCTGCAGAAGAACATTCTCCTATTTTTGAAGTAACCAACACAACTTTGGAAGGGGCGAAGCTTCCTTTCCCTGTAAACATGTTGAAATTAAGCACAGAGAACAATATTTTATTTCGATTTTATCCATGATTGGAAGTGTGAGTGGCCATGAACATAACAGTTACATATTTTATTCTAATATGATTTGTTTTATCTAAATGGGTTGCAAAATGATTATTTTGAAATTCATCTAAACAAGTGATTCTCTTGAGAGATGGAGTTTGTGTCAAGTGTTAGTAGGTTTATATTTTATGTCTGTATGATCGAGATGTGTGAATCCTTCTAATTATTAAACGTTGTTGTTGGATCATGCTTGAAATTCTCATAGTACTTATAATTTCTGGCTGTAACCTTTGCATTGCATAGCGGTAGAAATGTTTCTCATTTAGTTAACATTGAAATGGCTTTAGGTATGCTAATCAAATATTATAAAAATATAAATATAAATATTATAAATATATAAATATATATCTATATATATTAGATGTCTCCAAAATTATATGTTAATCAAATATTATAGAAATGAATATATATATATGATATTATTTATAAGAAATTGGAGGGATATTATATGTTGTATATGATATTTATTTATAGTAAATTGGAGTGATATTATATTTTGTCATATATACATGTATAGAAATGAAAATATCTCTATGTATGTGAAGATACATAGAGATACATTGGTTAGGAGCTTGCTTTGTCGTGTGTGTAAATGAAAATATCTGTCTTATGCCCCTATTGTAACTAATCATGATAGTAAAGGCTAAGGAAAGGGAGAGGATATCAATTCCTCTCACGAGAATGAGAATTCAATGTTGAGTCCACAATTAGCACTTGTTACACCCCCCTTGCATTGCAGGGTCCAACATCCACGACAAAGAGAGAGGTCCTTGTTGTGTGTACTGAAGGAAAAGACTTGCCATATTCAAATAAAGTTATGTTTTGCATGGGAGACTCTATTTCCCAAAATTTTGTATATGCCACAAACAATGATTCAGCAATTGAACACAAAGAAATTGGAGGTAAAGATGAAACCCTTGTGAAAAATGATTGCATTGATTTGGGAATTGGAGAGTTAGAGAAGGAAATCTCTCGTCTTACAAAAAAACCAGCAGAATTGAAATTGCAAAATGCTTGTGAGACACCATCCCAAGTAATTGGTATTCAACACAAATCCAGTGAAAAAAAAACACCAATGAGAATTGCAAATAAGATAAAGACAATGAATGGTCCTCGAGAAGGGAGTTTTGAGAATACAAAAAAAGGAAGGGTTTGTCTCTGCTAAATTTCTTCAATATAGTTCGAAAGCTCAACCAAGATTTAAGAAAAAGATCACAAGATTTTGAAGAAATATGGGTCATCTGGGCCTCAGTTAAGAAGCACTCCCAACAAGGTAGGCTATCTCAAAGAAAGCAAGTTTGAAGGGCAGAAAGATAACATTGGCAGGTAATTGAACCAAAAGAAAATAGATGTGTCTAAGGATTGAAAAGGATATGGATATTCTTCTGGAAGGTTTGATGGAAAGGAGAACGTATCTCCATGCTTAACACTTTTAGAGAAGAATCACAGTTTTCGCCTAGGTTCAAATTCTATAGAAGTTCCAAAGGATGAAAGGAAGCTAGGAAAAGGCTTGCTTGAGAATTTCAAGAAGCTTTGTGACATACAAGGAGTGATCTCCCATCTCTTCATTATACCATTAGATGTCAAAAACCATAATGATATGTGGTTGAGTAATTGCATTGTGGGTGAAGTAATGTGCATCCACAATATACATCGAAAGAAGCAAGGAGCATTGTAGAATGCATGTGGGATCATAAGAGTGGTATCATGTCAATATACTAGGTAAATATATAAAGGGGTATAAAAATTTTCAATGAAAAAATGGATACATATAATATAGTGAAAATAGGGGTTTATTTAATTTGGGAAGGCCTAATGGGAGGGGGTTAAAAAAATGATTTTGGGAGGTATTTTCCAATATTTATTGAAATTAGGGGTATTGTTTCATATGCCACAAACGAACATGCTATTGCATGGTTTCACTAAGTGAAGACCCTGTGATAAATATATGGCGTTTCTCCATATAGATTTCTTTAGTTAAATCTCCATGAAGAAAACCACTTTGTACAATTTAACAATCAAATCATAGTACAATTTAACAATCAAATCCCACGTTGTGAATCATCCCGACTCCCAAGTCCCATCCTCCTTCAAACTCTGACAGTCTGACATCATCAGTTTGTATAGGGTACTCTCGAGTCTCGAGCTGATGGGATACATAGGGCCCATATGCATGGCAATGAAATTGAGTAGGATAAAAGAGAAACTGCTCCAATGAAATGGCTCGAGAGTAGCCAATACAAACTGATGATGTCAGAGTTTGATAGGAGGCTGTCAGAGTTTTAAGGAGGCGCCCGAGGAGGCCCAACCATTTTGCTGTCCGGGCGAAATCATAACACAGGTAGACACTGTCAGTACACAACTCTTTTTTAAAAATGAAAAAATGCACGATGTCAGGGCAAAATCGTAGCATATGTAGACGGCGAACAATACTTGTTATGCTATGGAGCATTTAATGCGATGGCGGTCGCACTATCCGCCGTCGGATCCGTTCCAAAGAGAGATCCGACGGCGAACAGTGCGACCGCCGTCGCATTAAATGCTCCATAGCATTACCAGTATTGCTCGCCTATGTAGACAACTCTTCTTGAAAAAATGCAACTATTTTATAGTGTATTTTTTTTAATGCAATGGACTTGCATAGTGTCAACTGTAATATTAAGCGTAATATTATATTATATTTTATAATGGTGTTCTATAATATTATTTTGGTTATACTATAGTTTATAACGGTGTTCTATAATATTATTTTGGTTATATTTTAAATGTTATTTTGAACATTTATTTATATAAAAATGATGTTTAATTAAAATTTTAAAGAAATTTACACTTTCAAATTCCAAATTCCACAAGATAATATGTATTACAGCAATTATAAACATTGAACAACGTTTTTATTTCTTTTATACTTAATCAATAGACATTAAATTTTTCTTTTATTTTTACCATATTTTATAAACATAATCAATAGACATTAAATATTCAAAGAAGATAAAATCCAAAAGGTATTTTAACTTGAGGATGTAAATTGATAATAAATTTTTAAATGTTATATTTTAAAAATATATATATACAATCAAGTCTAATAATTTTTGAAGACAATATTATTCATTAAATATTAGATAATATGAAGATCATATTAACAAACTTTACTATGTTACCAAAAGTTAATTAAAGCTATAAAGAAAGAAAATTATATAGTTATGAGAGTAATTAAATTTCAAAAAAACAAAAAAAGCACATTTTCTCCCCCAAAACTCTCAACCCTTTTATTTTTTCTAAGAACAAACTCATGGATGTCCCATTGATGTCATCATTTAAAAATATAAAATGTTTCATTGATGTCATCTATTAGAAATATAAAATCCAAATACATCAATTGCAACCAACCTTTTTTAGTATTAATTTTTTCACTCCAAATCATTTAAAACCCCAAGTAGCTAGCTAAAAAAATGTTAGATACATTCCCAAGTTTTCTCACATACCATAAGTGTTCATCTTAACTTGGTTTGATATGCACCTTTAATTGGACTTCAATGTGAGATATATAATGTAACATCCCCTCAATTAATAATTATTATTAACTGTGCTAGAAAATACAGAAAAGTCAAGAATAAAACATTTTGTAATAAAAACATTTTTATTTAATAAAATATGTTGAAGTGGAACACAAGTGGATATAGCTGTTGAAGAGTGTTTGCTGACTCACAAGAGGAAAAAGACAAGTGGCAAAAACCACTGAGAGAGAACTCAGGATGTAGGAGGCATCATCCCCAAAAATCAAGTCACAACTCCTAGTTGAGTGCTAAAGAGCAGGAGGCTCATAAATGACCGAGTCCTAGGAAAAATGCTATAAATTAGTATGTTCATAAGCAACATGAGGCTAGCATTGGACGAGGATTAACATCAGTGAAATGCAAGAGATGGTGCATTGAAAGATTTTGCTCTTATGGTTTAGCAAACAAGCTTGGGGGTTATGGAGCAAGTAGCTTGGATGCTATCGGAGTTGATTGGGAGGAACAACTTCTCCACTTTTGTTTTCCCAGCGTTGGTGCCAGGTTCATCTCTTATGTTTATAAAGGTTGTAGAATCAGTCTAAATCCTAGATCTAAAGTATATTAATGTTGTTTTTCATTAGCTTACTGATGTTATACGTATATCATGTACCTAATGGAATATCACCTAATTCTAAATCTGTATAGCGTATTTCTACATTCGACTGTATATTCCTGTTTGTATCATTTTCCTAAATATTTTCTTTATCTGCAAATTCGGACTTAAATTGTCGACTGGATCTATGATTCTGTTTATAAGTATAGATCTGTATTTTCCCATGTGAGCAAATGAAATCCATTTACATAATACTCATCCAAATTTTCCTACCCAAATTAGTAGTATCAAAATTTAATAGATTTATAGACATAATTCATTTAAATAATAATAATCATAATAGTATTATAATCTATAAAGGAACTAAGTTAAAGTATTAAGTATCGAATAGGATCTATATAGGAACAAGCAATATTACTATCGTAAGTCCAATTAAATAAGAAAAATAATTATTGGAATTGTGGGATCATTTCCCTCATAATATTACAGAATGATGAGAGCAAAAACCTACAGATCGAAGATCCATTTGTTTAAACATCTTCAAAATATGCATTGTATATAAAGATTACCAAATCGTATTTTTACTTAATTTATCACAGACCCGAAGGGTCATTTTGATAAACATCATTAACACCTTATTACAGGGTCGTAAGTCCACATCGTTGCTACCCTAGTTTGTACAAGAGGCAAAACCTCGATCTAATACACCAGATTACATTATAGTATAGAGGTCACGGGATATAATAAATTAACAGAAGTCAAGAAGAGGGTTATTGGAGAACCGCTAGGTCTGTACAAATACAAACAAATAATCCTCAATCAAATATAAATTAACGGATCAAGGATCCCTTTAACATCCTTTAGATAATAAGAGAACAATCTAATTCAAATCTATAAACTGAGAGATAAACTAGATATCACATCTATCATTGCGACAGTAAAATTGGTATCGCAGGTAGGTCCACATCATGGTCACCAATATATGTTATAATTAAAACATTTCATTCAAGCACACATAAGTATTTAAAATAAAGATGCACTCCATATAATACTTTACCCTAGTTTATAGAGGCAGAGCCTCTATCAAATAATATGCTAGATCTCATTACTTACAAAGATCGAGTCCCGTAACTGTATTTTGTTTAAACACATAAACATTAATATAACATTTTCAGAATCGCAGGTTTAAACTATCATCAATATTACAAGAATAAAAGCACATAACATGGTCGTAAGCCTTACTATTAGCTACCATCACAACCTTAATAACAACATGTATTAAATATAATTACAGAGATTATAAAAATGAAGGAAACACATTCTTCCATGGCCGTAAGACCATCCACGATGGAAGCCGAGGGTTTAACATAATCCATATAAAAGAATTACACACAGGGTAATTTATAGGGGCGAAATTTCGCCAATTGGCTATTTTTGGGATTTTTTTCAAAAAATAAATTCAGTATTTGCTCATTTTCAGTGTCTAACGTCACCTATATTTACATACAATATGTTTTTTTATCATAATATTCGCCAAAATTTACACATTTCAGTGTTATTTTTATGTTTCATATTTAATATTCACGTACCTATCTATAAACATGTTTTTTTCAATCCAAAACAATTGCCTAGAATACTATAATGAAGTATAATATTAGAATCCTTAAAAACACTATAATGAAGTATAATTTACACACAGTGAAATACAAAACAACAATGGGTAATTATCCAACCACAGTTAGCTTCAATCCTTTAAACCCTCAAAAGAATATATATCAATGTATGTAAATTACAGAGTGGTAGTCAGACCATTGTAGATGGATTCCACTATAAATCCAAACACCTGTATTATAAACTAAATGGGAATAGGACCCGTCAAGGACACCCCAGACCCTACCAGGTTTTAACTTAACAACTAATGTCTTCATTGCAATACAGTGCCCAGTTATAGCTTTAAGCCGACACAACCTGCAAAGGGTTTCCAAAATAAACAATGGTTAGTTTAAACCTAAAAGAGAAACCACTTATCTTAAGACTTGCAGCCACCAAGAAGCCTCATGACCTTGCCCATGAGACCTACAACATCAAATGGGATGGGTCAACATGATTTTGTAGGGTAAAAGAAAATTTAAAACAAAAACCATATCGAACCAGAGTTGAGTGCAACTTACATGGGCATTTGAAAATGCGCGCCTGGGAGGGGGTGATCCTGTTGCCATCCTTCCCAATGCCGAAACCTACGAACAAAACTAGTTATAATCAGTTTAAGCACATTGTTCACATAAGTCAAAACCAGTCTAAAACTTACACCGTTGGAACTCTTATCTTGGCATTAGGAAACGAGGCCAGGGGTTGGCTCATCCGAGCACCCTTATCCCTCCACAGTCTGTAAAAACAAAAGCATATCAGTAAAACAAAGAAACTAAACTTTACAATAAACATTTTAAGTTGCAGACACATTAGAGGAAATTTGAGGTCTAAAATGGGCCTCCTAAGGAAAATAATAAAATAATAGTTAAAATAATAATTATTAATTTTGGAGGAAGAATGAAAAAAACTACTTTTTTGTTCGTATTTTCGACATATCTCCTTGTGTTTTTACTCAAATTCTGAGCGGGGGAGCTCATTGGATGCAAAATTTAATTTTGCATCCAACGAGTACCAACACTACATACTTTTGACGTACCCCGCTACCCCAAAAACAAGAAATACCTGAAAAAGCGTGATGATGATGTCATCATCACGCTTTTTCAGGTATTTCTTGTTTTTGGGGTAGTGGGGTCCATCAAAAGTATGCAGTGTGGGTACTCATTGGATGCAGAATTAAATTCCACATCCAATGAGTTCTCCCGCTTGAAATTTGAGTAAAAACACAGGCAGATATGTCGAACATACGAACAAAAAAAGTAGTTTTCTTTTATGACAAATATGTCAATTAAACCATTATGGTTGACTCATTTTATTGAAATTCTATTGGTTCTTGAATTATAACTCAAAAATTTATTGTTGGCGCGTTTTCTTATAAGGCCCATTTTAGACCCCAAATTTTCTCTAATGAAGGTTTCAGTCAAGCTTACCTTAGGGAAAGATTGTTCACGGCATTGGAGGCTTCGATCGGTTGTTGGAGCTCTAGTTTGGTTGGGAAAACCAACAAGGTAGACAGTGAAACTATCACTACCACAGAGGAACCAGATAAAAATTCCATTATCCCTGTGAAAAATTGATTTGATCAGCATAGAGAGCAATGCTTGGCCCTCGGCTGGCCTCCGACAGGTAAAACATTTCAAATCTGAAACTTAAACAAAGTAGAGGCCTTGCAAACCCTATTTCCAAACCTTAACAATCTCATCATATAAGTGTAGGTCTTGGATTGCATCCCATATTACCTCGTGGTCCAAGCTGCTTTTCCAACCCACAACCAGGAAATGTTTAATGTCAACTAGAGGATAGAATTTATTGCATGGCCAAAATCATTACAAACAAATCATACCATACCATATATCGTATACCTTGCCAAGACCTTCGTGGAGTTGGTTGTGGGTCGTAATGCCATCAATGGTCATGGCGAGACCCATACCTTTCCATGGTACTTATATCAGATGCATAATTTAATTATTCATACCTTAGCGCTAGGTTAGGCTAAGGTATGGGTTTAAGCCATAAACATAGAACTAGGACTAAAAAATTTAAAACCATAATCATGTAAAAACCATATTGCATGCATAGTATAGGTTATGCATTATAAGCTTTAAACCATGGCTAAGATCATTGAGGTAATAATTAATCATGCACATTTAGAGATGTAAAGGGATGCATCAAAACCAACACATATAAGATCATAAGGAGTTGCATTAAGGACAAAAAAATGTGGTTCCATGCCCATCACTAGCAGGTAAACTCTCGCCTTTATTTCATATAAATAGGTCTTCGTATGGAAGACCATACGCTTACAAACCCTAAGCCTCTCATGCTTAGGGGTAGGTCTTTACATACATAGAGTAAACTATGTTAAGGCCAAGCCTTGAAAGTAAATCAAATAAATACAGAACATGAAAACAAGGTACATCACCTACGTGAACATGGCCGAAGGTTCTAGAAGGAACTAGCCATCGTAAGCTTCAACAAACCTGTCATAACTAGAAAGATGAAGATATTTAAAACCGGTAGCAGTAAAACATAGGATTCTGCTAAATAAGTGTAAAGGTAATACATGTAATTTTTTTAAGGATTTTTAGATGTGTTACATAATGGAATCAGAGCACAATTACAACACTAGGCCTGAACCGGCTCAACTCTGGAACTACTACAGAAAACATAAAACTAACTTCTATTTTATTTGGTTAAATTCTCTTACAAAAAACAAAGAGAAGCACAACTATATTTGTAGGAAACATGGTAGATGCGGAGATGTCTACAAAAGAGGAACATCGCCCAGACGATCCTTTAAATAACGAAGAGGGTAACTTAAGGGATGGAGAAATTTGGGTAGATTTAAATGACAGTCGGGATAATAAATCTGAACTAAGATGAGTTGTTAAGGAGTTAAGATCTGAACTGAGAAAAGTTAAAGAAGATAAAAAGCGAATTCTAAAGGCTCAAGAAGAACTAAATGATATTATGTTAGCAAAAATCCATAATGATGAAAAGGACAAAAATAAGGAATCTAAACAAGAAATGCCTAAAACTGCACCTTACAAACGTAAGGGCAGGAATCCTGGAATTTGCCAGCCATAAATCTGACACTTCAAGTGAAGAGTCAGTAAAACATCACTCAAGAAAATAACAAGACTCAAGTGAGAGTAGTGATGAACATAAAAAGAAAAATAAATACAGACCCTATGATGAAATGTCTGGGAGTTTAAGAAAATTAAACCACCCATGTTTAATGGGGAAATTGAGAAGGGATAAGAGGTATAATCCTAGTTGTCTGGAATGAAAAAAGTATTTTCAGATATAAAACTACTCTGATGAGTTAAAGACTAAAATGGCCATATAAAATCTAACTAGAAGAGAAGATATATGGTGGAAAGACATAAAGAAGGTTAAAGGAATAAAAGAGAGATATGTAACTTAGAAAACATTTAAGAAACTCTTTAGAAAAAAGTACTTATCAAAACAATATTATGAAGAAAAAACAAAAGAATTTTATGAACTAAGGCTAGGAGCCATGACGATGAAAGAACTCTGCAGTAAGTTCTTAAGCCTACTTCATTATGTTCTATATATAATTGATGAGAAACCTAAAATATAGTGGTTTCTCAGTTGTTTTCCCATCATGTTCAAAGAACATATTGAGTATGACAATCCGAAGACGCTAGAGGAAGCGATGAGGAAGGAAAACTTCTGTTACGACCAAAACAAGAATAAAAGAGAAAATATACCAGCTTGGAAGAATAAAAGGCCAAATAATTTTGATCCTAGAAAGAAGTAGAATACATTCCATAAAAACACAGCAAATAACTATAGGGTATATCAGGGTAATAATTACAAAAACTTTAAACCCCAAAACTATGTAGTAAAAGAACCTTCAACTGTTCTTAATAAAAACCCAACACAAAAAGAAACTTTAAAATGTTGGGAGTGTGGAGGGCCACACTACTTTAAATACTGTCCAGTAAGGAAAAATAATTTTAATGTTCATTCTATCCAAGAAGTAATCACAGTTGGGGACATGGCAAGGAGCATGCCCAGAATCCGTGCTGCATTGGAAAACCAGCAAGCAGACCACCAAAATTCAATGGTCGAAATTGAATGTATGATAAACAACCAAAATATCTTTATTTTAATTGATCTAGGTGCAAGCGTGAGCTATATATCACCTAGAATAGTTGATTTATGCAAATTGGTACCTTAAAAGTTTGATAAGTGGTGGCTAGTACAATTAGCCACAACTACAAAATGAAAAGTTACTAGTCTTGTTAGAAATTGTAAATTGATGATGAATGTTTTCCTTACGCATGCTAATGTAAATGTTTTTTCTTTAGGATCCTATGATTTATTAATAGGAATGGATTGGATAGAGGAACATAAAGTTGTGTTAAACTGTTTTGATAAAACCTTTACATGTACTAACAATCATGGAAATAATATAAAAGTAAAAGGAATCCCTAGAAAGGTGACCATCAGAGAAATCTCTGCGTTACAAATGAAAAGATCAGTAAGAAAAGGATGTAAAGTGTTCACAATCTATATAATGAATGATAATTAAAATGATAACAAACTTAAACTAGAAGACATACTAGTCTTGAAAAAATTTGAATACATCTTTCCGGAAGAAGTCCTCAGACTTCCTCCGAAAAGAGATATTGACTTCACGATCGATCTGACACTCGAAGCGGTACCAACATCGAAAGCTCTATACTGAATGAATATAATAGAAATTACAAAGCTGAAATCACAACTACAAGAACTAATCAATAAAAGGTACATTCGACCAAGTGTCTCTCCCTAGGGAGCACCAGTCTTGTTTGTGAAAAAGAAGGACGGAACATTAAGATTATGCATATATTATCAACAGTTAAATGATATTACTATTAAGAACCGATACCCACTGCCCCGAATAGATGATCTATTCGATCAATTTTGTGGAGCAACTATATTTTCAAAGATAGACTTAAGGTCAAGTTATCATCAAGTACGAATAAAAGGCGAAGATATATTTAAAACAACATTCAGGACCTGCTACGGTCACCATGAGTTTGTTGTAATGTCATTTGGGCTGACAAACACACCTGTTGCATTCACGTGTTTAATGAAAAACATCTTAAGCAACTACCTAGATAAGTTTGTGGTTATCTTCATCGACGACATACTAATCTACTCTAAAAATGAACAAGAACATTTAAGAATAGTTTTGCAAGTACTAAGAGAGAAACAACTATACACAAAATTCAGTAAGTGTGATTTCTTTAAAGATAAGATTCAGTACCTCGGACACGTAGTGTCCAAGGATGGAATCTTAGTCGATCTAGACAAAATAAGGGCCATCATGGAATGGTCGGTTCCTAAGAATGTATTTGATATTAGAGCATTTATGGGGATTATCGGATACTACCAGAAGTTCATTTAAGGATTCTCTAAGATTTCCTACCCCCATAGCTTCTTTACAAAAGAAAGGTAAAAAGTTAGAATGGACTGAAAAATGCATGGAAAGTTTTAACAAACTAAAACACCTATTAACTACCGCCCCAATCTTGAATAGTGTTGATCCATTCAAGAATTTAGTCGTGTGTATCGACGCTTGCAATGAAGGGCTGGGTGGAGTATTATTACAAGAAAACTATGTCATGGCATATGAATCCGAGAAAGTAAGAGAACATGAGAAAAACAATGCAACACACGATTTAGAACTTGTTGCCATAATTCACGCCTTAAAAATGTGGCGACATTACCTAATTGGAAGAAAATTTATACTTATGTCAGATAACATAAGTCTTAAATACTTATTTGATAAACATAATTTAAACGCAAGACAAGCCAAATGGCTATCCTTTTTAAGCGAATATGATTTCGAAATCAAACATATAAAACGAAAAGAAAATAAAGTGGCAGACACCCTATGTCATCATGCGAATCTACTGTTTGCAAGCAGCAAGTATGAATTTGATTTGGAAAGTCAGGTTCTAAGTGTTGAAAATTCTAATAGAGAATATCAAATTTTAAAAGAAAAGACTGTTAAAAATGAACAAAATCAAATAAAAGTAGATTTCATCCTAAACAAACAATGACTGTTTCCGCATAAAAATGGGCTATACATACCAAACATAACAGAAATCAAACTCACAGTCATGGATGAGCTAGATAAAACACCATATTCAGGTTATCCTGGATACCATAAAATGATCACTATGATAAAAAATGACTTCTTTTTTCCAAATATGAAGAAATAAGTGGCAGAATACTTAGATCTTTGTCTTGAATGTCAGCAAGTTAAGGTAGAACATCAACATCCCGCAGGTTTGTTGCAGCCATTACCCAATCCAGAATGGAAGTGGGAAACCATTAGTATGGATTTTATAACAGGCTTACCAAAGAATTTCCGACGACATAATTCAATCATGGTCGTAGTCGACAAATTAAGTAAATCTACTCATTTTATTCCTATTAAATCTACCTATAAAGCTGTTAACATTGCAGATATTTTCATGAAAGAGATATTCAGGCTACACAGTGTACTGAAGGCAATAGTATCGGATAGAGATGAAACGCTTACAGGTAACTTCTGGAAATCCTTGTTTAAAGGTTTGGGCACACAATTAAATTTATGTATTGCATATCATCCACAAACGAATGGGTGACCGAAAGAGTAAACTAAGTCTTAGAAGACATGCTAAGAATGTATGTTATGGACAAACCAGGTAAGTGGGAAGATTACCTACACTTAGTAGAATTCACATATAATAATAATTTTCAAGTTTTTGCAGGTGTGGTTTTGTTTGAAATATTATATGGGTGTAAGTATAATACTCCAATCTCATGGAGTAGCCCATTTTATAGATTAATGTTAGGACCTGATTTATTAAAATATATGGAACTAACCGTGAAACAGGTACAACAAAATTTAAAGGTTGCCCAAGATAGACATAAAAGTTATGCTGATTTAAAAAGAACTCCTAGAGAGTTCCAGGTGGGTGATCATGTGTATATAAAGGTAAAGCCCAAGAAAATTTTCTTGATACTGGGAAAGTATTCAAAATTGGCACTTAGGTATTGTGGGCCATTTGAAATTTTAGATAAACTAGGGCTGGTTGCATACCAGTTAGCCCTACCACCAAATATTAAAGTGCATAATGTGTTTCACGTTTCTATATTGAAAATATATGTTCATGATGTTTCTGGCATGTGATCGATTGGAATGTAATCTAGGTGGAACCCGAAGGAGAGTTCCAAGTGTGGTCAGAGCACATTCTCGATAGGAGAGGACTTTTACTCCAGAACCATACCATTGGACAATTCAAGGTGCAATGGAAGCAGCTTAGTCTGGAAGAAGTTACTTTTGAGATGGAAAGTAATATGCGGGAGGCATATCCAGACTTATTCCAAGAAGATGTAATGGAAGAATGGAACAAATTTATAACACCGAGGACGATGTTATATTCTAAGGGGAGGTGTATGTAACACCCCCTAAATTAATAATAATTATTAATTCTGCTGGAAAATATTGTATTGATTATTTTATTATTTTATTATTTTTGACAAAAAGTTCAAGAATAAAACATTTTGTAATAAAAACATTTTTATTTAATAAAATATGTTGAAGGGGGACAAAAGTGGATATAGATGTGGAAGAGTGTTTGCTGACCCACACGAGGAAAAAGACAAGTGGCAAAAACCACTAAGTGAGAACTCAGGATGCAAGAGGCATCATCCCCAAAAATCAGGTCACAACTCCTAGTTGAGGGCTAAAGAGCAGGAGGCTCAGAAATGACCAAGTCCTAGGAAAATACTATAAATTAGTATGTCCATAAGCAGCAGGATGCTAGCATTGGACGAGGATTAACATCTGTGCAATGCAACAGATGGCGCATTGAAATATTTTTCTCTTTTGGTTCAGTGAATAGGTTCAAGGGTTCTGGAGAAAGTAGCTTGGCTCCTCTTGGAGTTGGCTGGAAGGAACAACTTCTCCAGTTTTGTATTCCCGGCGTTGGTTCCAGGTTCATCCCTTATGTTTCTAAAGGCTGTATAATATGTCTAATTCCTATATTTGAAGTAGATTAATGTTGGTTTTCATTAGCTTACAGATGTTATACGTATATCCTGTACCTAATGGAATGAAATTGTCTAATTCTAAATCTGTATAGCGTATTTCTACATTCGAGTGTATATTCATGTTTGTATGATTTTCCTAAATATTTTCTTAATATACAAGTTCATAATAAAATTGTTGACTGGATCTATGATTCTGTTTATAAGTTTATATCTTTATCTTCCCATGTGAGCAAATGAAATCCATTTACATAGTACTCATCCAAATCTTCCTACACAAATTAGCAGTATCATATTTTAATAGATTTATAGACATAATTCATTTAAATAATAATAATAGTATTATAATCTATAAAGAAACTAAGTTAAAGTATTAAGTATCCAATAAGATCTATATAGGAACAAGTAATATTACTATCGTAAGTCCAATTAAATAAGAAAAATAATTACTGGAATTGTGGGATCTTTTCCCTCATAATATTATAGAATGACGAGAGCAAAAACCTATGGATCGAAGATGCATTTTTTTAAACATATTCAAAATATGCACTGTAAATGAAGATTACCAAATCGTATTTTTACTTAAGCTATCACAGACCCGAAG
This sequence comes from Pseudotsuga menziesii, assembly GCA_001517045.1. NCBI lineage: Eukaryota > Viridiplantae > Streptophyta > Pinopsida > Pinales > Pinaceae > Pseudotsuga > Pseudotsuga menziesii. The sequence goes on from LPNX011107901.1 coordinate 142,969, forward strand.
GGTCATTTTGATAAACATCATTTACACCTTATTACAGGGTCGTAAGTCAACATTGTGGCTACCCTAGTTTGTACAAGAGGCAAAACCTCGATATAATACACCAGATTAGATTACAGTATAGAGGTCATGGGATCGAATCCCTTCAAGTATATAATAAATTAACAGAATTCAAGAAGAGGGTTATTGGACGACCGCTAGGTCTGTACAAATACAAACAAAGAATCCTCAATCAAATATAAATTAACTGATCGAGGATCTCTTTATCATCCTTTAGCATGCTTTAGATAATAAGAGAACAATCTAATTCAAATCTACAAAATGAGTGATAAACTAGATATCACATCTATCATCACAACAGTAAAATCGGTATCGCAGGTAGGTCCACATCATGGTCACCAAGATGTGTTATAATTAAAACATTTAATTCAAGAACGCACAAGTATTTAAAATAAAGGTGCAATCCATACAATACTCTACCCTAGTTTACAGAGGCAGAGCCTTTATCAATTAATACGCTAGATCTCATTACTTACACATATCACAAGATCAAGTTCGATAACTATATTTTGTTTAAACACATAAACATTAATATAACATTTTCAGAATCGCAAGTTTAAACTATCATCAGTATTACAAGAGTAAAAGCACATAAGATGGTCATAAGCCTAACTATTAGCTACCATCACAACCTTAATAACAACATGTATTATATATAATTACATAGATTATAAAAACGAAGGAAACGCATTCTTCCACGACCGTAAGCCCATCCACGATGGCAACCGAGGGTTTAACATAATCCATATAAAAGAATTACGTATAGTGAAATACGAAATATCAATGGGTAATTATCCAACCACGGTCGACTTCAATCCTTTCAAACCTCAAAATAATATATATCAATGTATATAAATTACAGAGTGGTTGTAATACCATCATAGATGGATTCTACTATAAATCCAAACACCTGTATTATAAACTAAATGGGAATAAGACCCATCATGGGCACCACAGACCCTACCCGGGTTTAACTTAACAACTAATGTATTTATCACATTACAGTTCCCAGTTATGGATTTAAATCGGCACAACCCACAAAGGGTTTCCAACATAAACAATGGATAGTTTAAACCTAAAAGAGAAACCACTTATCTTAAGAGTTGTGACCACCAAGAATCCTCACAACCTTGACTATGAGACCTGCAACATCAAATGGGATGGTTTAACATGATTTTGCAGAGTAAAAGAAAATGTAAAACAAAAACCAGATCGAATCAACGTTGTGTGCAACTTACATGGGCGTTTGAAAATGCGGGCCTAGGAGGGGGTAGCCTGTCGCCTTCCTCCCTAGCGCCGAAACCTGCGAATGAAAACAGTTATAATCAATTTAAGCACATTGTTAATATAAGTAAAAGACCCGTCTAAAAATTACAGTGCTGGAACTCTTACCTTGGCATTGGGAAATGAGGGCCACCGGTCGACTCCTTTGAGCACCCTTATCCCTCCACATTATGCAGAAACCAAAGTATATCAGTAAAACAAAGAAACTAAACTTTACAATAAACATTTTTTAAGTTGCAGACAGAGGTTTGAGTCAATCTTACCTTGGGCAAATACTGTTCATGGCATTGGAAGCTTCGGTGGGTTGTTGGAGCTTCGATTTGATTGGGAAAATCGATAGGGTAGACGGAGAAACTATTTCTACCATAGAGGAACCAAATAAAAATTCCATTGACCCTGTCAAAAACTGATTTGAATAGTAGAAAGAGGAATGCGAGGCCCTTAGCCGACCTTCGACAGGTAAAAAATTTCAAATGTGAAACTCAGACAGAGTAAAGGCCTTTTAAACCTTGTAATCCTTAACTGACTGTAACTGATTGGTTGAACTGATTTTTCTCCCTCTAATGTTGCTGCTGGTGTGCAAATATGTGATACCTTGGATATTTTGGAATAAATATCAGATTATAAGAGTGACACATTCACTCCCCATAATCTGGATCTTCCAGCAAATTCCTATAGGATTGCATGCACCAAAATTCAGAATTTTGAAGAAGAAGAAAACTGTGCATCCACCGTCTCGGTTGACCATAATTTTGGATCTGATATGAAACTTATTGGATCTGATATGATATTATTTGGATCTGATCTGATATTTATTGGTTCAAAATTTCAGGTTCATAAACCTTCAGTACTGCTTGTAGCTGTTCTCATCAACGGTGTGAAGAAACAAGTACCGCAAGTCTCCTTCGAAACTGCTGCTGGGGATTTGATTTCATTTCAAAGTTTTGGATCTGTTGTGAAATTATTTATATCTGATTTACATTTTGATCTGATATTATTTCATTCATATTTTAAAATCCAAAAGATTTCAGTCATGCTTGTAGCTGCTCTCACCAATTTCGGTGTAAAAAAACAAGTACCACACTTTCTCTTCAAAACTGTTGGGGATTTGGTGTTAGTTTCCTCTTATGAGGTTGCTGATATTTTATTTTGTGCTTCATTAGATATTTCAGAACCTATATCATATTATGGAGCTCAAGCATTCGCTCTCCAGAGTCCTAGGGATTCTCTACCTTTGGTCACAAGCTCATCTCCTCACAGAACTAGTAAAGAGGAAGAC
>LPNX011107901.1:145942-190727 GCA_001517045.1 Pseudotsuga menziesii
GTCTGTGTGACATTAATGCACCTAATTGCTAACTGGTTGTTACTTTCAGTTCAACAAGTCAGTTACAGTCAGTTAAGGGGCCTCCATTCATTAAATATATTATTTAATGATTATTTTATTATTATTTAATGAACTGGAGTTAACAAGGCGCCTTCACCAACTTCTGATGATCAGTTCAGCTTCAGTTAACCTCATCAGGGTTCATTGGAGTCATGCAGGACTAGCACTTGATGGTTGGATTGCTATGACATGTATTTGATCTCCTTCAGTTGAGATTCAGTCATTTATTGCACTCCAACTTCAGTTAAGGTTTGGTGAGTCAATTAGGGTTTTGGTCAAGTGGTTAACTGAGTGAGATTGCATGGCAAAGAGTCAGTTAAGCTAGACTCACTCACTGAATTCGAATTGTCCCTTAGGTATTCGAATTCTTCATGGATTTAAGCCATTGCTATGCATGGAAATTGTAATCCTTTATTGTTTATAAAATATACAGAGAGGATACCCATTTTGTATCCAGTTATTTTCCAATTCATGAGTATTTGTCAATTATTCTTTGATGATTTTGATTCCTAGTTCCTAGATCATGTGCTGCTGGTGTGCAAGATCTAGGAACTAGGAATCAAAATCATCAAAGAATTATTAACAAATACTCATGAATTGGAAAATAACTAGATACAAAATAGGTATCCTCTCTGTATATTTTATAAACAATAAAGGATTAAAATTTCCATGCATAGCAATGGCTTAACTCCATGAAGAATTCGAATACCTAAGGGACAATTCGAATTCAGTGAGTGAGTCTAGCTTAACTGACTCTTTGCCATGCAATCTCACTCAGTTAACCACTTGACCAAAACCCTAATTGACTCACCAAACCTTAACTGAAGTTGGAGTGCAATAAATGACTGAATCTCAACTGAAGAAGATCAAACACATGTCATAGCAATCCAACCATCAAGTGCTAGTCCTGCATGACTCCAATGAACCCTGATGAGGTTAACTGAAGCTGAACTGACCATTAGAAGTTGGTGAAGGCACCTTGTTAACTCCAGTTCATTAAATAATAATAAAATAATCATTAAATAATCATTAAATAATATATTTAATGAATGGAGGCCCCTTAACTGACTGTAACTGACTTGTTGAACTGAAAGTAACAACCAGTTAGCAATTAGGTGCATTAATGTCACACATATCACCCCTGGAGCTCTCCAGTTAGCCTCCTTGACTGTAGGAGAAGGCTAAGTTAGCCTCCTTGACTGTAGGTAGGCGTGGGAGTGACTGGGATGATGGTAATTAATGCTCCACTGATGTCAATTAAACTTAGGATAGTGGTTTGACTAGGCCAATTTGACCGAAAGAGTGAGTATGATGGTAAATGTCTCCAACACCCCCCCTTAAGCTATACTCAGGAAGAGTTAGAAAACATATATGCATAAAATGCTAGGGCCCTGGCAACAAAGGCCATAGGTCACCCTGTACAATAAAGGAACTACTTAATATAACCAAGGAAATGGGAAAACCTCATGGGAAAAATACCCCCCCTCAAGCTAAGCAGTAAATCAGGAATTGGTTCTTCTATGCAGCATCATCCTGAGACTGTGCATGTGAACCTATGAATCCAAACTAAATGAATATGTCTGGAGGAATCTTCCACTTTGGAAGAATAACAATGCACTCAACTGAATCAGAAATATAAACAGCTGCACGGTGAAAACTGGACCCATGTAGAGCAACTGAAATCATCTGAAGAGAGAGAAAAGGTTCTTGAGGATTTGAACCATGTGTGGAAAACTCAAGAAATTGATATGTTGCAGCCTTGAACAGAAAACCATGAGTGTTAAAATCAGCCCCAAATCTTAGGAGCAAGTGTCCATGCGGATGCAGAATGTCTTCGTATTTCCTAGTTCTGTGAGGAGATGAGCTTGTGACCAAAGGTAGAGAATCCCTGGGACTCTGGAGAGCGAATGATTGACCTCCATAATCTGATATAGATTTTGAAATAGCTAATGAAGCACAAAATAAAATATCAGCAACCTCATAAGAGGAAACTAACACCAAATCCCCAACAGTTTTGAAGAGAAAGTGCGGTACTTGATTTTTCACACCGAAATTGGTGAGAGCAGCTACAAGCATGACTGAAAGCTTTTGGATTTTAAAATATGAATGAAATAATATCATATCAAAATGTAAATCAGATATAAATAAGTTCACAATAGATACAAAAATTTGAAATGAAATCAAATCCCGAGCAGCAGTTTCGAAGGAGACTTGCGGTACTTGTTTCTTCACACCGTTGATGAGAACAGCTACAAGTAGTACTGAAGGTTTATGAACATAAAATTTTGAACCAATAAATATCACATCAGATCCAAATAATATCACATCAGATCCAATAAGGTTCATATCAGATCCAAAATTATGGTCAACCAAGACGGTGGATGCATAGTTTTCTTCTTCTTCAAAATTCTGAATTTTGGTGCATGCAATCCTGCAGGAATTTGCTGGAAGATCTAGATTATGGGGAGCGAATGTGTCACTCTTATAATCTGATATTTCTTCCAAAATATCCAAGGTATCACATATTTGCACACCAACAGCAACATTAGAGGGAGAAAAATCAAATTTCTCTTCACTTTCGGAAGCAATTACTGGTAAATTTTGCACAGAATTCAAAGGAAAATCACCGGTGAATGTTTGCATGGAAGTGCAGCAGTATTTTTCTTCAATATCATAGATTCGAATTTCTTCTTCTGTTTCAGCAATATGAGGAGATGAGATATCAGAGATCTCATGAACTTCCGGAGCATCAGGAGAAGGAGTCACTACATGGAGACTTTCTTCAATTCGAATTGAATGTGTAGAAGATTCTGCTTCATCTTCATCTTGAACGACTTCATCAGAGAGAGTAGAGGCTAAGACTTTTGAGTAAAGAACTCTTGTGCTGCTGGCTGTAATCTCCAAAGTACTATTATGATCCTCATTGTGCTTGCCAAATGTTTTGTCCAATCTTGTCTAGAGATCCTTTGGGTATTCAGCAGAATCAAAAACAAAGTACAAGTCATCATCAAGGGCCAGAGCTATTGATCCAAAAGCTCTGTCAATGTCATTTAGCCAGTCATTCTCATTCTTATAAGTCTCTCTTCCAATTCCAATAGACACCTCATAGAGACCTCGTCTCTTGAGATATGCAATCATATTCAACTTCCATTCCGAATAGCTTGTGAATGGGGTGAGAGGAGGGATTGATGAGTCCATTCGAAGTTGTACCTGTTAAGACCTGCAAATCAAAACAAAAGGGGCACCGTAAGGTTGGACAGACTGCACATTCTAGGCTTTCATCACAACCAGCATAGTCATTCAAGCAAGCTTGATCAACAAGTTCTTTACTTGGGATATTGAGTGGTAAGCCTTGGCTTCTGGTGCAATGCTGGATTCTTGAGCTATTGCTCACTTTCCATGGAGAAATCTGTCAAAAAGCTTGTTCTTGAGAGATTGATCTTCGTCCCGCTGCATGCTCTGATTGGTTGAACTGTAGACAAACACACAACTCACAAAGAAGATCTCACAATTTACTCAGCCATTGAAGAATGAAACAGTGCAAAAGGCTTGCGGCTGTGAATGCTTTCATTAATAAAAAAAGTGATCCAGATGATAATTACAATAATGTAAAATGGCTTTAATAGCCACAAGCAATTCGAATCCACATGAGGAAGTTCGAATTGATTAGACTCTACTTGACTGTAGGTAACCAGGACTTGTCTAAATCACAATTGGAGGACCCAGTAGTTAACTGTCCTTGTCTAAATCATAACCGGAGTTCTAAAACACAACCAAGTGTTACATTTAGTATTAAATAATGGTTAACTGACTGTGGTAGGTGAGAAAAGCGCCCCACATGTGTGCAATCAATTGAACCTAGTGCTAACTGAATGTAGAGGGATAGAACTGAATGTAACTGACTCCTAACTTGGATTGACTAGTCATCAACTGAAGTGAACTGACCTTGGTTGGTTTCAGCACTCCTAGTTGCTTCCTAAATTGCAGGGATTGATCTAGGAGACTCCTAAACTTATGCAATCAAGTGCAATAAGTGGCAGTGAGCCTCAATTAGTGTTCCCCACACTTTGGTAACTGAAACATGTGCCCCAATTAGGTCAAGTTTAACCAATGGTGCTAATTACTATAAATAGACTGGATGGACTCCCGATTTAGACATGACTCCCGATTTTAGACATATGACCAAATTTGGACAAAGGAGGATTAATAATCCTAACACCCCCCCTGAATGCTAACTTCGAAAAACTGTGGGCCCTGGTAAATAAGACCATAGGTCACCCATTACATCAAGTAAAGTAAAGTAACTGCTCAAAAATAAGGTGCTTGGGGAAAAACCACATGGGAAAAAAAAACCCCTTCTAATTAAGCAGGTAGAATCGGGATCAATCTAGTTCTTCTGTGCATAGGTATCCTGGGGCCTGGCATGTGAACCTCTCCATCATTATGTATGGAGGAATATTCCTCTTTGGAAGAAGAATGATATGCTCAACTAAATCAGAAATATAGACAGCTGCCGGATGAAGACTGGACCCATGTAGAGCAACTGAAGTCAACTGAAAAGTGAGGAAAGGTTCTTGAGAATTCAGAGAATGTGAAGAACACTCAAGAAACTGATATGTTGCAGCCATGAACAGCAAACCATGAGTGGTAAGAACAGCCCCAAGTGTTAGGAGCAAGTGTCCAGGCGGATGCAGAAAATCTTCCTCTTTACTAGTTTTGTGAGAAGATGAGCATGTGATCAATGGTAGAGAAGCACTGGGACTATTGAGAGCAAATGCTGGAGTTCCATAGTCTGATATAGCTTCTGAAATAGATAATGAATCACATAATAAAATATCAGCAACCTCATATGAGGAAACTAACACCAAATCCCCATTAGCAGTTTTGAAGAGAAAGTGCGGTACTTGATTTTTCACACCGGAATTGGTGAGAGCAGCTACAAGCATGACTGAATGCTTTTGAATTTTAAAATATGAACCAAATAATATCAGATCAGAAAGTAAATCAGATCTAAACAGGTTCAAAACAGATCCAAAACTGTGAAATGGAATCAAATCCCCAGCAGTAGTTTTGTAGGAGACTTGCGGTACTTGTTTCTTCACACCGTTGATGAGAATAGCTACAAGCAGTACTGAAAGATTATGAATTTGATATATTAAACCAAGAAATATTGGATCAGATCTAAATAAGATCATATCAGATCCAATAAGGTTAATATCATATTCAAATAAATGGTTAACCGATACGGTGGATGCACGCCTTTCTTCTTCTTCAAAATTCTGAATTTTGGTGCATGCAATCCTGCAGGAATTTGCTGGAAAAACTAGATCATGGGGAGCGAATGGATCACTCTGGTAATCTGATATTTCTTCCAAAATATCCAAGGTATCACATATTTGCACACCAGCAGCGACATTAGAGGGAAAAAAATCAAATTTCTCTTCACTTTTGGAAGCAATTACTGGTAAATTTTGCACAGAATTTAAAGGAAAATCACCGGTGAATGTTTGCATGGAAGTGAAGCAGAATTTTTATTCAATATCAGAGATTCGAATGTCTTCTTATGTTTCAACAATATGAGAAGATGAGATATCATAGATCTCATGAACTTCCGGAGCATCAGGAGAAGGAGTCACTGCATGGAGACTGTCTTCAATTCGAATTGACTGTGTAGAAGCTTCTACTTCTTCTTCATCTTGAACAAATTCATCAGAGAGAGTGGAGGACGAGATTTTTGGATCAAGGATGCTTATGGTGCTGGATATGCACCATCTGCTATCAATTACAAAGGTTCTGTCCAATCTTGCCCAGAGTTCCTGTGGATCTTTAATAGATCTACTGTGGTAGCGCATGCTAGGAGAAAGAGCCAGTTCCATTATTTCAAAAGCTTTATCCTTTGCTTTTAGCCAGTCATTATCACTCTCAAAAGAATTTATACCTAATCCAATAGACACCGAAAAGAGTTTTTGTCTTCTCAGACATATATTCATCTTCAACCTCCATTCAAAATAGTCTGAGGATCGGGTGAGAAGAGGAACTGATGAATTCATTTCGAATTTGTACCTGCAAAACAAAAAAATGATCTAGTAGGAGATCCGAGGAGGAGAAGTGCCTTGTCCGTCGAGGCTCTAATACCATGTTAAATTTGAGCATATAGATCTGTAGACAAACACACAACTCACAAAGAAGATCTCACAATTTACTCAGCCATTGAAGAATGAAACAGTGCAAAAGGCTTGCAGCTGTGAATGCTTTCATTAATAAAAAAAGTAATCCAGATGATAAGTACAATAATGTAAAATGGCTTTAATAGCCATAAGCAATTCGAATCCACATGAGGAAGTTCAAATTGATAAGACTCTACTTAACTGTAGGTAACCAAGACTTGTCTAAATCACAATTGGAGGACCCAATAGTTAACTGTCCTTGTCTAAATCATAACCGGAGTTCTAAAACACAACCAAGTGTTACATTTAGTATTAAATAATGGTTAAATGACTATGGTAGGTGAGAAAAGCGCCCCACATGTGTGAAATCAATTGAACCTAGTGCTAACTGAATGTAGAGGGCTAGAACTGAATGTAACTGACTCCTAACTTGGCTTGACTAGTCATCAACTGAAGTGAACTGACCTTGGTTGGTTTCAGCACTCCCAGTTGCTTCCTAAATTGTAGGGATTGATCTAGGAGACTCCTAAACTTATGCAATCAAGTGCAATAAGTGGCAAGGAGCCTCAATTAGTGTTCCCCACACTTTGGTAACTGAAACATGTGCCCCAATTAGGTCAAGTTTAACCAATGGTGCTAATTACTATAAATAGACTGGATGGACTCCCGATTTAGACATGACTCCCGATTTTAGACATATGACAAAATTTGGACAAGGGAGGATTAATAATCCTAACAAAATGGGATGGGTTAACATGATTTTGCAGAGTAAAAGAAAATGTAAAACAAAAACCAGATCGAATCAACGTTGTGTGCAACTTACATGGGCGTTTGAAAATGCGGGCCTAGGAGGGGGTAAGCCTGTCGCCTTCCTCCCTAGCACCAAAACCTGCGAATGAAACCAATTATAATCAATTTAAGCACATTGTTCACATAAGTAAAAGACCAGTCTAAAAATTACAGTGCTGGAACTCTTACCTTGGCATTGGGAAATGAGGGCCACGGGTCGGCTCCTTTGAGCACCCTTATCCCTCCACATTATGCAGAAACCAAAGTATATCAGTAAAAAAAAGAAACTAAACTTTACAATAAACATTTTTTAAGTTGCAGACAGAGGTCTGAGTCAAGCTTACCTTGGGGAAATACTGTTCATGGCATTGGAAGCTTCGGTGGGTTGTTGGAGCTCCAATTTGATTGGGAAAATCGACAGGGTAGACGGAGAAACTATTGCTACCATAGAGGAACCAAATAAAAATTCCATTAACCTTGTCAAAAACCGATTTGAATAGCACAAAGAGGAATGTGAGGCCCTTAGCCGACCTTCGACAGGTAAAAAATTTCAAATGTGAAACTCAGACAGAGTAAAGGCCTTTTAAACCTTGTTTCCAAACCTTAACAATCTCACCATCCAAGTGTAGGGCAGGGATTACATCCCTTACTGCCTCATGGTCCTGGATGTGCTACCAACTCACAGCCAAGACATGTTTAATGTCAACCAGAGGACAAACTTTATTGCATGTCCGAAATCATTACAAAGAAATCATTATGAATCCAATCATGGATTTCGTTCAAAATTTAATCCATAACCTATGCTTTGGATCTTCGTCGCATATCACATATTACATACAACCTTTTAACACGTCAATCATACCCTACATCGAAACCATATCATATATCGTATGCCTTGCCAAGACCTTTGTGGAGTTGGTCGTGGGTCGTAATGCCACCAAGGGTAATGGCTAGACCCATGCCTGTCCATGGTACATATATCATATGCATAATTTAATTATTCATACCTTAGCGTTGAGTTAGGCTAAGGTATGGGTTTAATCCATAAACATAGAACTAGGACTAAAACATTTAAAACCATAATCATATAAAAAACATATTTCATGCATAGTATAGGTTATGCATTATAAGCTTTAAACCATGGCTAAGATCATTGATGTAATAATTACTCATGTGCATTTAGAGATATAAAGGGATGCATCAAAACCAACACATATAAGATCATAAGGAGTTGCATTAAGGCCAAAAACATGTGGTTACATGCCATCACAAGTAGGTAAACCCTCGCATTTATTTCATATAAAGAGATCGCCATATGGAATACCATACGCTTACAAACCATAAGCCTCTCACGCTTAGGGGTAGGTCTTTACATACATAGTGTAAAGACATAACATGAAAACAAGGTACATCACCTACGTGAACATGGCCGAAGGTTCCTAAAGGAACTAGCCATCGTAAGCTTCAACAAACCTGTCATAACCAGCAGGACCAAGATATTTAAAACCAGCAACAGTAAAACATAGGATTCTGCTGAATAACTGTAAAATTAATACATGTAATTATTATTTTTATTTACGATTTTTAGGTGTGTTACATATAACTTCCAAAATCAATGTTCATGTCCATAATAATGCAGAACAATTTGGTATGCACCTTATGGATGAGGAGTTCAAGGTTCCATTTCTTAATAGCATTAAGATAGACGACATCATTGCATAGTATATATGTGTATGTTAATTAGAGCCAACAAGCATGGGGATGTGGAACACATAAATTGTAGTTGTTGGAATGAGCTCAAGTGTAAGATTAGGGAAATTTGGGCATAATAGATAGAACTGATACCTAAGACTTAACCCTAAGGAAGTCCACTTTGTTTTGTGCAACAACTCCTCAAGTGCCCTAAAAGTTGTAAATAAACATGATTGAGAAAAATAATTGAGAACAATAGTAGATAAAAGATAAAATATGTTTAATGTGGCAAATGTATATCATAAGCAAATCAATGTGTGTTGAGGAACAATTACTCAAAATCAAATAGTAATATTCGCAAAAATATAATAAATTAACATAACCTTAGGCAAACATATTTGGATGTGGGTACATGTAATTTAATATGAAAAAATGTTATTAATTTTAGTGTTCCATATACCATTAAACAAATAAGCTACTTCTCTTCAACATAAAAATATAAATAGAATCCATGTCCTACAAAACTTAATGGCCAAATCATTCAATCCCTCGTAATCATAACCCTCAAAAGAAAGCAATAGAATTTTATTCTACTACAGAGTAAATGTTATGAATATATTATGCAAAAATGTTCCTCAATAATCTTAATGCCTAATCCATTGAGCCCTTCAAGATGCACCTTGGAACAATCACAATCAAAATGGGACTTCGACCGAGTCTTGGTTGCTTCGATCATTTGGAGAGCAGCACGACGGTCCTCGTTGGTCTGTTCAAGCATAAGTAGGTGATGTTCCAATGGTGAAGTATCAAGTATAAGTTCCATGATAAGGCGGAGTGATGGAATTTGTCGTTCAAAGGGAAGAACCGATTCCACACCAAGGACTAAGTGAAATAGGGTAAAACTGGTGGTGGTTTTAGATATCTCTCCGTCATCGTGAAAGTGATGTCGGGATAGATTAGGTGGATCTTCCATGGTCGAGGATGGGAAAGGACTACTTGAAGTAGATATTGTATAAATGGTGTTAGTGGTGTCCGAGGAAGAAACCTGAGGGTGGATCTCCTAAAGGATAGTAACGTCAGACTCACTGGAGTGTTTTCGAAGGTCACGAAGGAGCAACTGATACTTAGAAAATTTTGGGAAATGGTGAGAATAGTGACCATATAGGCCGCAAACTACACAAGGTTGGTTGGTTCGCAATGACTTGTTCTTAACCATTGGTGGATTGGGGATGGAGATTACTGGGGCGTCATCGGTCTCGTCTATAGTGTTCATGTGGGTGCGAAGGAGAGGCAAATCGAGACAGTTTTTTGTCGCATGGCCTTGGACATCGCACGAAGCACAAGTAGGAGTCGAACGTGGTTTGGTCGTTGTTTTGGCTGCCTTGCCCCTAACCTTATTTGGAAGAGGAGGGGTAGGTGTGGAGACAGGGGTAGTCCTTGGTGGACCAGGAGGTGGGTGAAAAATCGTCTCATAAGGTTGGACAGAAGTCAACACAACCTGGGGGGGTTGAGGGTGGGGTAGGAGGATCAAGGCACCACAGAAGAATTCCCAAAGTGAAATTAGGCAAGTTGAGAGTAGCCATGATAGGCTTGCTCATGATGCTAGATGGTGGAAAAAGAAAGGGAATCATGTGGACTGGGAATGAACCCCAATAATTCCACAATGACTGTGGCTGGGGTTGCAACTGAGGTTGCGATGTGGTAGGGATATTATCGATTGTGACAGTGCACAAATTTGATACGTCAGTCGGTGAAGGTGGAGGTGGTAAGGACAAAAAGGTTTCCTCCATAGGAGTGTTGGAAAACAAGCCCGTGCCAATAGTAGATAAGGATGGAATGGACACGCTGTCGATGGTGGTGTCGACAGTGGGAAGGACATGTTCTGGTGTGGTCGAACCATTTGGATCTTAGTACGTTAGTTGGTCAATGCTAACGATCTTCCCATCATTAGTTGAAAGACTATAGAGGCCATGACTCACATGGAATACATGTAGCTACGTCCTAGAAGGAGGTTTTAATCAAGTTGGGCATTGACAACCTCAATTTCAATCAACACCATTTTTTAGGCTAACTAAACATGAACGTTCGTAAGAACACCTTGGGGCTGAGCAGAGCGTCCATCGTAGGCACGCAGAGCAGAGGTGGATGGTTGAAGGGTGGGAGATCCAAGTTTCTGCCAAACAAAGGTTGACATAATGCAGGTGGATTCCCCCTCATCAATGATGTATTGATGAATAACCAAATTTCGAATTGTGACCGGAACTTGGAAGGCGACGGATGATGGAATTCTAGGTTCTCCTTGATCTAGGTCGAAGGTGATTAACCTAGAATCAGAGGGATCGATGACACTTGGAATGGAAACAACACTTTACATTGCGAAGGAAAATTTTTAAGCACTTCCAGAGTAGACGTGACTATAGGATACTGGGCCAAGTCGTCAACGATACTGTAGTTGAGCGTGGATCTGGTAGTGGCATTGTTTGCAACACAACGCATAGGGAAACCTAAGACTCTGGCAGTCCCATCCTAGGGGGTCTGGGTAAGTGCAGACACATTTCAGGAGTGGTAGAGGTAGATGTCGTTGACTGGTCAGCGATTTCTGTGGTGGAGCCATACTATTTTCGCCGAGTTTGGAGGTTGACTTCAGATGATAACGTCATAAGGTGATGGACACTAGCCTCAGCAGGTTGGGCCGCAACAATGGTTGTAGGAGATTTTTGGGTCCAAGGGATGGGTTGCAACCATCCCTTAGTGTGGTAGGGGGTTCTGGAGCACCATGGGTGGAGGACCCAATGGTGTTGATTTTGGAAGAGCCGGAGCAGGCGTGTTGGGATCACGTTGACTATCGTTTTGGAGTAGTTGTTCGACATGAGTCAAGTGAGGACACTAATGAGTGTAGTGGTTGTATGTGTTACAGATAGCAAACGTATGGTTAGTCTACAACTATGGGTTCTTCCTAGGTCAAGTGGGATGTTGGGGATTCAATGCAGGAGGCTCGACGTCATTATGGTTTGGAGGGTTGACCTGCTAGACATCTCCTTGAGGCTAGTTGTTGCCCCTATTCCTACCTCTCTTGTTCCTTCCCTACCCTTGTTGGTTATTGGGGGCAGGTTGGTTAGGGAGGTTTTGTTGTGTATAGAACTGTCCCATAGAAACATGAGGATTCGGGGTCGGAGCCAGAGTGGGTTGCGTAGGTGGTGCATAATAGATCAAAGGATCTGGAGGGGCTACAAAGTCGGTCATTTGGCCAGTACGTGAGTGTGCTGAACAAGTCGGTCCATGAAAGTGAGGAGTTTGTGTGGAAGGCACGTAGGAAGGGGTGGCTCCAGACTGAGCCAATATGCATGGATAATCATGGGTGTAACCATGAGGCACATAGGAGGAAGTAGCTCTAGATTGACATGAGTAATCAGGGGTGTAACCTAGTTGGGAAACACTATGGGTATTACCAAGATGGGGTGGCATCATTGGAGAGGCCGAGTAAAACTGAGGGTGTTGAGTAAAAGATCCAATGACCCCATTAGCAGCATGAGATTCCCCTGGCATATATCGACGTGAGGTGTTGGCACAGGGAGCATCGGGTATAAAGGTATACAAATAACCATATTGGGGGTATATCAGATTGAAATGCTGAGCCTTAAGTATAGATTCCTCTTCAGTTTGCAGGTGCTCATATGTGACGTCCCTAGTTATGGCGGGGAGTAAGGTATTGAGGAACCAATCTAGGAAGATCCTATGGTCATCTAACTGGATCTTACACAAGCTACGACGATGATGCCATTCATGGATATGATCCGTGATATGGGTAGCTATGTTCTATCGATAGGATAATAATATTTCTACTCCCTCTTCATAATGGACGGGTAACTTCAAGTATTGAAGGAACATTGAAGCTAACAAGGAGAAGTCAAGGTAAGTAGCATGAGGCAGTTCAATATACCACTTGGTCGCAGCACCAGTGAGTGTGTGCTGGAACGACCTCAACTGAATGGAATCATCCACTATGCTATTAGATGAACACCATAGGTGGGATGACATAATGTGATTTTGAGGATCCTCCCATGCCTTACCTTTGAACTTAGGGATGTTTGAGGGAATTTTTGTAGGCATAGGAGGCCATTGTGGGTGATGACTAATGGGTTCATTGGTCAACTGTGCCAAATCAAGCAGGTTGAGACTAGCCATGAAAGGGAGACTAGAACCAATAGAGGCTCGGGAAGGACCAACAATGGTGTTGGTGGCAGTAGGAATGTAGTTCCCATGCATAACTGGGGATGGATAAGGTTGACTTCTAACAACAAGAAAATTCATTGTTATGGTAGGAATAGTTGGAATAGATATGGAAGTGCCACTTCTTCCAGGTATAAATGGTGGAATGGTAGTGACCACGGTGGCTGGAATGGGACCACCACTAGTGGGTAGTGAACCAATAGTAGTGTGTGCAGTGACAAGGGGCCCATTAGGATTGGGGCCTATAGGCCCAGTGGAATGGATATCGGTGATGACAGGTGGAATGGACATGAGCCCACTACTGACAATCCCCCCTTGAAAGGGGTCAGGATGTGTACTGTTAGAAAACAAGACCACAGAGAAATAACACATATACAGTTAAATCATTAAACAAGATGCAAAACACATTAAACACATTATAGAGAGACACATATATAACATGGTTCACCCAAATGATGGGCTATGTCCACAAAGAAATTGCCAGTCCTTTTATTATAGTCCAGAAAGATGAAGGGATACAACCTGCAACAAAACCACTGCACTTCCTCTTCACGCTCTCACAGTCTCTCCCACACAATCACAGAGATTGTTTACAATACAAAATAATACCATACACAGTTGTGTTACAATGCTTTCTTTTATAGGGGAAATACCATGGGAAAATACTATGGTTAACCCAATACCATGGGTCCCCAAAACTGTTGGCCAACACACATCCCAAAAAGTTTTCTCGAGGGCTGCCTCGAACCCCAAGGCAGGGGGAATGAGTGTACAGTACACATGGGGTACAAACACAATTTAATAATATCTCTGGACCTAGAATATCAGGCTCCATAACCAACAATCTCCCACTTGAATACTGATCACAACAACTCCACCACTACTGCACTTACTGGACTATGCTATGTACCTTGGACTTAGCAAATTTCTTATTTTCACCTTCATGCTTGAAGGCCAATAGAAACCGAGCAGGAACTCAGTTTCTCTCTAGTTACTCCCTTTGTTAACATGTGTACAGGATTCTGGCTAGTATGTATCTTTTCCAGTTTTAACAGTTCTTCATCTAGAACAGATCTTATGAAGTGGTACTTGAGCTGTATATGTTTAGTATTTGAATGAAAGGCTGAGTTATTTGCAAGATGAATGGCACTCTGGCTATCATTGTACATCCTACTATTCCCCTAATTCTTTCCCAATTCTTCCATGAACCTATGCAACCAAATCATCTCCTTACTAGCCTCTGTAGCAACAACATACTCTGCTTCCATTGTTGAAAGTGCAACAACCTGTTGCAGTTTTGAAATCCAACTTACGATTGTTCCACCCACATTAAACACATACCCTATGGTGCTCCTCCTACTGTCTTTATCACCAGCCATATCTACATCAACATATCCCTGTAGAACGATGTCTGAACCTCCAAAACATAATGCATGTGAAGTGGTACCTCTCAAATACCTGAGAATCCACTGTACTGCTTTCCAATTCTCTTTACCTGGATTATTCATATACCTGCTCAGAACTCCCACTGCATGTGAAATATGTGGTCTTCTGCACACCATGGCATACATCAAGCTTCCAACCGCTGATGAATAGGGAATCCTGTACATGTAATTTATTTCTTCCTGTGTTTCTGGACACATCTCCTTACTTAGTTTGAAATGGTTGGCCAAATGTGTACTAACTGGTTTTGCATTCTGCATTCTAAACCTCTGCAACACCTTTTCTATGTACTCACTTTGAGACAACGTCAATTTGTGATTTTTTCTGTCTCTTGTTATTCTCATACCAAGGATTTGCTTTGTAGCACCCAAATCCTACATCGCAAATGAATTAGCTAGTTTTCTTTTGAGCACATTTATGTCCTGCATGTTAGACCCTGAAACAAGCATGTCATCCACATACAATAATAAGATAATATATCTTCCGTTATCTAGCCTCTTGAGATAAACCCAATGGTCAGGATGACATCTATCATAACCTTGTTCTATCATAAACTTATCAAATTTTAAATACCACTGCCTTGGAGCTTGCTTTAGGCCATACAAGCTCTTCTTCAACCTGCAAACCAAATTCTCCTTACCTTTGACCTCATACCCCTGTGGCTGTTGCATATAAATCTCTTCCTCCAAATCCCCATGGAGAAAGGATATTTTTACATATAACTGTTCAAGATGCAAATCTTCTATCGCCACTAGACTTAAAATAGTTCTGATTGAAGTCATTTTAACAACAGGAGAAAATATTTCATCAAAGTATATACCTTTCTTTTGTGCAAACCCCTTTACAACAAGTTTAGCCTTGTGCCACTTCTTGCCTCCATCTTCTTCCTTCAACATGTAAACCCATTTATTTTTCAATGCCCTTTTTTATGCAGGCAACTTAACTAGATCCCAAGTCTACTTTCTGGGCCAATGAGTCCATTTCCTCATCCATGCCTTGCTCCCACTTCTTTCTAGTTTCTACCTGCATTGCTTCTTCATAACATTCCAGTTCACCAGAATCAACCATCAATAAATAATACAGTGAAGGAGAGAATTGTTTAGTGGGTCTACTTAACTTGGTAGACTTTCTTACAGTTGTAGGATTTTTAGGTACCTGCTGCTGCTCTTGGTTTTCTGGTGCCTTTGGAGCTTCATTTTCTTTGATTTTATCAAGCATTGTGTACTCTATGTTTTCCTTTTCTTCTTTATTTCCCTGCAACTGATCTTTGTACATGACCTTTTCGTTGAATACTACATCTCTACTCCTAATGATTTTGTGATTTTTAAGATCCCATAAGCGATAACCAAAATCATCAACCTCGTATCCAATAAAGGTACATTTCTTGGATTTATCCTCAAGCTTTGTTCTATCATCTTTATCAATATGGACAAATGCTTCACAACCAAAAGTTCTCATAAATGAGTATTTTACCTGTCCATGTCTCCTCTAGAATGCCACCATCCAAAGCGCTTGAAGGCCCTTTGTTTATTAAATAAATAGCAGTGTTTACAGCATCAGCCCAAAACTATAAGGGCAACCCTGCATGCAATCTCATACACCTTGCACGCTCCATGATCGTTTTGTTCATCCTTTCTGACACACCATTTTCTTGTGGTGTTCCAGGGACTATCTTCTCTCTACAAATCCCATTGTGTGAATAGTAACTATCAAACTCCTTGTTGCAGTACTCGCCTCCATTATCAGATCTGAGACACTTCTTAAAAGTATCATATTTTTGTCTAATGCAATAAACCCAAGTTTTTCTAGTTGCATCATCAATAAAAGTAACATAATAATGAGAGCCACCAAGATATTGTACCTGAGCTGGTCCCCATACATCTGTATGGACAAGCTCTAACTTTTCACTCTTCTTTTGTTTCCCGACCCTGAGAAATCTAACTCAAGTTATGTTTTCCATAAACACAGTTCTCACAGAATTCCAAACTTACCTGCTTCAGATCTGAAAGTAGTTTCCTTGAGTGGAGAGTCTGCATCCCCTTCTCACTCATGTGGCCAAGCCTATGATGCCACAGTGCCGCACCTGTTTCTGTGGAAGATACAGAGATACAATAATCAGTATTATGAGGACATAAATATAATGTACCTACCCTATCTCCTTTTTTCTATTACCAGTGATCCTTTAGTGATCTTCCACTACGTTTCTCCAAATGTAGACAAACAACCGCTATCTCCCAACTGCCTTGTTGAGATTAGATTTCTTTTCATAGCAGGAATGTGCCTTAGATATTTTAGCAGCCATTCACTTCCATTATTTAACTTAATCTGTACCTTACCCTTTCCAACAATTTTACATGGTTCATCATCCCCCAATAAAACATGTCAAAAATCACCTTGAACATAGTCATGAAAGAATTTCCTATGTGGTCTAGCATGATATGAAGCCCCTGAATCTACTACCCAGTAATCACTAGTATTATCTAATGCAAGAATCAAAGCATACTGTAACACATCACCTGCTACATTCGCTTCCTGAGTAGTCTCTTGCTGCCTCTCACCTTTCTTCTTTGGTGCTCGATAGTCTTTCTTCAGATGTCCTTTCTTACCACAGTTTCAAAACTCTATTTTTTCAAATCTGGACTTGGATCTTCCCTTTTTAGATTTGTTGCGATTTCATGGGCTCCTTCCTCTCTCATTTTGTCTCCCTCTAATCTCCATGGTCAACGCATTGTCTGATGTCTCACCTGTGCTTTTTCTTTGCATTTCCTCGCTAAGAATAACACCAACAACATCATCAAATTTAAGAGTGTTTGAACTAGAGACATAGTTACTTATAGCCATGACCAAGCTATTCCAGTTTTCTGGCAATGAGCACAAGATTAGAAGAGCCCTAACCTCATCATCAAGTTCACTTTTATAGAACTTAACTGACTAGTAAGTGTATTAAACTCATTGAAATGGTCAACAATAGATCCACCTTCTGACATCTTCATATTAAATAAACACTTCATTAAAAATACCTTATTAAAAGCCAAGGGTTTTTCGTAGAGCTTACTCAATGCGCTCATCACACCCTCTGTTGTTTTTTCTTTCTAAAGATTGAAGGCCACTGACAAAGCCAGGAACAGTCGTATTGTTCCCAGTGCCTTTCTGTCAAGAACCTCCAATTCTTCATCCTTCATAGTTGTCAGCTGTTTTTCTTTTCCACCCAACAGCAGGAACAGATCCTTCTGGTTAATATAGTCCTCCATTTGCATCTTCCATAACTGATACTTTTGGCTGTTAAATTTCTTGACCCTAAACTTTCCTTCTTCCACCATTTCTCCCACTCAAACCAGGAACCCTTTTTTCCTACGAGTTTACCAGCCATATAGACCTTTTGGATATGATACCAATTTTTAGAAAACAAGACTGCAGAGACACAGATATAACGTGGCTCACCCAAACGATGGGCTACGTCCACAAAGAAATTGCCAGTCTAGAAAGATGAAGGGATACAGCCTGCAGCAAAACCGTTGCATGTCCTCTTCATTCCCTCACAGTCTCTCCCACACAATCACAGAGATTGTTTACAATACAAAATAATACCATACATAGTCGTGTTACAATGTTTTCTTTTATAGGGGAAATTCCATGGAAAATACTACGGTTAACCCAATACCATGGGTCCGCAAAACTGCTGGCCAACACACATCCAAAAAAAATTTCTCGGGGGCTTCCCCAAACACCAAGGTAGGGGGAATGAGTGTACAGTACACCTGCGGTACAAACACAACTGAATAATATCTTTGGATGTAGAAGATCAGGCTCCACAACCAACATGCACCTTCCATGGGGCTAGATGGAGTAGTGAATAAGGTGGGTTCAGATTGATATGAATCTGAATCTAATTTAGAGGTCGTGTGTGGCTTCGAAGGTGGTGAACGATGTCGAATATGGATCCGATGGTGATGATTCAAGGAGCTGAATTGGGAGGTGTGCCCCCTGTTAGTGCCAGAAATTGTTCTCAGACTACAGAAGAACAAGCCAACACAATCTCAATGAACTCAATTAAGTAAAATAGGTATTCTAGGGTTTCGGTTGCACAGTTTGAAGACAAGAGGGAAAAAAGTCATAAGACCAAAGCAAACACTAAATAATGAGCATTTGAATGACTGAGATGCATAACATATAAACCATAATCCAAACAGAATAAACACAGTACTGAGTTTCACCCACAGTTAGCAAACATTTCAAGCATAAAAACATTAAACAAGAAATGAATATACCAACTGATTAATTAACACAAATTAGAAATGAAACCAGTCAATAATATAAAGGGCATATAGTTGCATATATTTCATAATTCAGTCATCAAAAACACATAAGAGTCTTTACACTTATCTCATAAACCAAATCCTGATAGCCTCCCCTTGCCACAAAAATCGAACCTTTGGACCTTTTTCAAACTTACATTTATCTTGTTCTTTCAAAAACAGTTGCATAACTGAAACCCTAACTACCTTTAGGTCACTTATCAAATTTTTCAATATAAACTATCATTACAAAAAAATAAAATAACTTTGTCAAACTAACTAATAACTGCTCTTTCTAAAGTACTTTACAAATCTTTTGTTGCCTCAGCTAGAAGAGCAATTCCCTCTAAATCCTGAGCTTTCCTTCTAGATTTTAGGTGGTTTGCTTCCAAGTCTCCAACTCTCTTTGTTAACTCCTCATTCTGTTGTGTCAGCTCCTAGATAGTTTTCCTTAGTTCTGTAAACTGATTCTCTATCTGTCTTTTTCTTTTAAGAGCCTCTTTAGAAACTGCAGTCAATTCATGGTAGTGATTGTTCACTTCTTCCAAGTCTTCTCTAAGTCTCCTATTTGTAGTCACTAATCCATCATTGGTTTCATGCATATATTCAATTTGATGCTTGTATTTCTTAATGATCCTTTGCAAATTTTCCTTTTCAGAATCAATACATTTACTTTCTGATATTGGTTGCATCCCTTCTGGTGTCCATGGGATTTTTCGCTTCTTGTATATTTCTTCATCCTCCTTCATATGCTCTGTGAAGGTCACAGGAATCTTTGGATGTTCTTCAGCTTCAACATTGCACTGAACTTCTTCAATTACCTCTCTTTTCTCCATACAAGAACTCTTTATATCATTTTGCTGTTGTTCTTGAATCATCTTATTTCAAACCTCCATGAAAATGTCTCAGATGTTAGTATTAATGAAGACTGGTTTATCTTTTGACACTATTGGTTTTTTACCTTTCATAACTTCTTTGTTGTCATCTTCACTATATTCCAATTTCTCCTGAGATGATGAATCTTCTATTACTGTAACCTTTTTCTTAGCCAGTTTGGGATTTAATAGCTTCTTCATGTTTAACCTAAGCTTGTTCTTCGGCCTTGTCTTGGGTCTCTAGATGCGGCTCCAACCTCTCCTAACATTTTCAGAACCTTTCCTTGATGAGTTATTGAAACAAATTCAACAACCTTCATTCTTTTCTTTCATGACACCGTCTCCTCTTCAAAATGGGTGTGTATTTCTTGCTTAGAACAAACCCTAGTTTCATTAGTAGTAGGAACCCTAGCCTCATCATATAAGTATTTTCCATCCTCTTCAGACAATATTGTAATAGGTCTCTGCTTCTTCTCCTTAACATCTTCCTTTACACCTTGATTTAATTCTGCAGTTAAAACATCTTCTACTGGCTCAACTTCATTCACCTCTGACTTTGAAACTTTAGTTTCCTCAACATTAATTTGTTGTTCAAGTTCAATGTTTTCATCTTCCTTATTCGAAGATTTTCCTGGTTCACCAGTTTCTTTATCTTTAACTGTGACTTTCTTTTTGAGTTTCCTGATCAGACTCTGACCTTTGTCTAACTGTCTCTTCTGAGACTGCTCCTCTTTCTCAGTTTGGAAACCTGACCAAAATAAGAAGTGTTCCCATGTCTTCTCTCTTTTCTGCAATACAATGCTTATAACCAGTTTAATAAGCCCATGATGAAAAACTAATTGGTTTGTATGATCCTGATGTTGTTTCACCCTACTTGACATCTTATGTAAACTTTTCAAAAAGAATAAGGAGAGATTCATTTTGGATTCATGACTGAGATGTTGAAGGAATCTAAAATGATACTTAAACATAAAATCAAATCTCCCTTCACAGGTGATATAGCTTTGTAGGATTTTGATAGGCTCTATCCACTCAGGTTTAAACTTTTGAATAGGTACTCCCTTTCCCCAATCTGCTATTACACCTGGAAGTAGATATCTCTGAGCATCAAAAGTGAAAGGCACCTTTTTGAACCATAATTCACCCTCATCTAGAATTCCTATTGCTTCTACTAGTAACTCCTTGGTCAGTTTAAACTTCAAAGTATCAAAAGACACTACATCCTTATCCAAGCATTGAGCGAATTTGTAAGAAACTTCTGAGTGATAACCTTCAATATTTTCAAAAAACACTAACCACCCTGCTTCTGCAAACAATTTTGCACAATCTGGAAAGGTTTGAGCCCAGCTTAAGTATGAAGGTTCTGCTCTATTAGTCTTACCACTCTTTTTCATTTTGAACTATTATCAAATGGCCTCTGTCAATAAACACACTCTGAATCTCTTCAAATTTTGATAAACTGGCAGACAATACTGTATAGGGGAACCCAAAAAACCATAAATTGAACTCTCTTGTTTAAACTGACAAATACTTTAATCCATGACTGAGAATTCATCATTTAGTATCAATTAGACTCAAAAACTAATAATCTGCCATCAATTTGGTCATTAATCCTCTGTTTAGAAAAACCCCAAATTTATGAACCTTGGTAATCGGTTCGCGGCCTACCTGTTAAAACGACTAATCCAGCTGCTGGAATCTTGTTCTCTTGACTGTCAGGTGTCGAATTGCATTCCCCAATCTTCTCTGACTGCTTTGATAACTCCAGACGACTGCTCTCAAAGCCTTAATTTTTTGCTCTGTTTCAAAATTCTGATTACCAAGTGCTAATTTTTCACCACGACCTTCACCTGCTCTATGTCCACTTTAGAGAATACATGATTCAAAACACATTTGTCTCATTATGTTCAACCATCATTACTTGGCATCACCTCTGTAAGCAACCGCCACGATTCACCCTCATGATGATATTCACACCTGTCACAGTGATTATTCTAAAAGAAACACGTATCAAATTCATCACTCAGTATGATTGACATATAATGCGTGAGAATATTACAAAGAAAACTGAACCAGAAATGATGATTTTTTACTTGCGCGACTTTCTTGTAGCGAATGTGTGCATTTTTTTAGGCTTGCGCTACAAGAAAGTCTGAGTTAATAATTTGCAAAAATTAAAGTCATGATAAAGGTTTAAACTTGGTTTAGGAACCTTAATCAAGCTTTTATGATATTCTTTAGACATTTTAATCCATATAAGCCTTATATAAGCCCTCCGATTATGAAATCAAACCAAAATTTTCAAAAAATAAAGCTAAGAAAACAAATAACATGAAGGTCAAAGGAAAAAGATTCAAACTATCCTAAGCAACAAAATTTTCTAAGAGTAATGAATAAAACCAAACTTCAAAACATAAACAAAAGCATTAAAAGATGGAAAACAAAAACATGATCTAACATCTGGCTCCTACTGCGGGATGAAGCCCTCCCTGTGAGGCTTCAAGATCGTGCTACTACCTGCTAGTCTACAAAATTTCCATTGGGTCTTGGAGTCCTTATTCTTTTATTCACACCGGTATATACAATGAAAGTCCAGTATCCATCTCAAAAAGTGTAAAAATGCTTGAGGAATTGTCCATTAACTGGATTAGATAGTTCCTCACCCTCCAAAGTCTGTTGTACAAAAGTATTGTTTTCCAGAAACTTTGACACTATGAAAGGACCAAACTAAAGGTTATCAAACTTGCCATGCTTTCCTTTTTGCTCCTTCCTAGCATCCCATCTCAAAACCATATCTCCCACTAAAAAATTGTTATCTTTGATCTTCCTATCAAATCTTTCTTTGATCTTTAATCTGTATAGCTGATCCTTTTCTTCCATTGTTTCTCGTTTCTGTTGTAACTCTATCAATGCATAAATTCTTCTTTGCATATCATTAGGTTCTTCCTGATAATATTGAAAAAACTTCATCTATGGGATACCCAACTGAACAGGAAAAACTGCATCAGTACCATATACTAATTGGAAAGGAGAAGTTCCTATTGCTTTTTTAACTGTTATTCTATCTGCCCATAATGCATATTTCAACATAGAATCCCATGATCATTTATTCTGCTTCAATAATTTCCTGATACTCTGAATAATATTCTTATTAGATGACTCAGCTAACCCATTCCCCTGAGGATAATAGGGTGTTTAGTGTTTCAACATTATCTAATTCTTTTCAAAAAATGCCCCCATAGCCTTAGATTTAAAAGCTTTAGCATTATCAGTCAATAATTTCTAAGGACATCCAAATCTACTAAGAATATTCTCTTCAATAAAATCTATGATTACTTTTTCTATTGCATTCCTTGTGGGAATAGCTTCTACCCATTTAGTAAATAAATCTGTAGCAGTCAAAATCCACTTATGCTGCCCTGAGGAAGATGGATTTATCTCTCCTATAAAGTCCAAACCCCATTGCTAAAAATGGGCATTAACTGCAATTGATTTTAATGGTAATGACAGCAACTTTTGTTTACCAGCAAAATTCTGACAAGGGATACATGCTCTTACCTGCTGATATACATATGAGAATAAGGAAGGCCAATAGTATCTAGCCCTTAGAATTTTATATGCTGTTTCCTTCCAATACTTATGTCCTACACAAGCACCTTCATGGGCTTCATAAATTACTCCTTCAATTTCTGGTTTATCTAAACATCTGAGTAGAATACCCCATGGATCTTTCCAAAACAGCTGTTGTTATATCAAACAATATTTAGCAGTTTTCAATTTCAAAGACCTAGCAGCTTTCTTGTCTAAATGTTTTGGACATTGCAAGTACAAAAGAAAGTGTACAATATCTTCATACCATGTAGATGTTGAATAGTGGTCTATAATCTTTTCTTTCTCCTGTTCTGCTTGAATTTCTTCTTGTGTTGGTTGTTCTGCCATGAGATGTAGACCTAAATCTTGGCAATTTGAATCAGCTAGCAGTTTAGCTAAACCTTGTCCCTTTACTAGCTTTGTAGGTCTGATATCCACATCATATTCCATTATTTTTACAATCCACTTCCATCTTTTTCCCTCACTATCAGGGTGAGTCAAAACATCCTTAATGGCAGCATTAGGAACATAAGAAATAACCTTGGAATGCAAAACATAAATTTTGAAAAACTTCAAAGCTTTTACCAATGAGTAAGCATGCTTCTCTGAAGTGTTGTATTTTAACTCTGAATCTATAAGAGTTTTACTGAAAAATGCAATGGGTTGTTCAAGACCATCCTTATTCTTCTGCAGAGTGGGATGTTGAAACCCCTGGAGCTGCCTCTTTCTTACCCTTCCTGTCATATATCTGCTGAGCTATATTTCCCTTCAATCTATTAAAGGCTAATATATTAGACTCCACTTCTAATGCTGACTCCTGCATGTTCAGTAAAGTAACAGGTCTTCTTTCTCTTGGGAGTAGGGAAACTTCATGATAAAAAGCATTGGCATAAGTGAGTTTTGCAGAAGTTTTTGAAGGTTTTATCTCTGCAGGGATTCTGCCATACATTTTATTGAATCTCTTTGAAAAATCAGCTATGGTTTCATCCTTCTTTCTTCTAAGGGCTCCAAACTCAGTAATGTAATATGTGTGATCCTTGGTATCACCCCATTGTCTCATAAAAAGATCCTGAAGCTCTTCTATGATAGTAATAGAATTTGTAGGTAACTCTTTGAACCATTTTCTGACCTCTCCATCAAGACTCTGTACAAACATCCTCATCCAGACTTCCTTGGCCTCAATATTCTGATTATCAGCATAGTTGAGAAATGCATCCCAATGCTCTTCAGCTGTGGTCTCCCCTTGTCCATTAAACCTAGGCAAGTATTTTTGGTAATCACCCCCAGGAAGTGCATTCAAAGGCTGAGAAAAAACTAAAGGTGCATACCTAGCTGCCACCATTTGGTCCATCATGTCTAATGGATGATTTTCGGCTGCCATCTTTAAGTTAGCTGGTTTAGGTGATGGAAAGAGTTGACTAGAACTTGGCTGAAATGGAGTTTTACCAACTTTGAGATGAAATAAAGGGATCTTTCCAGGAGATATTGTCTTTTCTTTCTTGAAAGATTGAGGATCAGTGAAAACTTGAAAATTACTAACATGGATTGTAGGTTTCAACCAGGATGAATCTTGTTCTTCTCCCTTCAAAACAGAAAAAGGTGATGAAATATCTAATTGATCAGGGTTACATAGGGCTGGTGATGACTGAGACCTTTTGATCTTCCTAGTTGTTTTCAATATCTGTTCTGGGTCTGAAACACCCAACTGTAAAGGTGAACTAGGTCTACTCCTTGTTCCAACTCCCTTAGTAGCCACTGTGAAATACTGGTGAAAAGTAGTCTTTAAAATTTGTTGGTTTAAGTTCACCTCTCAAAACCAGTGAAATGATAAGTATCCCAGGGAAAATATGTTTTCAACTTCATCCCCGGCAACGGTGCCAAAGATGTTAGTGCCAGAAATTGTTCTCATACTACAGAAGAACAAGCCGACACAATCTCAATAAACTCAATTAAGTAAAATAGGTATTCTAGGGTTTCGGTTGCACAGTTTGAAGACAAGAGGAAAAAAATTCATAAGACCAAAGCAAACACTAAATCATGAGCATTTGAATGACTGATATTCATAACATATAAACCATAATCCAAACAGAATAAACACAGTACTGAGTTTCACCCATAGTTAGCAAGCATTTCAAGCATAAAAACATTATACAAGAAATGAATATACCAACTGAGTAATTAACACAAATTAGAAATGAAACCAGTCAATAATATAAAGGGCATATAGTTGCATATATTTCATAATTCAGTCATCAAAAACACATAAGAGTCTTTACACTTAGCTCATAAACCAAAGCTTGATAGCATCCCCTTGCCACAAAAATCGAACCTTTGGTCCTTTTTCATACTTACATTTATCTTGTTCCTTCAAAAATAGTTGCATAACTGAAACCCTAACTACCTTTAGGTCACCTATCGAATTGTTCAATATAAACTATAATTATACAAAAATAAAATAACTTTGTCAAACTAACTAATAACTGCTCTTTCTAAAGTACTTTACAAATCTTTTGCTGCCTTAGCTAGAAGAGCAATTCCCTCTAAAGCCTGAGATTTCCTTCTAGCTTTCAGGTGGTCTACTTCCAAGTCTGCAACTCTCTTTGTTAACTCCTCATTCTGTTGTGTCAACTCCTGGATAGTTTTCCTTAGTTTTGAAACTGATTCTCTGTCTGTCTTTTTTCTTTTAAGAGCCTCTTTAGAAACTGCAATCAATTCCTGGTAGTGACTGTTCACTTCTTCCAAGTCTTCTCTAAGTCTCCTATTTGCAGTCACTAATCCATCATTGGTTTCATGCATATATTTAGTTTTATGCTTGTATTGCTTAATGCTCCTTTGCAGATTTTCCTTTTCAAAAGCAATACATTTACTTTCTAATATTGGTTGCATCCCTTCTGGTGTCCATTGGATTTTCAGCTTTTTGTATATTTCTTCATCCTCCTTCATATGCTCTGTGAAGGTCACAGGAATCTCTGGATGTTCTTCAGCTTCAACATTACATTGAACTTCTTCATTTACCTCTCTTTTCTCCATGCAAGAACTTTATATCATTTTGCTATTGTTCTTGAATCATCTTATTTCGAACCTCCATGCCAAATGTCTGAGATCTTAGTATCAGTGAAGATTGGTTTATCTTTTGACACTATTGGTTTTTTACCTTTCATAACTTCTTTGTTGTCATCTTCACTATCTTCCAATTTCTCCTGAGATGATGAATCTTATATTACTGTAACCTTTTTCTCAGCCAGTTTGGGATTTAATAGCTTCTTCATGTTTAACCTAAGCTTGTTCTTCGGCCTTGTCTTGGGTCTCCAAACTACTCCAACCTCTCCTAACATTTTCAGAACCTTTCCTTGATGATTTATTGAAGCAAATTCAACAACCTTCATTCTTTTCTTTCCTGACACTGTCTCCTCTTCAAAATGGGTGTGTATTTCTTGCTTAGAACAAACCCTAGTTTCATTAGTAGTAGGAACCCTAGCCTCATCAGATAAGTATTTTTCATCCTCTTCAGACAGTACTATAATAGGTCTCTGCTTCTGCTCCTTAACATCTTCCTTTACACCTTGATTTAGTTCTGCAGTTAAAACATCTTCTACTGGCTCAACCTCCTTCACCTCTGACTTTGAAACTTTAGTTTCCTCAACATTAATTTGCTGTTCAAGTTCAATGTTTTCATCTTCCTGATTCGAATATTTTCCTGGTTCACCAACTTCTTTATCTTTAACTGTGACTTTCTTTTTGAGTTTCTTGATCAGACTCTGACCTTTGTCTAACTGTCTCTTCTGAGACTGCTCCTCTTTCTCAGTTTGGAAACCTGACCAAAATAAGAAGTGTTCCCATGTCTTCTCTCTTTTATGCAATATAGTGCTTATAACTAGTTTAATAAGCCCATGATGAAAACTGATTGTTTTGTATGATCCTGATGTTATTTCACCCTACTTGACATCTTCTATAAACTTTTCAAAAAAAAGAAGGGGAGATTCATTTTGGATTCATGACTGAGATGTTGAAGGAATCTAAAATGATACTTAAACACAAAATCAAATCTCCCTTCATAGGTGATATAGCTTTGTAGGATTTTGATAGGCTCTATCCACTCAGGTTTAAACTTTTGAATATGTACTCCCTTTCCCCAATCTGCTATTACACCTGGAGGTAGATATCTCTGAGCATCAAAAGTGAAAGGCACCTTTTTGAACCAGAATTCCTGTTGCTTCTGCTAGTAACTCCTTGGTCAGTTTAAACTTCAAAGTATCAAAAGACACTACATCCTTATCCAAGCATTGAGCGAATTTGTAAGAAACTTTTGAGTGGTAACCTTCAATCTTTTCAAAAAACACTAACCACTCTTGATCATAACATCATCCTTGTAGTTTTTTCCCTTCTCCACCATTGTGCCACATGCACCCTTTTGCTTCCAATACTAAATGATGTGTAGGTGGGAGAAACCCCAAAATATCATACGTAAACTTAACATACTCGCAACATCAAAATGCAAGGCAAAGTTCTTTGAAACCCACAAACCCCTAATGCATTATCATAGGGTTACCTCTTTTAAAAATGAGTCTAAATCTCGAGGACACACTAGTAAACACCTGTTACATTGCACTTGTACCCACCGCACCTTTAGGTGTACCCTAAGGAGAGAGGGCCAATTTTTCAACCATGAGGGGCGTTATTGAGCGATGGTGGTCATGGTTGGACCCTTTGGTCTTCCTTTCAGGGTACTATGGCTTAATGGAATTGTTGACTTCCCTTTAAAGGGGTTTTTAACCTCAGGGTTGGTGTCTGGGGCCCTTAAGGGTTGACCACTCGGTCTTGTGGCTCCATATCCTACTTTGCACTTTGGTGGCATCTGCTTCAGCTACAAGACACTGTAACACCTTGGTTTTGACCCCATGTATTAAATTGCATACGATGTAAATATTGTATTAAATCATGGTGTGGAGCTCAAGGCAAAAGCCCCACCATGGATTTAGTGTCTTATGTATCGGCGATTAAAATCGATGCCGATGGTTTATGTGCTAGCCAGGCATAATGTGTTTGAGACACCATGTAAAATGCTACATTAATAAAATACCATGACTAGCTACGCATCGAAATGTTAAAGAGATGGGGGCGTGGTTTCACAAGGAATGGGGAGGGGGAATTATTCAAACCTTTGATCCTATGGGGAAAAGGCCAAATGTCAAAGGGAAAACCCATCAAGTTGTCAACCACACTTTTTGTCTTTTATGCCTAGTCATCTAAAATTGGTGAAGGAAGCTATTGCCTTGGGATGGGAAAGGCATGGAGGTCAAATTCGAATTTGGGGAGTTACCCATTTTTGGAAAACATTTTCTTGGATTCTTGGGCAAGTAAATGCTGGGAAATGCCTTCCCAATCCATTATTCACCCATGCATTCGATTTCTCACGCAGCTGGAGATAGCTGGGGAATTCTTCTCACGTTTTTGTTATTTCCTTTGTTTTTCCCATGGCTGGGAATTTGATTTGGGCAATGCTCAATGGCTAGGATCCTCCCTGGGGCGTTTTTGTTGCAATTTTCCTCATTATCGTAGCTGGGAAATTCTGTTTTTGTTCTGTTCAGTGAATGTGCGGCAGTGATTCACGTTTTGGGGGTTTCAAGAGGTCTTTTTTTTTTTTGCTTCCTCAGGCGGCTGAGCTTGTTGGGTGTTTTCCCCATGATTTCTTGATGTTTTCCTCACTGTTCCATGCCCATATATTTGTTTTTGTGTTTCTCAGTGGTTAGGGAACCAAGATCTCCCGATTTGGGTAGGAATGATGGTTGTTTTTCTCCAACAATGATTAGGCACGTTTTCTGAGTTCAGATTTCGACTGGGGGGTTTGTGTTGGTCGAATGGCCTCCCCAACGTGCAAGAACATTTTCTGAAAATGTATTTTCCCTCGTAGGGTTGTTTCCCCTCAGCCATTATGTTTTGGTTTCCCATGTACTTTTTGATAATACCCATCTGTTAAATGGTTTCCCGTGCTTGATTAGCAAGTTGACTTGGTTTGGTAAGTCCAAGGACCTATCTGTTAATGGATGGACTATGTGTTGAGGTAAATTTGCTTGGCTGAGTAAGTCCAAGGGACCCATGTGTCATTGGTTAGTTTCCCTAGCATCCTAAAAAACCCAATTAATTATTGGCTTGGCTTGATAGTCTGTGAAACCCAATAGTGCGTTGGCTTGACTGTGGATGCATGGTTTTGGCTATGAGTGAGCTTGTTGTTCCCCAGTGCCTTGTGGAATCATGCCCAGCTTGGGGGTGGCAATGATGCTGAGAGAATGATGAGCACATTGGCCTACGGTTGGGTGGAACGTTGTAACAACGTAGCTAGTTGTGGGACAATCTTATTTCAAGATAAGTATTCTTGTGTATTTTATCTCTGCATTTGTCCTTTCTTATGAATTATTATGAACAGGTTGAATGCTTGAATGGATGTTATTGCTTCCACTGTATATTGCATGTTTTATACTTAACTCATGTTAATGATTTATGCATATGTTATGTTTTTAATCCAATGCATGTTTACGTTTTTATGTTCATGGGGCTATTTTGCCTGTCTGACAGTAGCAGTGTGTTGGTCGGGTCCTCTCCATCATCGGGATGAGGGGTGGAGACGTGACAGTGTGGTATCAGAGCATTAGGTGACATCATGGTATTAGAGCATTAGGTTGCAGTATTGGGCCTCTATGGGCCAAGGAAATCAATTGACAGAGGTGAGGGTAACTTCTGTTGAATACAGACCAACTGAGAAAAATTAGATATTTTTCTAAGTATGGGATGTCGGATGACTGGGTCTAAGCCTATCCGATATGTTGGATGCCTTGACCGGAAGAGAGCCGATGTAGTGGCTAGAATGTCCGAAGGGGGCACAGTGGTGGCAAGATGGAGATAGAACCGATATGTCGACAAGGAAGTGACGTCCAGAGCCGATACATCGGTAGGGGAAAAAGGATTGTTTCGCCGATGAGTAGCGGATGAAAATTGAAGATCAAGCCGCAGCGACGGCGAGCAAAGGAAGTGCTGAGCCGCTGCGTGGTGGGAAAACAAGGAAAAGGGTCACAACGGTGGCCAAGCTTCCAGGAAGTGAGCCGACGCATGTGTGGTGGAAGGAAGTGGGGTTTAGGCCACAAAACAAAATTTTGCAAAATTTTTCTAAACAAAATTTTGCGAAATTTTTCTAAGTATAGAAAAATCAGAGAAACCTTCGCGATGCATGGAAGTATTAGAAATCTAGGGACGAAGCCGTAATGATGGTTGAGAGTGGAAAATAGCGTTGATGCCCATCAGCTGGACCAAGCCGACGCAGTGAGTGAAAAGCAAGGAATTCTCTGGTAAAGCGGCGGCTGGAAAAAGATGTGGGAGCTGCTGCAGCGGGTGGAACTTAACGTTCGAGCCAATGCGTGCAGCAAGCAGAAGATGAGGATCAAGCCGACGTAGCGGCAGCTAGAAAAAGAAGAACAAGCCACAACGACGACCGAAAACCAAAAGTCGAGCTGTTATGGCGGCGGAAGAGAAAGGAAGATCAAGCCGCTATGACGACAGGTGAGAAGGAAAGAAGGAGCCGCTACGCGGCAGAGAAGAAAGGAAGATGGAGCCGCTACGTGGTCGATGAGAAAGAAAGAATGAAATCGCTATGGTGGGTGAAAAACAAGGATCGAGCCGCTGTAGCAGGTGAAGGTCTAAATTTTTTCCGATACAGCGGGTGAAAATTTTAAATTTTTTGTCAAAACCGAGGAATTCAGCAGGGTTTTTCAGTGAGATCTGTAGGGATAGAAAGATGAAAAATGGAAGCCTATTTTTGCACTAGATTGTGCAAAATCAAAATATTTACAACAAAAAAAACGATGGCCTGACAGTCAATTGAGGATGATAAGAAGATGAAGGAAGAAAAAGAAATGTACAAGGACATTTCTGTAAAGCAGAACATCATTCTGTAGAAATGAAGGGACACCATATGAAGATAGCATTAAAGCACATTTAGATGGTGTATACAAGTTGGTTGTGAAGCATGGGATGGATGCTTGAGCAACGATAGAATTGGACCATTGATAGGGTAATATGTTCATTGTTGTGAGAAGAACATAACCTCATCTTAGAAAAAAAATGGTACATAAGAAGGAATAGCTGAACACCTCATGAAATCATGGGAGGGTTCAGACCAACAGAAGAATGTGTTGTTAAGAGGGTCAATGGGAGATAAGAAATTCAATGTTTTAACATTGACGGATTGTGTATATCTGCAGGAATAACATGTGAATGAACCTTTTAAGGTTTCCCCATAGGTAAATGAAGAAGCAAGGGAAGACACTTGCATACTTTGATAATAGTGTTGCTGAGCTGACTATTTCTATTTGATTGACCCTCGATCTTCTCATAGCTACATCACCCCTGGACTTGTGATATGTGCACTTAGAAGAAGTCAAAGCATAGAATATCATGGTTAGTTCAACTAGCCATTGGAACTAGAAGAAGGTCAGTGGGGTGGTAATGAAATGTCCATTGGTCATGGATGGGTTAGCCACCTATGCATATCTGAATGTTCTGCCACCTGGATCATATGATGTCCTCATTGGAATGGATTGGTTAGAAGCACATTGAGAAAAAGCCTTGATTGTTACAACAAGACATTTTGCGTGCTTAGATGAATAAGTCAACCTAAGGGTTGTGAAAGGAAAAGTGCAACAATGCAGCTGAAGAAGTTATGTGGGAAAGGTTGCAAAGTGTGTGCAACTCATGTTTTGGAGGCAGCAGAGAATGATACTCCTAGGTGGGAGGGATTCATATGTTAGGGGAATTCAGGAATGTTTTCCTGATAAAGTTCCTTGGCTTCCTCCAAAGAAAGGTGTTGATATCACAAGTTTAATTCGTGCCGGAAGATGCACCAATGCCCAAGACACCCTACAGGGTGAGTACACCAGACTTGCTAGAGCTGGTGATGCAATTGCGCGAGTTGTGGGGAAAGAAGTATGTCAGACCAAGTGTGTTCTAGTGGGGAGCACCAGTTTAGTTTGAGAAAGAGAATGATGATACACTCTGAGTGTGTATTGGTTCAGGCAGTTGAATAGGGTAGTCACTGTGAAGAACAAGTATCCTTTACCTAGGATCGATGACCTCTTTGATCAAGTGAGAGGACCAAAGGTATTTCCCAAGATCAAATTGGGGTCTGGTGACCACTAGGTAAGATTCCAAGATGAAGACGTTCATAAGACAACCTTCAGAGCGAGGTATGGTTCTGGTACCATTTGGTTTCACAAATGCACTAGCTACATTCATGTGCCTCATGAATAATGTTTTAAGTAAGTATCTAGACAGGTTTGTTCTTATTTTCCTTGATGGAATTCTTATTTATTTAAGAATGAGGAAAAAATTGTGGAGCATTTGAGGTTGACCTTGAAATTGCTCAGGAAGCATGAGTTGTATGCAAGGTTGAGAAACTATGACTTCTATGAAGATATAATTCATTATTTGGGTGACATTATTCCAGATAAAGGAATATCTGGAGACCCTGAAAATATTGAGGCCATGATGAGTCAACTTGCTTCAAGAAAGCTAACATATGTGATATATTTTGTGGGACTTGTAGGGTATTGCAGGAAGTTCACTGAAGGATCTCTTGCATGTAAGTGGATCCTATGTATAGGCCGAGGAGGCCTACATATGAGCTTGTAATTCCATGAGGGAATGACCCTTGTGTGTATGGGAATACATATGGGGACTTTCGGAAGACTCAGGTAGAATGACCTGAGCAGCGCAGTATGGTTGTGCCCAATGGAATCTAGGGCAGGAAGCTACCATGTGTCATGAGAAGGATCTCATGAGTGAGAAGAGGTTTTGAAACTTCAGATTGCAAGTTTTCTGTTTATAGGAGACTGTGATCTGCTATGATGGTTTTGAATTATGCTAACCATGGATATGCTTGTCTTGCATTGTTTAATGACTGAAGTTCCCGTTGCTAACTATGACTGTTTGGATGATTTAAAATTGTGTCAAGATGACATGTTGTACGTAGATGTCCAGGTTATGGGCAGCGTGCGTAAGTAAGGGATAAGTACTCCCACTTGCAAAAGCCAAACAATATGAGGATGGCCTCATGATTGCAAAAATTTGATTTTCTGCAGGAAGCAGGATTGGGAACTCATATTTTTATTTGACTATCAATGTTGTTGATTGTTTGATATTGGGAAATCATGTTTGCATGAAATAGATTTGAAAATATATGATTAAATTTTACGATGTCATATCATGTGAACTGCATGCTTGTATGTAATATAGGTGATATGATGAAAGTACTCCTTTGGAGTGCATAGCTTCTCGGAAGGTTGTGTATAGGATACAGAGCTCCTCGAAAGGATGTACTAGGTGTACATGGCTCCTCAGAAGGATATACTAAGTGTACATAGCTTCTCGGAGGAATGTTGGAATAGGTTTGAAAACCTATGATTGCAATTATTTTTATGATGACATCTCATATAAATTGCATGCTTGTATGTAACGCAGGTGAGATGATGAAAATATGTACTGGATGTACATCGTTCATCGGAGGGATGTACGGGGTGTACATAGCTTCTCGAAGGAATGTGTTTGGAATAGGTTTGGAAACCTATGATTGCAATTATTTTTATAATGACATCTGATGAAAACTGCATGTCTATATGTAACGCAGGGGAGATGATGCAAACATATACAGGGAGTACATGGCTCCTCTGGAAGGATGTACTTGGGTACATAGCTTCTCCCCCCTGCCAGCTAGGCACCGGTATGCATCACTAGGGATTCCCAGGGTGTAAGACATCCGGTTAGACTTCTTTCCACACACATTCATGTCATAAGGGGACTTTCACGAGAGTGGGGGCTCCGTGAAGAGAATAACCCCTAGATATTATGGTGTTCGAAAAGGAAGCACCTGAGCATTGGTGAGCACTTGGAGGAGGTGATGGGCCCTTGAGCTAGAGCTATTATTAAACACCCAAAAAGGTGTTAGGCTCTGAAGCGGGGCTGAACGGATCTCGGTTGAGAGATGCTATACATATAAGTATTTGGTTTACTTATCAAACTTTGTTATAGCTGATTTTCTGTAAATATACATGATCATATGATGTTGCCATGATTTTGAAAATCTGTTCTAGATTGCATCCTACCGGAATGAATCTGCCATATGAATTAAATTTATTATGGTGTTCGAAAGGGAAGCACCTGAGCTTGGTAAGCACCTAGAAGAGGTGCAGGATTTTGAACAAAATTGTTGTTGAGCACCCAAAGAGGTGTTGGGCTCAAGAATGGAGTTGTTAAACCTCAGTTGATAGGTATTTGCAGGTGATCCGAGGCTTGTAGAAATTTGGATACCTTTTAATGCACACCCTAGAGAGCACCAGAAGGGTCGGTACGCTCGAGGGACTATATTGCAGAGAAGAGGTACCATCCTTGTGTGGGTGGGGCAGGTTTTGTTGGTACCGTGGTTGTATACAGCCAAGTTGGATACCTGTGGAAGATACTTAGGTAGATAAGTATTTGGTTCTTTTCAATTTCATGTCAATATATATGTGCATGTGATTCATATTCTGGAAAATATTGTGAATACTAACATGGTAATTGGTTCATTGCCCGGGGGCTGGCGCATAGGGATTGTTGATTACCAAATACGTCATAAATGTTCCAAGTTGAGGAGAAGGATTCTCCAAGACCAGAAGCAGATCCTTTGGTGTGCCCTGATGCACGCAAGCAAGGACTTGGACGAGTTCCAGATCATGCCAGTGGACAGATAAAGGTGCAAAGGAAGCACTGCGGTCCTGAAGAGGCTACGTGGGAGCTGAAGGATGCCATGCGATTGGCACTTTGTTCAAATCTACGAGGCACTGGGGCGGTGCTAGTATAGCATTTTTGTTCAATATTGTAAAGCACTGAAGATAGTGCTATTGAAGGGGGAGGGGAATGTAACACCTAGGTTTTGACCCCATGGTATTAAATTGCATACGATGTAAATATTATATTAAATCATGGTGTGGAGCTCAAGGCAAATGCCCCACCGTGGATTTAGTGTCTTATGTATTGATGATTAAAATAGATGTCGATGGTTTATGTGCTAGCCAGGAACAATGTGTTTGAGACACCATGTAAAATGTTACATTAATAAAATACCACGATTAGCTACGTGTCACAACGTTAAAGAGATGGGGGCATGGTTACATAAGGAATAGGGAGGGGGAATTATTCAAACCTTTAATCCTATGGGAAAAAGGCCAAATGTCAAAGGGAAAACCCATCAAGTTGTCAACCACCCTTTTTGTCTTTTATGCCCAGTCATCTAAAATTGGTGAAGGAAGTTATTAACTTGGGATGGGAAAGTATGGAGGTCAAATTAGAATTTGGGGAGCTACCCATTTTTGGAAAACATTTTCTTGGCTTCTTGGGCAAGTAAATGTTGGGAAATTCCTTTCCAATCCATTATTCACCCATGTGTTTTCTTCCTTATGCAGCTGGAGATAGTTGGGGCATTCTCCCTCACGTTTTTGTTGTTTCCTTTGTTTTTCCCATGGCTGGGAATTTGATTTGGGCAATTCTCAATGGTTGGTATCCTCCCTGGGACGTTTTTGTTGTGGTTTTCCTCATGTTCGTAGCTGGGAAATTCCGTTTTTGTTCTGTTCAGTGAATGTGCAACAGTGATTCACGTTTTGGGGGTTTCAAGAGGTCATTTTTTTTGGGCTTCCTAAGGCAGCTAATCTTGTTGGGCGTTTTCCCCATGATTTCTCGATGTTTTCCTCGTTCTTCCACGCCCATAAATTCATTTTTGTGTTTCTTAGTGGTTAGGGAACCAAGGTCTCCCTATTTGGGTGTGAATGATGGTTGTTTTGCTCTGGCAATTCTCAGGGACATTTTCTAAGTTCATACTTCGACTTGGGGGTTTGTGGTGGTCGAATGGCCTCCACAATGCGCAAGAACGTTTTCTAAAAACATATTTTCCCTTGCAGGGTTGTTTCCCCACAGCCATTTTGTTTTGGTTTCCCATGTACATTTTGATAATACCCATTTGTTAAATGGTTTCCCGTGCTTGATTAGCAAGTTGACTTGGTTGGGTAAGTCCAAGGATCTATCTGTTAATGGATGGACTGTGTGTTGAGGTAAATTTGCTTGGTTGAATAAGTCCAAGGGACCCATGTGTCATTGGTTAGTTGCCCTAGCATCCTGAAAAACCCAATTACTTATTGGCTTGGTTGGACAGTCTGTGAATCCCAACAGTGCATTGGCTTGATTGTGGATGTATGGTTTTGTCTATGAGTGAGCTGGTTGTTCCCTAGTGCCTTGTGGAATCATGCCCAGTTAGGAGGTGGCAGTGATGCTAAGAGAATGATCAGCACACTGGCCTACGATTGGGTGGAACGTTGCAGCAACATATCTAGTTGCCGGGACACGCTTATTTTAAGATAAGTATTCTTGTGTATTTTATCTCTACATTTGTACTTTCTTATGAATTATTATGAACATGTTAAATGCTTGAATGGATGTTATTGCTTCCGTTGTATATTGCATGTTTTATACTTAATTCATGTTAATGATTTATGCATCTGTTATGTTTTTAATCCAATGCATGCTTATGTTTTTATGTTCATGGGGCTATTTTTCCCGTCTGATAGCAGCAGTCTGTTGGTCGCATCCTCTCCATCATCGGGATGAGGGGTGGGGACGTGACACACACCCATCTTCAGTCGCGGCCACTTTGTACACCCTCCTGTCCCTTCAGTTAGTGGGTCCTTGCTCTCCCTTGCCTTCTTTCCTCAGAGGAATACATCCTCCATGCCAGGTCATTTTTGTGCTTTGAGGAGGGTGTTGAGGGATTTTATAACATTTTAGGGGTTAGATGGGGCATAACACCCTCCCTCCAGCTCACTTCGACCTTTTTTTCAGAGCGATTCGCTTATTTAAGCGTGTTTTGACACCTTGGGATGCAAATACCCTTAGTAGCCTACCTTAAGCCTACCTTGGGCTATATTTTATTTTTATTTCTTTTAATTTTTAGTTGACTTTTTTATAATTTCAAATTAACTTCTTTTAAGGCATGTTGGTTGAGATTTTATTTGTAAAAGTGAGTGTGAGATAATATAAATAGATATCCTCATTTTCATTTGTAAATCAAAACTTATGGGATAGTATACTATGCATTTGTTTTACCCTACCTAGGGTTTTCTGTGGAGTGATGTGTCCCTATTGAGGAAGGAATTTTTATGGTTATGCAAGTTGTTTTTTGTCTTCTTTGGTGAAATTCTTTGCAAAGTGATGTTATAATTTGTTGGATGAACATGAGCACAATGAGGTCTGGCTCCTTATCTCTTTGTTTGATTGTTGGTATTTAGTGCATGTTCTTGACCAAGGGGTTTCCCTAGTGCTGCATTTTCTCCTAGGATAGGCCAATTCCTGCCTTCTTATCACCTTAGCAAGTAGAGAGACGTCTTCTTGTGAGAGTTCTCTAGGGTCTTTCCTTAGTTCTCTTAGGATAGTTGTTGACCTAAGATTCCATCCTCTCTAGGTAGCTCATCCTCCCTAGATACCCTAGGTTAAGTAGGGATTTTGCTAGGGTTAGTATCCATTTGTTTTCACCACCTTTTCATCTCACAAAGCCATTTGTATAGGGTTAATTCTTAGGTTAGTTTTAGTTATTTTTAGTTTAGGGTTATACCACCTTCCTCCACCGTGGCAACCCTCTAAAGCCTGTCACAACCTAAACATGCATTTGCGTTGGCTCCTTGTCTTGGAAGGGCCCCTCCATGAGCCCACCTTCATGACTTCATCGACGTATCCTCCCTCTCACATTGCCTCCTACTGCTGCTATAGAAATGTCTACCCTTCTACCATGCTTCCATAACACTTCTCAAACCCTTCATGTCGTTGTCCCTCCACGTTGGTGCTTGGCTTCCTTCTCCCCGTCGGCTGCCTCATCTTACCCCATCTACTCTTCCCCTCACTCCTATGCAACCTTGCTACTCCTTCCTCCTCGTGGCCTCTTCATCCTCAATGCATTACAACCCAACCCCTTAAGCTGCCTGGGCCTTTCCTTTCTTCACCCATAGCAGCCCAGTCCGCCTTCATACTTCCTCGCTGCCATATTTTTCCCTACAAACCCACCTTCCTCCACCGTCGTAGCCCTCTGAGACCTGCCACTATCCTCGTTTACCCCTATCCTCACTCGTATTCTCCTCACACAACTCTTGCTTCCCCAAGCGCATCCCTTTCCCCTAACCCTTGTTGGATCTACAAACTCCCCCATAACGTTCCTCGCACCTCCATCCAAGGACCTTCCCTTGGCTCTCCGTCTCCTACTTCTCAAACACTCTCTGTGTTAACTTGCGTTTCAGCTCTCTGACTAGTCTCTTCACACCCCCAACGCTTTTGCAATGGTTTGAAATTGATTCTGAAAAGTTATATGTTCATTTCCAGGCTGCATCTCAATTTCTTTCTTGGGTGACTTGCTTTCCTACCCCTCAGTCACCTCATCACAAGTTGCTAGCTGGGTTTCCTTCCCTTCTACACCGAGTTGTCCACTTTGTAAGGTTTGGTGCATACCTATGCGGGGTCTCTCCCCAAGTTTTTCCCAGTGCCTTAGTTTCCCTTTCAGTGGTAGCCTCGCTACCTTCCATATTCGCTACAGTCCATGTATCAAAAGCCGACCAATGGTAAATTCCAATGTGTACGTTGAAGACTTTTATTACTGATATTTCTATTACATTAGTAATGCTTCAATATTGTTATGAGTGTCCACTTAGATCATTAAAAGCACATGTCATAGATGTTGTATGCTTAGTTCAATTTGTGGTAAGGAGAAATATATGAGTTTATGGTTTGATTGAATATTGAATAATACTAACGCTGCCATGATTTGATTGTTGCAAATGACTGAAACATATACGATGTACATAGCAATGTTATGAGGTTATTGCTTATCATTTAAATCGGTGATTTATTTATGTCAAGTTCATCTCTATATTGGCATGATACTAACTAACAATAATTGTTTGTCAACAATGTATGAGAATTGTTGCATCTTAGGGTTAGAGAATTGTTACTTGACCGTATTATATTGCCACAACACTAAGACTAATGCTACTTTACTATTCAATATTGGTTGCATACTTAATGCTTATACATACGCTTAATTGTTTATATGTTTTGACACATTGCTACTGTAATAACAACTCCTCCTTATTCACCTTTTCAGACTCCATTAGGTACTGATCAATAACATACTTGAAAGAGATATATTTGGTTTCTTGGTGTCTTACACGATCATAATAGGGCTCTTCCCTAGGAGGCTTAGGGTTTCAAAGAAGTTAGGAGAAGTGACTAAGGTGTCCGTGGTCACTTTATCCGCATATAATTGCTAGTGTCTTGGACTACCATTTCATCCGGTAACACTTTGGCATCGTTGTCGGGACGTAAAAAATAATTTGAAGCGGTTGATCCCGAGATATTCACCCCCTTGAAAGAATGACATTTGGTAAGAAAACTGAGGTAATTCTTTCTGGGTATTTTGAAAATATTATTGTCAAGGACTAATCTTGCATATCTTACCTAGTGACTCCACAAAGAAAATCTCGGCAAGGATTAACACTTTTGTAAGTCTTGAAGTCTTGATTATACATGATTGAATACATTTTTTTAAGGACTAACCTACACGCTTACCTAGCGAATTCACAAAGAGCTCAGCACATCCCATCTATCAAGTACACCCTTGTTTTGTTTAGTACTTTGGTGAGATTTTCTTAACTAACCTGACAGGTCTCTCATGACGACTCTAATCAAAGAAAAATAAAAGAAGTATTCTATAAAGACAGGGAAGCCTGATGAGATGGAATCCAATTATCAATTGTGGATGGATGTATTGGACTTCTCATGCATTCCAGGTTTTCCACACAAGTATTCCATTAAAGATGATGAAAATGAACGTTTTCCCATTATTCCAGCAGTATAAGCACCAGGGATGATTTTAGGGAACCATACTTATTTAAAAGAGTATAAATGTTGGTGAATATTACCAATTCTTAAAACGACAACTATAAAATTATTGGTGATATTTTTAAAAAAATATTTTAATTTCCAAGGATTTAATATCGTTTATATAATAATTTGGCGATTTTTAGTGTGAAAAAATTTTACCCCATCAAAATTGGGTGAAATAGGGCTTCAAAAAATGCAAAATGGCGAATCTTTTTTGGGAGAAAAACATGGAAAAATAGCCCACTGGCTAAAATTCGTCCCTAAAATTACCCCTAATAAGCACCATGCAGCAACACGTGTGCATGAATTCATGCAA
Source organism: Pseudotsuga menziesii (assembly GCA_001517045.1). Taxonomy (NCBI): domain Eukaryota; kingdom Viridiplantae; phylum Streptophyta; class Pinopsida; order Pinales; family Pinaceae; genus Pseudotsuga; species Pseudotsuga menziesii. Next base: position 186,393 of record LPNX011107901.1, read on the forward strand.
TTCCTCCGGAAAAGTAACATCATGCATGAATATATCAGGATGAGCCTATTTTTTATATATCTTCACCTAGAATACAACTTATCTGTCAGAAATTGGTATGAGGTTTTTCCTCAAAAAAAAATTTCTTCGCTCAGGAAATTCATTAATGCATTCAGCATGGACTGGTATTACAGTGTCGAAGAACATGAAAGAAAGGCCATGATCGACATAATATGAAAAGATACCCTGGGAAAGAGTCAGACTCAAGATGATTCAAGAGAAGGAACCAAAGATGATATTCCTTTCGAGTTTGAAAATCCTGATAATTCGACCACCACAGAAATGGAAATAGGTTTCTCTCCTCTTGATCTATCAGCTTTTCCAGGATACTCCGATGAGTTACCAGAGGCATTCTGGTATGCCTTCAAGGGGGACTATGATAATGCCATGCATCATGTGGAATGGTTTATGACTTTGGATTCAGAATATGGTATTAAAAAAGAAGAAGATGTTTACATGCGATTATTTGTCCTTCACATGGGAGGAAAGGCTCTCACTTGGTTTGTGGGCCTAGATAAAGGAACGATATCATCCTTTGCAGAATTGGTGGAACATTCTATACACACTGGGATTTAGGGCAATGTGACAAATGGATACCTCATGTCAAGCACGCAAGGGACTTGTTCAATAAGGAATCCCTAAGCAAGGATCAGGTCGAAGCTTCCATTATCAAAGACCTAACTAATGATATCTCAAGTACAATAGATGAATCTACCCAATCAGATGAATACGATGATAGTCATCTACACGAAGATCCAGAAGTCCTAGTTGAAGGAGTTGAAGAACAGAAAGATAGGACAAGTTCTCCCTTCTAATATGCAGAATCTCCTTATGACCTATTTGATCACTGGGAACATAATGATGGGAATTATGAGGACAATGGTTACTGGGGATTTATAGGTCCACCTCTCTATGATTCCTCAAGACTAGGTAGCATTGTCTCCATATGTTCCAGTGAGAAAGAGCAGCTTGATGAAGTTACTCAAGAAGAGTAAGAACTTGACACTATTTGGTACGAGGAACACTCGGTCACCTTTAGCATAGATGTTGAAGACATAACTTATGAAGACCCCGTTGAAAGACATATAATGATCCCTTCCCTTATGTGGCTAATGATGAAGAATGGCTCAACCCTTTTTCCGCCATAATTGAAGATGAAACATCGCCAGACTTTGCAGATAGTTGTCATATGCACATGGCCCATTATGATGAAAAGTTCAAAGATTTGGGACTCCGTATCTTTGGTGATTCTTCCATGATGTATCTATCATTCTCATGTTGCACCAGGGGAGCATGTTGCACAAAGGACTCTTTTGCATATATTCAGTGTATGACGAGCCTAGGTTATTACTCTCAGTTGTTCCTCTCGATAAGCATTGAAGAAGTTGTTCAACTCGCTCTACCCTACATCGGTAAGACCTTAATGACACATCTCAACAAAACCGAGGAAGTGAGGTGGATAGGTATAATTTTCATCCCTCAGTTTCATAATATTTATTGTTTATATTTTCATTTGAAGCATGAAGATATGGATTATATTGTTGACAATTTCAAAAGTTCAATGTCACTAACGTTGTCACATGCCCCAATTTGCAAAACAATTTAATGCTATTGAGGAACATTATGTTATATTTTATGCTGAGTTTGTAATTGATGACCAAGTGGGGTCAAGAATAATTAATGTATTTCAGAATATTTTATTAATAAATAAATAAATGATGAGACAACATCTTAGGGAAGCTGTTAAAAGAGTGTTAACTGGTCACTTGGTGGAGGATACTGGGTGGAGAGTATACTGACAAGTGGTAGCATCCTCAAACTACTTCTAACTATTGTAGGTGGCAACTTCCCTATATTTGTGGTCATGATTCCCCAAGAAAGTGGAATTGTGTTGAAATATTGTAACTTCGAAGAATATTCTTTAAGTATCTTTTGTGGTCCCCGATGGTCCAACCGGGAGAACCACTTGTATTACATTGTACCCCGATGCTCCTAATCGGAAGAACTAATAAGAGTCATGAGGTAGTCCCCTCTAATTGTAAAGGTGGGTCATCAGCACCCCAGTGTGGTTACTTGAGCCTACATATGTAACTCGAGCCTACGTGAGTTAACTTAAGCCGACATGTTAATTGAGTAAACTTTAAGTAAACGAATGAATATAAATAGAGGTGTAGTGCTCCTCATTTGTGACACACACACTCTCTTGGAATAGCACACTTGTGGAGGAAAGAAGTTGCTGGAGAAGGAGGAGAATCAGGTTTTTGATCTCCTTGTTGGTTTTACCTTTTTCCCTTTTGGGGCATCTATATTGAGGAAGCTTTTGTTGGGTTTTTCCCTTTAGGGTTTTCCCAGGATAAATCTGTGTTGTTCTTGTGATACGGTTTCTTTCAGTGATCTTGTTTTATATGCTTTTATTATGAAAAATGAAATGATATACCGATGTCTTAGCTAAGCATATGAAAATTTAACATGGTATCAGAGCTAACCTGAATAGGGCAGATTTCACAAGTTACAGAAGCTAGGGCTTCTTATTTTTTGGTTCTCTCTCCACAATCAATCAGCAAAAGAAGGCTAGGCTGACTCTCCTTTGAAGGGTGCATCGTTAATCTGTCGAAGCGGAATTCGATTCCGAGCATTTTCAATTTTCAATGTGGAAATTAGGGCTTTCTACAGAAGAGGAATTTTTTGGGTGAGACCAGCATAGGATTGTTCTCCTCATCAAAACCGAAATTTAGAGACCTGGATCAGTAAATTTGGTTGGGTAAATCTCTGGGAAATTCAAACCCTAGTTTGACCCTGAGCTAGGAGAAACCCTAAATACTAAAACTGCTAAGTTTTGGTACAGTCGCTATATTCTGCGATTGGAGACGTCTCAGAAGCTAAAAATTTCAGGGGCCGAAGATAAAATCTTGATGAACACTTTGTCCAAAGGGAAGCCTTTGATTCGCTATATTCTGGGAGATATGATCTCTCCACGTTAGGGTTCCAGCCTCTTCCAGAAATCATCCATAAACAGGACACCTGGGGCGAAATGCAATATCTTGGGCTATAGAGGTTCAAATGGAATTCTTGAAGATTTTACAGAAATTGAACGGACTTTACTTTCTATGGTCCGAAGCTCAGACTTAGAAGATGAACCAGTGACACGTGGAAGGCCGTACAACTTCGATGTTCTGAACAGTCCTGTAACAGGTCACCTTGGGAAAAGGATCCTAAATCCAAAATGGTGAAACCAATTCTGATGAAACCTATGGTGTTGGATCAGGTACATGCGAGGTTACCTCAGTGAGAAATTTCAGACACAGAGGATCAGTAATTTCGGAGATATCACTGAAATAGTAACAGGAATTTCTGCAGAAGAAATCAGAAAATTAGGGCTTCCTGTTCCGGGAGTTTCCCTTCACTGTTTTCAGAAAAGGAGTACATTGGACAGCTCCATTTGAAGAGATATATCTGTTTATCCAATCAGATATGAAAGATTCCAAGTTTTGAAAATTAGGGTTTCTGTGACAAACCCTAGATCAGCCAGCTCCGGAACCAGGACGGACACCTCAAATCGGTAAGATCTAATCCTTTGCTATGTTCATTTGAGGTTCTCTTTTCAAAGTGATCTATGACATCAGCTTGATGATAAGCTTGGTGAAGTTGACAACTTCCAAGCCTAGAAGTATATGATCTCTCTGAAGAAAATGGATTGGACACCTACATGAGCATAGAGGTTCCAGTTTCAGAGGGAGATGAGGCTAGAAGCCTTTCTCAAGAAGAACTTGGTCAAATCCCAGAAGATCATTGATGATTCAGCTTCGAATCAACTTGTACTACAAGTGTCTTCCCTATAGACATCGATGATGTTTGATTCCTTGACCAAGCTATTTGAAGGGAAGAACATAGATCTGACCTTAAGAAACCAGCTGAAGAATGTGAAGATCCAGAATGCAGAGACCATGCAGTCATAAGGATCTCTCAAATCAAAGAACAACTTCAAACGGGGAAAGAAGAAGTAGAGAATGCAGAAGTGGTGATGGCCACCTTGGATGGCCTCCCAGGATCATGAAATTCATTCATTTAAGAAATGTGTTCCAGAAGGAAGTGATTACTTTCAGCCAACTTTGGGAAGAAGAAGAAGCTCGTCTCTGAAGATCAAGCTCTCATATTCCAAAGAAGATCCCTCAATCAATGAGAAATATGAAGATCTTAACTCTTGAAGAACTTCTTATCCACCTCAGCATTCGGATAAGAAATGATGCTATCATGAATGAAGAAGTCGATGAAGCTGAAGACTCAAGAAGGAGTATA
>LPNX011107901.1:193519-243888 GCA_001517045.1 Pseudotsuga menziesii
CCAGTGACTCCGGTCGTCGAGAATGTGGTAGGATTGCATCATCCTTGGACTTAGTCCTAAAGTGATAGGGACTGATTCTCCCGTAATCAATCCGGTAACTTCAGTTGTCGAGAATGTGGTGGGATTGTATCATCCCTGGACTTTAAGTCCAAAAGTGATCCAAAGACTTTTAGTCTTTGAGTTGTGGATTGCAGGATGTTGCTGATGATGATGATGCCATACTGATCGAAAGATCAGAATATGATGATGATGACATACTGATCTAAAAGATCAGAGTATGACGATGACGCACTATGATTATGATGTTTCTGATTGAAAGATCAGAGTATGATGATGTTGTTTCTATGTTGACGATGTTTCTGATCGAAAGATCAGAGTATGATGATGATGATTATGATCGACAGATCAGAATATGATGATGATGATGTTGCTGCTGATCGAAAGGTCAAGGTGCTGAAGATGTTGGTGTTGATCGAAAAGTCAAAGTGCTGAAGATGTTGCTGATCGAAAGTTCAAAATGCTGAAGATGTCGTTGCTGATCAAATAGTCAAATTGCTGAAGATGTTGCTGATCGAAAGGTCCAAGTGCTGAAGATGTCGTTGCTAATTGAAAGATCAAAATGCTGAAGATGTTGTTATTGATCAAAAAGTCAAAGTGCTGAAGATATTGCTGATCGAAAGTTCAAAATGCTGAAGATGTTGTTGCTGATCGAACAGTCAAATTGCTGAAGATGTTGCTGATCAAAAGGTCCAAGTGCTGAAGATGTCGTTGCTAATTGAAAGATCAAAATGCTGAAGATGTTGTTGCTGATCGAAGCAGTCAAAGTGTTGAAGTATGTCGCTGCAAATTGAAAGATCAAAATGCTGAAGATGTTGTTGATGATGAAGACTGAAGATTGAAGATGAAGACTACATGATGTTGAAAAGCTTCCAATGATTTATAGATGTGTTACCCTGCTGATGTTGATGATGTCCGCTATCTCTACTATTGTTGTTGTTGATGTAGAATACCCTTCTCGTTAAGGGGGAGTGTTGAAATATTGTAACTTCGAAGAATATTCTTTAAGTATATTTTGTGGTCCCCGATGGTCCAACCGGGAGAACCACTTGTATTACATTGTACCCCGATGATCCTAATCGGAAGAACTAATAAGAGTCATGAGGTAGTCCCCTCTAATTGTAAAGGTGGGTCATCAGCACCCCAGTGTGGTTACTTGAGCCTACATATGTAACTCGAGCCTACATGAGTTAACTTAAGCTGACATGTTAATTGAGTAAACTTTAAGTAAACGAATGAATATAAATAGAGGTGTAGTGCTCCTCATTTGTGACACACACACTCTCTTGGAATAGCGCACTTGTGGAGGAAAGAAGTTGCTAGAGAAGGAGGAGAATCAGGTTTTTGATCTCCTTGTTGGTTTTACCTTTTTCCCTTTTGGGGCATCTATATTGAGGAAGCTTTTGCTGGGTTTTTCCATTTAGGGTTTTCCCAGGATAAATCTGTGTTGTTCTTGTGATACTGTTTCTTTCAGTGATCTTGTTTTATATGCTTTTATTATGAAAAATGAAATGATATATTGATGTCTTAGCTAAGCATATGAAAATTTAACAAATTGGAGCAGGTGGCTCATTAAGTAAAAACTGACCCAGAATACCTAGGCATTATTATAAAACTTCCCATTGAAGATAGTTGAGGCTGCTCATTCTGGAAATGTGATCATTCAGTGTGAATGAAATGCACATGAGAAATTCGATGGAGGGGACTTATTGAAGTGAGTTTGAGGGGTTAACTGCTGAGAACTGAACTTATGCAGCTGTTAGGCTGAATTTCTTACTGCTGTGAGCAAGTTTGGATTGCTGCTGTAATTGTACTAGTCAGGTGACTGAAGGTCTTAAGGATACATCTTTCACCCAGTACTCTACCAGGAGGAACAAGAAACAGGCTCGGGGATCCTGAGGAAGTGTAGAATAAGCCTTCTCCAGGAGTTGGTTGGGAGGAACAGCCTCCTTAAGCTGTTGTCACCTCATCATTTGACAGGTTTTTATTTGTTTAGGTTATTTATAATTTAATTACTGTTTCCAGCAAATGTTTACTAGTTTTTCAAAGATATGCATGTTATTGTTTTGTTAGGGATATGCAGATTATAAACAGTAGTATATATGCTAAATGAAAAGTAAATAGAATAGATTAAGGTTATCGAAAGATAGGTTTATCCTTATCGAAAGATAGGTTTCTACTGTAAACTTCAATGATTTGCTTAAGGTTATCGAAATATAGGTTTATCCTTATAAATAGACTTTCTTACTCTTATTTCTTTTATAAAATTTAATAGCTGTAAATATTATTACTGAAAGTAAAATAGGAAATCAAAGACTAAAACCTTTTCTGTAAAAATCCATATCATTTTAGAATTTTAGTTTATCTACAAATAGTAACCAATCTGAGAGAAAAATCAAAGTACTGATTTCACCTAATAACTTGATATAAATTCAAATAGTAAATCACTATACTCTTCCATTTTAAATGAAAATTGTAAATTACATAATATTGTCAACATTTTAAATAGAAACAAAATAAAATGAGGGTAATGGCATATGGAATTTATAATTACTGATTGAGGCTTAAGCTTGCTTTAAATTAAACTATACAAATTAAAACAAACAGTAAGCAAAAATGGTAACCAATACTTCCATAACCCTATAAGTCGTTTACAAGTCTCATTGGATAAACTGCCAGCAAAGACCATTTAAAGGTTATGGCTTAAAGCCGAAAGTAAAACTTGAAGTTTTTACATCATTACAGGCCGTATGGGCTCTGTCTTAATGCTTAAGTATTGGCTACTTAAGCCTTAAAACTCTTTGCTTTTAATATTCTCTAAGGTTTAAGAGTCATACGAAAACAAACAACTTTAAGTAAAAACCTAACAAGAAAAACCCAGGTCAAGTCCATAACCGGCAGCGTAGTATTCTCATTTTCCAACCACCATAAAACTCATGCAGAAGAAACCCTTAGCGCAACCAGGGCTTACCAGAAGTTTGCATAATTGGAAATTGAAGGAACAAGCTCGAATTCCAACCTACAAAGCTGTGAGAAGGACCTGCACATAGTAACCATCCATTGGTCATAAATATTTTAATAAATTAAACAAATTCAAAATCAACTTCAATTAAAAACCAGTTTTTGGGTCTTTACCTAATAGCGTTTCAGTTGAAGGAAGTTGTGGAAACTAGCCACCTAAGACCGCTTAATGACACCTCACCGGAAGCTTTGAAGACACTGAGTCACGAATCTGAAGAAAAACAAAGAAATATCTTTACAATCTCTGCCAACTGTGGGGGTTTCATAGAACATCAACTCGCAGTCCTCTAAGCTTTAAAGAAAAGTAGTTTCTACACGCACCACATGCTACGACAACCTTTAAGCACCGAGAACCACCTTACGACCTCACTTAAACCAGCTCACAACATTTTGTTCAGAAAGAATCCTGCAAAATGGAGGTGTGTACAGGTTTACGACGGCGACGAGCTCGCAGCTCAGCCAAAACTAACGAAGGAACCCTCGCTCTGTGATATGAATGGGTAGGGTTTACTTCTTTTAAGTCAACAATCTTGTGGATAGAACCCTCACGACGTGTCCTTCGAGATTTATCTCCAGCATGGGTAGAAATTCTATAGTCATGTTGCTACAAACAAAATGATTATAATCAAAACCATATAATCATATAAATGATGCATTTTCTATGATTGCTAATCATGTTTAATATTATTTTTATTATGCTTCGTTTACCAACTATACTAGAATGGGTTATGGAATTTACTTTTAGGGTTTTGGTTATGGGTCAAATGGGAAGTTCTTTTATAAATCTTGTAAGTTGAAAACATGTGTAAGATACTCACTTTAAATATTAAAATATAATAGGAAGGTGATCCAATGACACCTAGAAATTAGTATTTTAACTGGTTAGAGTTAAAGAGTAAATTGATAAAAAGGAACATAGCAATATATATTGCCTTAAACCGACAACCTTGTTCAAAAAGATTTATTAAGTAACCTTGTGTAAGACATAATTTATAGCTGAAGGGTTCACTAGGATTGGAACTATAAGATACAAGTAAATATGATTCGAGGTAAAATACTGTAAAAGTTTTGAAGAGAAATTCTTAGGAAGAGAATCTTAATCCAATTCTTTTACTGCAGCGGGTAGTTGGGGACTTAAGTATGTGCAGTTCTCATAATTTATATAAGAGTTTCATTTGTAACACTAAAACTCCTAGCAATAAATATACAGTTAAGAGTCAGTATAGTTTGTTTATATTTGAGAAAAGTATCTAATTAGAAAACCCTAAGATGAGGGTAAATGTGTTATACATCTAATGTCTTTGAGTGATCTAAGTTTAAGTTGTGAACTTTGTTTCTTCCTTTTAAACACTAGATCACAGTTGTTGTAGCTAAGAATATAATTATTCTTTAGAATTTAATCTCAATCACCCAGATGTTTTGATAGTAATCGATCATGCAATTTAACCCATGCTTATGTAGTTTGTTTAAACGTCATTATGGAGTTTTAACAGCAAAATAAATTTAAATCAACATTACCTCTTATGGGACAAGCTGCAGTTAAAACATTCTAAGTCTAGCGTCATAAACATGCTACAGAAGTATCTTCTTGACTTGAATTTAAATATTATTTTATTGGAACATACGCTTACCTGCTAAACCTATAAAGAACCATCAGTCCAACCGTGTTAGCTTAAAGCTAAGTAAGCCCCGATCTCACATAAGAAATTTTCCCTACTTGACAAAAGAAATCAACAGTATTTCTAGCATGTAAATTACAAGTTTCTTTTCTACTTTCTGGAAAATTACAACTGCTAAGTCAAAAACAACACTAACACAGCTTTTAAGGTTACGCCTATAGATTATACAAAATTTTATAAAGAAGCAACTCTTTGTTCTTTTATAAACTGTTTTATTATCTGCTTACCGTTAGTGGTACTTTAAAGGTGACATTAGACATTTTATGTCACTTGAAAATTTTTAATTTTTTATGAATTTTTGGGTTACTACAAACGCGATTGTGGAAAAGATAAGCAATATACCTGTATGTATAAAGAAGATCTTGAGTAAATGCAAAGACATGTTGCGACTCACATATGAAGATTTGCGAAGTCCAACTCCATAGATAGCCTCCCAAGTTTAGGATTCATAGGTGAGTTTCAGACAAATTGTTTTAGAAGATATGTATGATGGAGGTGTCCCATACATAAGTCCACTAGAAGAATGGATCAACGAATCTTGTCAAAGTGATGCTTCTCCATGGCACCAGTTCCAAATTTTCCAAGTTCTTACGAAGGTCTGGTTTCTTGCACTCATCAAGATAAATATCCTGGTGCAAATTCAACATATCATCAATGAGGTATTGTCTTGGATTACACTAAAGGACAAAGGTGAGATGACAGGTATGAATTGCTTACTTAAATGGTTACATTGGTGGTATGCTTTTACTTAATCTATTTTGGATACCGGATTTAGGTTAGGCTAGTTGCATTAGGCATATTTTTGTGCATTGCATTTGATGTCTTTTCATCCTTTAGCTAGTTTTTATGTTCTTAGTTTGTTTCCCTCATTCGGTGAACAAGGCAGGACATAAGTGTCTACCCTTAGATGATTTTAATCTCATGGACATTTGATATGTGTGTAGGTATACAGGTACTAGTAGATTCATAAGTTCTCAAGCACTCTTGAGAATAACACTCGTCCCATAGTTGGAGCCAGTGTTACGTTGCACTTGTATCCATCGATCCTTCAGGTGTATCCCAGGTAGAGAGGGATAATTTTTTGACTAGGAGGGGTGTTATTGAGTGATGGTGGTCAAGGCTGGACCCTTTGCTCCTCCTTCAAGGGTACTATGTATTAATGGCATTGATGACTACCGTTTAAAGGGGTTTTTAACCTCAAGGTTGGTATCCCGGGCCCTTAAGGGTTGACCATTGGGTCTCATGGCTCTAAATCCTACTTCATGCTCTGGTGGCCTCTGCTTCAACTATGAGACACTCATCTTCAGTTGCGGCCACTTCTTACACCCTCCTGGCCCTTCAGTTAGTGGGTCCTTTCTCTCCTTGGCCTTCTTTCCTCAGAGGAAGACATCCTCCATGACAGGTTGTTCATGCGCTTTGAGGAGGGAGTTGAGGGATTTTACAACATTCTAGGGGTTAGAAGGGGCATAATGCCCTCCCTTTATCTCACTCTGGCTTTTCGATCAGAGCGATTCACTTATTTGAGCATGTTTCAACACCTGGGAATGCAAATACCCCAGATAGCCTACCTTAAGCCTACCTTAGGCTATATTTTATTATTATTTCTTTTAATTTTTAGTCGACATAATTTTTATAATTTCAAATTAACTTGTTTTAAGGCACATTGACCTAGATTTTATTTGTAAAAGTGAGTGTGAGATCATATAAATAGATTTCCTCGCTTTCATTTGTAAATTAGAACTTATGGGATAATACACTGTGCATCTGTTTTACCCTACCTAGGGTTTTTTGTGGAGTGATGTGCCCCTCTTGAGGAAGGAACTTTTCTGGTTATGCAAGTTTTTCTTGGTCTTCTTTGGTGAAGTTCTTTGCAAGGTGATGTTCTAATTTGTTGGACGAAAACGAGCACATTGAGGTTTGACTCCTTATCTCTTTGTTTGATCGTTGGTATTTAAATCATGTTCTTGACTAAGTGGTTTCCCTAGTGCTGCATTTTTCTCCTAGGATAGGCCAAATCCAACCTTCTTGTCACCTTAGCAAGTAGAGAGATGTCTTCTTGTGAGAGTCCTCTAGGGTTTTTACTTAGTTCTCCTAGGATAGTTGTTGACCTAATATTCCTTCTTCTTTGGGTAGGTTATCCTCCCTAGACGCCCTAGGTTAGGTAGGGCTTTTGATAGGGTTGGTATCCCTTTGTTTTAGTCACCTTTTCATCTCACAAAACCATTAGTATATGGTTAATTCTTAGGTTAGTTTTAGTTAGTTTTAGGTTAGGATAACTTCTAAGTTAGGGTTAGACCACCTTCCTCCACCATCGCAGCCCTCTAAGTTCTGCCACGACCCTTGCATGCATTCGTGTTGGCTCCTTGTCTTGGAAGGACCCCTCCATGAGCCCACCTTCACGTTGTTGCCCCTCCACATTGGTGCTTAGCTTCGTTCTCCTCGTAGGATGCCTCATCTTACCTCGACTACTCTTCCCCTCACTCCCGTGCAGCCTTGTTTCTCCTTCTTCCTCCTGGTATCTTCATCCTCGATGCATTACGACCCAACCGCTTAAGCTGCACGAGCCTTTCCTTTCTTCACCTATAACAACCCAGTCTTCCTTCATACTTCCTCGCAACCACATTTTCCCGCAGACCCACCTGCCTCCACTGTCGCAGCCCTCTGAAACCTACCACTATCCTCGTTTGCCCCTATCCTTAGCTCACATTCTCCTCATGAAACTCTCGCTGCCCCAAAGGCAGCGAGATTTATTACCTTTAGTATTGGGTTTTTTTTCATTAACAATATATTTTGACTCCAATGTCTAAAGTGATCGAGGGTTGGATCGGACGCAGAGACTACCACAGCCAAACGCCCCATCCACCCGCTTTCTCAATCTTGGGTGTTTTACCTACACTGTAGACTGTAGGTATCGCATAGTAAAATAATTCACCTACCACATTCAAGAACGTGGTACAATAATTCATGAGATAATTTGATACATTCAAGAACACGAACACGGTACAATAATTCACGAGATATTTTGATATTTTGATACATTCAAGAACATGGTACACATAAGTCATCTAACTCATTCAAGAATACGGTACACATTCAAGAACACGGTACAATAATTCATGTAACACATTCAAGAACACGGTACAATAATTGATGAGATATTTTAATATGTGTGGGACCACCGTCCTCAAACTTTATATAAAGATTGTTGTGGATACAGTTGTCATGGCATTAGGTTGGACCATTTCTATCACCAATACAACAGGGTCACTCTATTATAACTCTTTGCGTGACAGCTAATACCCTTCACATAATCAGTGACTTTCATTCGAATGGATACCTTTGTGTTTTTCTTATCTACATCCACCACGTCCAGGTTAGACATCATTTTCATTTCATTTACAAGTGTTAAAATGTATTTACATGATTAATGATAAAATAAAAAGTTGTGTTAATCATTTTCATTTACAAGTCAAACTCCATAAAATTGTATTTATTTGATTAATGATAAAATAAAAAGGTTTTGTTACATCTTGTTGTTGATAGTTTGTTTGCAATGGGAAAAATGATTGTAAGTATTGTTATGTCCCCTTGTCTAGTATGGGAATTCTTATTTGTATGATTAGGATGTGGACATTCAACGCTCAAGAGTTTAGTTATTACGATGAACTGTTTTTATTATAACCAAAGATATGTCAAAACTCAACCAAGCCAAAGCTACGTTTGGGTTTATCAGACTACCAAGGGGATGGAAAGGCTTGTATGCTAAGCTGGTGAGCTCAACCATAGAGCTATGGACACCTACACAAGATCTGACTTGGCTTTCCCAACACATACACACCCAACACAAGGAATCATCCCCTTCTCTGCTGTGCAATCCCTCAGGCTATGCATTCCATTCCAATGCTATTCAGGATGTGCAGTAGGGAATGATCAACCCTCAAGATCTCTGAGTGAGGCTCCTCATGCACTAGGTTTATCAAGAAGTTTACCTCTTCCACTCTTAACTGGATTCAGATCCAAACACAAATGCATACACAACAACTACACAATTTCTGGGTTGAGGAAAACAGTTCGACAACAAAATGAATTGTCAAGGAGGGTAAGAACAACCCCTAACAACAAATTCAATTTCCCAAGGACGTTTTGGTCCTAACGTGGCAAAAAATGAACTCAACCACACCCAAGAGAACGCGGTCTCTCCTCCAAATTGTTGGGCAATTCAAAAATGATTTTTAGCTTGGAAATCAGTGGGGAAAATGCAACAAAAAAATTGGGTGAAGAAACCCAACCACATATCATTACAAAAACGAATCCACAGCCCAAGAGAATGAAGAAATGACTGCCCACGTGAGGGAAAAACACACACACACAACAACCCAAAAATGAATTTCACACACATAAAATTCCTAGCCACTTGAGAGAGCCCCAACGTGGGTGAATGATGATGATGAAAACACCTAGGAGCTCCAAAAATCATGAATCTATCTTCTTGGCCACTCAGCAAGGTAAAAACGGCTCCCATCCATTTAAGAATCCATGAAAAATGTAAATCTTCCTTACCCACTTACTAAACAATACCAAGATGAATTTCTGGGCATGCAAAAATGAAGAAAATGACTCCAACGTGAAGGATGAACGCACAGGAAGCTTCAACTGCATGAAGGAAGACCATGTGAAGGAGAATGGGTGAGGAAAATGGAAGTAATGGGTGGGTAATGGCTTGGGCATGCCTTCCCAAGCATTTACTTGCCCCACAAGTCAGAAAAACGTTTTCCAAAATCTGATGACTTCTTCAATTCGAATTTCTGACTGCCATACTCTTCCCCATCCCCATGCATTAACTAAATCAACCATTTTTGGAAGAATTAAATGATTGGGTGAATGAAACAAGAAAGGTAGTTGACTGTTTGATGGGTTCTCCCTTTGAAATTTGGCTTTTCCCCATTGGCCCCAAAGGTTAAATATTTCCCCCTCCTTGTCCTTAAGAAATCATGCTCCCATCTCATTATTTGTTGCATAAACATAGCTGGTTGGGGTTTTTTAATTAAAATGCATATTTACATGATGCCAAAATTATAATGTGCCAGATAGCACGATATACCATCGGCAACGATTTTAATCACCGGAACATAAAACATTAAACCGATGGGGGGGATTTTGCCTTTAGCTCCACACCACGATTAATTACAATATATACATAATATACATTTTTAATGCAAACAGGGTCAAAACTGGGGTGTTACACTCAGGTTGTTGGTCTTTCTGGCCTTCGTGTTGTCTCGATGCCTCTTTCTTTCTTAGGTCCGGAATGTCTGTTTTAGACTATGTTGGTTTCCTGTCTACGATCTGACTATGTTGATCCCTTATGTACAAAACGTTTCCAATATTTTAATATAAAATATGTTGTTTTTCTATGAAAAAAAGGTTGTTGTTGGAGTGTGAAATCACTGAAAAGAAAAACTAAAAATGAATGTGGTTTTTTTAGGAATGTTAATAACTTTGATGTCAACTAATCACATACTTGTCCAATAAGCAATGCCTAACCGAGGGGTTGGAAAAACTCAAATGAAGTGTACTTTGTCCACTTTGCAACACAATGGCTTCTTCAAGAACCTTATCCACTTACTTCATGTTCACATAGTAACAAGAAACATTTTCCATAAAGTAATTTGGTCTTCACAAGGTAACCAAAAGGATCTTTTAGAAAACCAACAAGAAGAAGGCCCGAAAGGTGCTTATACCATGCCCACATGATGAAGCTCTCAAAAAATTCCTTCACTCCTATGATGAACAATAATATTTTAAAAGATCTCCATTAACAAGACCCTTTTACCTCAAATGCACCTAGTCTCAATATCTTTAAAAGAAGGGCCTACAAAGCTATACCAAGCAACATACATCCACCATATTGAACTTCCAAAGAGCTCCTTCAAAGTTCTGAATAAGAGAGGCAAAGTAATATGTATTAAGGGGGGCATCCCATAAAGTGTCTTGTTAATCATTGAACTCCCAAGCTCCAAAAGGGAAAAAATGCACCATCGTTAACGACAAGTATCCTCCATGTATAAGCCAGAAGTGACACTATCTCATAATTGCATAGAGATGGTGATTGCCCGATGTGACAAAATGCTACAAATAGCACCGCTAACCAAAAAGTATTGCTTGCCAAAAACACAAAATTAATACTTACCATGTTCTGCTTGAAAATTCATTAATATAAATGGTGTTATATAACTTCTTTCATGAAGACTGAAATTTAACATAATGTAACTATGAATAATATAGTTGAGACAGATATATTTCTACTGAATAAGAATACATAGTTACATGAAAAAGTTAATTAAGTAGATATGTGTAGACATTGTCCTAATGGAGGTAGATCTAGAAAAATACTAGATTCTAGGAGATTCTTCATAGTTATTAGAAATTTTCAACTTAAGGTTTGGGTTGAAGAGCCATACATGGATTAGAACAAGTATAATGTAAGTATGAATAATAGGAATAACCTATCGACCCGACTATTTGCACCAATCCGATGACCAGGGCTCCATTTAGGCGGCCGTGGTGTTATGCTGGGCGTCGGATTGGTGCAAATGGTCGGGTCGATAGGTTATTCCTGAATAATATAATTGAGAGTATGGAATTTAGTATAATAAATGGTCATACATGTGGTTTAGTAATGTAGTTGACACTATGCAATTTATTGCCATGTTATTAATATAGTTGAAAGCATGGAGGGATGGAATTTAATTCAATGTTAACATTTTCATGTTTTACACTAAAACCATAGTTTAGATAGATAGTTTACATTTTCATGTTAACATTTTTAATTTTGATAAATATTACAAATTAATTTTAATTAAACCATTTTCATTTTTTTAATCTCCAATAATGATTAGAAATTATTTTTCATATATGAAAGTGAGTAAGTGTTCTTACACTTATTAAAAGTGATAATTTACAGTTAAATGCTAAACAACAATTTATGAAGAAATAATTTACCATGAAAAAGTCTTGATATATACCTTCGTCATATTATTGCATCTCAAAAAATACACAAATTTGTGAAATTAAATTATTTGTTTCTTTGATGATGGACCGACATCATATTTGAACCAATGTTTTTTTTGTAAAAAAAACCTAAATGTTTACTAAGAAAGTGAATACATTGAAGTTTGATTATATGCCTCATATTTTTAAATAGTAGATCAAAATCTACTATTATTTTAACTTGGTGAAACCGTGATCAATGCTGTCGATCACCCAACTTATATACTTGAGTGAATAGGTGCATAGGCAGTGAACAAGATTTATAGGCTTCACAGATTCATAGTGCATACTAAAAAAATAAGTAATTCTTGAATGTACTGTTGTAATTTTGAATATGATTTGCAATGGTGACTTTGAATATGAATCTGTTAAAATCGAATACTTAAGTTGTCAAGATATGCAAACCCTTTTATATATAGGAAAGTAAGGGAAGCGTATAAGATTTACATTTTGGTGATCTTTTACCTGGGCATTCAGATGAATTCTATCTTCTATAATTATGTTATCTAAAACTGAAAATTGCAAATTTTAATAATTCTTTATTTCTGTAAATTTGAAATAGTTCAAACTTCCATAGTTATAGAATCTAAACTCATCAATTTTAAACTAGAATCTAACTTGTCAATTTTCATCAATTTTAAACTAAAATATAAACTTGTTAATTTTAAAAATCCTTTCTTTTTGCAAATCTGAAATGGTTTGGAAATATTTGTGCCATAAGAAAGTGACAGCACCAAGAATCCTCCAGAAATTACAATTTTGTTCCATCATAAATAAATATGTACAAAGTAAAAAGCCACGTGTCCAAGCATTACACACGATATATACAAGAAGCAAATTCCACGGAACCACCCTGAAATGTCTTTTGCCTATTTTAGACGGTATGGTTGCCACTGCTATCGCCACAACACCCAGGAGCCAAAAAAAAACTTTGGATACCAATAGAAGGCATGAATATTCCATCTCTTATCTTCATTGATGACAATTCCATGACCTATGAGTTTATCATTGTAACCTTGAAGCACAAAATGGCAGAGTTTTAATTTTTCAAAAAGTTTCAATGTTGACTTTGCCAGCCCAACAACAACCTATAACATTTGGCGTAGACAAAAAATTCCATCTCTAGCCAACAAATCTATCATTGGCCTTGATAGCCCCCACAATAACCTACAATTCATCTTTCGTATCCTCATATGAAATGCCCTAAATAATGGATGGTAGTGCACAACAAATAGACGTTGGGAGGATGAAATGGAAGTGCACCAACGGTTTTGGCAACAAGAGGCTTCTCGCAAATATGGTTGTAGATTGGAAATGGGGCCAAATACATGGTATGCACTGATGTGGTGAAATGTCCAAACGGAAAAAAATGGAAGTAGATGCAATGAAGTGAAGAAAATAGTAGTAAAATAAATGTCATGAAGTGATCCATTCAAATCTTCTTGTCTGATGACTCACTATAAATTCCATTAACCAACTGATATAAACTTCACGAACACAGAATGTGTTAATTAATAAAAAAATTATAAAAGAACCCCAAACAAATTACTCACACAAAGTACGAATAGACCTTATGCTCACAATTTACAACACTCAACCACTTGAGATAGCCCACCAAGTTAATGTTTGCTCATAAAAAAATAATGTAAAACTAAAAAAAAAATAATTGAAACAATCCACATGGGCTCATAAGATTAAAAAAGTAAAATAAGCATAGATCCATCTTAAACCTCGATCTAGCACAGAAAGGGGATACATTTCTATAAGTGTAATATCTTTCTTAAAGTGTAAACCATTAAGATAATACTCTTGGTGCTTGATAAATCTATATCTATATTGGTGAATTCAATATCCCAAGGATGCTTTGGAGAATAATACCAACAATGTTTTTTCAATTACTTCAAAGGTTAGATTTAGTCGAGGATGTTACAATAAAATGAACAAAATCAAATGATCTAATCCAAATCTAGGTTGGAATCTAAGTAATTTAGGGTTGTTTAAAAAAACTTGATTTTTCTATTAGTTTTTTTTAAACTAAATCTAATTTTTTTATATTTAAAAAAAGTAAAGTAATTTTTTTTTAATAAAAGTAGTTTTTATTTTAACTATACCATTTTTATAATTATTTTAATTCATATATATAATAATTCATATTATCTTTCATCTTCATTTAAAATAAATCACATATATAATAATTCATATTATCTTCCATATTCAATTATAAATAGCATTAACATAAATTCTCATCATTTTCAAATGTTTAAGAATTTTTTTATTATCTCTGAAATATAAAAATTAACTATGAATAGATTTTTGGACATTTTATTTATGGTTTTTCCCACAAATCATCCCATGCTCTTTACATCTTCTCAATCATAATAGACATTTTTAAACTAGCATTTGCACCAAGAGGTGCAAAGGAACATAGAGAGGGTAAAAATATTGAGTCTTTCCACAACTAAACCTTTCTGACTTACCTTGGGAGACTGAAAATTACATTTTAATAATACTTTTGTGGGTACTACTGACCCGAATTACAACTGACGTTTTACCTTAATACATTCATGAATAAATACATCAATGGAGGATCAACGTATCTCTCTACCCTCCCTCTCTCCTCCCCGCTTCCTCGCTCCATATCTTCTTCCCTCACTCTCCCCCTTCTCTCTTCCTCCTCTCTCTCCTTCTTTTTCCCTCACTATCTCCGCTCTCTTTGGCTCCTAATCACCCTCTCCTACCACTTACCACCCACAATCTCTCTTTATTTTTCTCTCCTCACATCCTATACCTCTCTTTATCTTTAAATGCCCTAATATACATATAGCGTACCTCTACCTTATTTAGGTTTGACTTTTGACATAGTAGGAAAACTCACATTAGCAAAGCCATGGCTAAGTATTTAAGTTAGCAGTGTTTGATATACATTTGATATCAAACATTTATGGAAATTAGGAAGTTAACTTTTTAATATATACATTCTAAATTATTTATAAAAAAAATTAATAATTTTTTAAAAATAATAATAAAAATACCTTTAAAAAACTTAGAATTATAGTAACAATTACCTAGATCGCTTCACACAAATCCACAAGCTTTGTATCTAAAGGTTTTTATGATATTCCTGATTTTCGACTTCCGATTTTGTATCGTGGAAGTCGACAAGATCACTTTTTACACTTATGATTTCTCAGTTTTCCGATTTGCACCCTTTCCCGTTTTGAGTTAAAAAACCGGAACAATCACATGTTTGTACATCGAATATTTAATTCCTGATTTTCGACTTCTGAAGTTCAGAACGTGGAAATCAGAAACTACAATTTTTTGTACTTTATCACTTACCCGTTCTATTTCTGTCGCCCTGGTCTCCGCTGTCCATGTATCCTAGATCTACGATCTAAATCGTTTTGGTCGTTTAATTTTGGGTTTTAAATATGTTCAAAGTTACGATCATTTTTTACCATTTGCTTGTGATTTCTTGCTGCACTCAAAGTTTTTACTGTGGATTTTTCTCCTTTCTCCAGCTCATGAATCTACGGTTTTTTAGTCTTTTTACCAGTAAGTAATTTCAACTCGATCGTTTTTTTTGTTAATTTCAACTCGTGTCACTAATTTAAACATGGTTGCCAAAATCCAATTAGAGATGGTGTTCACCACCTCCAGGAACACCAGGTCGAAACCAACTCTTCAGGAGTAAAAGAACAAAGACCCCAACTTCGGTGTGTTTACTGATACTAGTGGACGTGTGTCTAATACTGTACATCTGGACTGGTCCAAAATATAGTTCATTTTTTACAATGACAACTTTTCCTCTGTTAGCCATGAATTTCCTACCTATCAAAGAATTCGAAGTTCTTATCTCCATTGCATCGCTGCTAGACCCCCTTTCATGCCCCATATAGATCCTAAACCCCCTTGCATCGCTGCTAGACCCCCTTTGTTAAGTTCGTCTAAAGTAAGTTGAAAGAAGTGATCTTGATTTGCATGTTTGCACATTAAATGGTTGTTTTATTTCATCTGTTATATCCTGCAATAGTCCTATCTTGAAATCATTACTCATCATGTTTAAGTGTCCTTAAAAATCTAGTTAGGAATTAGTTATTTTTCAATCTTTTTCTGTTTATCCTCAAAGTAACTTTCAATTTCCGGAGTCCGAGGTCGAAAAGCGGGAGTCGGAAGTGCAGAAAAGGCTAAGGTCGAAAGTTAAGTTTTATGATTCTCGAGTTCCGCACTGAAGAGAGAAAATGCGGAAAGTGGAAGTTGGTAATACATAAAATTTTATTACGATCTTGTAACTTCCGATTTCCGTGTTCTGCACCGCGGAAAGCGGAAGTCGGGAATCATGAATAAGTATGTTTAATTCATAACTTTGTTTGCAATAAATTTTTCATTCTTAATTGTAATAATTTTTTCTTCTTCATTATGTTACACAGTTTATAGATTAATTTTTAAATATATCATTTAATATTTAAACAGATTCTGTACTCCAGATTTTCGTATTTTTTATTAAAATCATGTTTAAAAATTGCAATAATTGCATTTTCTCTCTGATTATTTTTCTTCTTTCTGCAAATAGTACCATTTTTTTTTAATAGAAATAGTAAAAAGGGGGTAGTATTAAATAGGTTGTGCACAGCCATACATTACAAAATATGCGGTAACTGAGAGTTCTTGCTGCTCCAAAAAGAAAAAAACCAAAATTGGTCCAGAAGGGAGATCAAAGAACTCCACACAGATTTTTTACATATATTCTATGGACTGAGGTAGTATATACCCTGATAAACTGCTGATTAAGGAACAAACAGAAAAATATAAACCAAGAAAACCATTTAAATTTTGCCTGGGGGCTTCATTCGCTGAACTACCGACTCCTCCTCTATGGGCTAGGATGCTATAGGAGTTTTGTGGGCATGGCTGATTTGATTCATGTTGACCAAAGGCTGAATGTTTTCTTGGATTCTGTCCACTTTTCCCATCATTTCCTTGAGGTTCATCTCTATGTCATCAATCCTGGAGTCATGGTTGCTTATCTGGTAGGAGGTATAACTGACCACCTCACCCATATTCTTTACATCTTAAGCAATTTCCTTATTACCCATGATACCAATGGCCATCATTTCATACAAACGCCTGAGGTTTTTCTTCAGGTCTGCAATCCCTGCATTCTCATTTGTTGGGTTCATATTTCCTTGCCTAGAAATGTGAGTGTCAAGAGCTATTCTTGAGAAATTGAGATGGAGATTCTGAACTACACCTTCCAAATCTTGCGCCTGAGGTCCACAGTAAAACTCACCGAGAAACGAATTGAGGAATGTAACTTCTCGCAGGAGAGAGTCGCAGTCTTTTTTGCTTCTACAGGAAAGAGTGCCAACTGCCCCTTCCTTCCACCCAGAGCAGTTACAACCAAGAACCAAATTACTGCCAGTTATAAAAAACTCATCTACAGGAAGAGTGAGCTCGAGACTAGAACTCGAATGCCACAAAGGACCGTCGGCATGGGGAGAGAAGTGACAGGAGAAGAAGGTGGCAAGAGCCAACCTTTCTTTAACATATGCCCTGCAAAGAGACAGAGACTCCCACAGAATCTCCTGCAAAATTCCCTCGTATACGCTTGTAATTACATCCAGTAGAGTCCTCTCCGACGAAAATGTAGAACGAGCAAGGATCAGACCACTGTCCAAAGAAACTTGAGGGTGAGAATGGAGTCTAGGGGAAGCCATAATGTGAGGGATGAAAGGACCTGATGCGTGCGAACTGGAGCAGCATTTACGCTAGAGTAGATGGGAGTTAAGGACGTCGAGGATTGAGGAGAGTGGGAACATCTTAATCGAACATGATTCTAGTTACAAACAACGTGCAGACACTAATTAACGAGATTAATTTGACACTAGTTGGCATTGCTTATGACACACAACATGGGTAGCGAGGACGCCCTCCATGGATGGCTCAACTTACCTTTAATTTCCCCCTATGGTATTTGTCTAGGAACACACAATAGCTAGGTCCTTTTGGTGGAGGGGAAGGACTGGCGTATCGCTATTGGTGTTAAGGTAATATTATTATTATGATGTGTAACACTATATATTCACTCAGTCACTTAGTAGTGTTAATATGAATTTCAAGTTCGTTTGATGTAGACTAATGAATTTCCCAAATTAATTCCTTCACCCATTCTAGATATATATTAAATTAGGGTTTGCATATTAGTGTGTATAAACTTGACAAATTAAATTCTTTCATTTATGTGCAAGGTAGTATAAACATACTAGCATGTTCAAAGTTTGCAGCTTCCAATTTCTATTTAGAGAAAACTTAGCATTTGGTCCAATTCAATTTCTTAATGCATCACAGTTCAAGTTCGAAGGCACTATCAAATTAGTTATTAACAATTATACAAGCTTGCTAGTCATAATAATAATACTTATTTTTTTCTGATTAGTGGATAGTTAACTAGTCTTAGGTGATCATGCATGCTTCAATGAGGATGATGGTGATGGTGATGGAGTATGTTCATCTTAGACGTTATAAAGCAACTCCTTTTTAACCCAATAGCGCCATTTTTTACTCTAAGGCCTAGGATTTTTCCCAATGTTTATTTTCATGTGAAACACCCAACAATACTACAAAGTTAACAACATGGTCCAGCATGGTCCCGTGGAAACATCTCATTTCAACCACAACTTGATCATAAGAAAAGGGGAAAAAATTATATGATTGACGTAACACCACCCCTCAAACTACATCTCCCCCTCAAACCACATCTCCGCACTGAGAGGAACTTCACAAAGTCTAAGCGAACAATCATAGCACATGAAATAATCCAAGTGACATATTTAAAATTTATACGCTTTTACTCACTTTAAGGACCTACACATATTCCGATCTGTTATACTATATTGTAGGGGAATAATTCAATGTTAATAAATATTTTTAATATTTAATTATTAAATTTATTTTTATAAATTTGTGTAAATTTTAATAATAATTGTTTATATAACAAAAATTCTATATATCAATTTATAGTTTAGTTAGGGTCATTTGGTTAGACCATAATTTAGAAATTAAATTATTATTATTATCCTTTTTTCACAAAAATTTACCTTTTTCTTGCTATTATAGGATTCAAAGAAAAAGATTGCAGTAACAATTATCCCTTGTAGTCTGAAATCATACATACATGCTAGTATTTGACTTTTGAAATAGGCTAATAAAGCATATCCTTTTACACAAGATAGGCATCAAAAATATCTTGATCTATCAAAAAACTAAAGACAATCATATCATAACTTAGATCAAATCTAAGAGATTTACTTCTCCATCATATATTAGGCTACCTTCCAGATAATTCGACTCCTAAAATACCAAATTTGAGAGAAGTAACACTTTTGGAAAGGTCATCTGCCATTGTATTAAATATTCTTGAGATATGGCTGAAGGATATTTTGCTGAAGGAATTGCTGATAATCTTGACTTTCTAGCACCAATGATTAAGAGCAAGCACTTGTAGGTTCAAAAACCATTCATCCAATCAATAAGTACTTTAGAATCTCCATAGATACAAATATCCAATATTCCTTGCATAGTGGCAAATTTTAGGAGACCAAAAAGGCTTAGCAGTCCAGCCTTTGTATTGGAGCCTTGAGCACCACCCATCCTAAGTTCGAAGTAGTGGTCTTTGTTGAGACAAATAATCATACCACAACCACAGAAGGATTGATTGGATGCTCCATCAAAATAAACTTCAGCTCCAAAAACAATCAAAGTAGGTGGATAGTGAAATTTTTGTTTCCTTTTGTTATTGATATCCACATAATCATTGAAGAGGTTAATACTCCCAATCCCACAAAGAGAAGCATTCAGACAATCATCCTGAAAAACAACTTTGTTTCCCGAAATCCACAGAGACAAAGATATACAAATAGGCAGCAGTTTGAGATTATCACTATTGTGACACCAATATGTAAATGTAGTCTCCAAATTATCAGTACCCCAAACCAAAATGAAACCAAGAAAATCTTGTGCAATGTTCCAAACTTGTTTGCAGAAAGTACAATTAACATAAAGGTGTAAAATTGTTTCTTCCTCTTGTCTGCAAAGAGGGAAAAGACTTGGCCCTTTCCATCCTCTTTTCCTTAAATTGTGCCATGTAAGAATTTTATCTTTTAGAGAGAGCCACCAGAAACATTTTAAGTTCTGTGGTATTTTCCAATACCACAATCGTTTATACCGCCATTTTGGCTCAAAAATATTCCCTTGCCTAGAAATATAATCATAGGCCAGCTTAGTTGTAAGGATGCCATTCATTTTGTTTTCTGGCCAAACCAAGATATATTTCCCATTATTGAGTCTGATCCCGGCTTCCTTGAGAAATTCAATGTATAAATTCCACTGAGTATCCAAATCACCTGTGAGACCCAAATCGTTGGCCTCTAGCTAGTAACCTCCTTTTAGTAAAGACCATTTAAGTCGTTTTATAAGATCTAGAGTCTTCATGTTAATCAATTCTAAATGTTCAATAATTCCATGAGACAGATAGGAATTGCCTTTATCCCCAATAAAAGGGTCTACACATGTAACTTCAACATTGCCAATTTTCCAGCAGATCCCTTTTTTAACCAGTGTATCACTTTGAGAAAGGTGTTCCACATTAATGATGCACCATTCATATCAAGTACAGAGTTCCTAATCCATTCACTAACATCCCTATTTTTTAAATATTTTGCTCTCATGATTTTACTCTATAATCCTGGATCAAATAGACATCTCCACAAAGATTTTAAATAGAGAGATTAATTGAATAATGATAAGTTCTTTATACCCCATCCTCCCAAGTGAGTTGGAGTATCCAGAAGTTCCCATGGAGCTAAGTGAAATTTATTTTCTATACTATCACATGCCCATAAAAAGTGGAAGATATTATCTTTGATAATTTTAATGATTGAGGCTGGAAGCATAATCAAAGAGCTCCAGTATACTGGAATACTTTGCAAAGTAGCTTTGATTAGTGTAATTCTACCACCCAAAGATAGAAATCTATAAGACCATATTGATATCTATTTTTCAATATTCTTTATCAACCAGAACCAATCTTTCACCCTATAGTTGTTAGGTTTTAAGTAAAACCCAAAATATTTAAATCCATTTTCCAAAAGATCAATCTTGTAAGGAAAAAGAGACTTCAACTCTGTAGTAAAACCTGCCTGAACTTTATGGACATAAGAGCAAGACTTTTCTACATTGACTTCCATTCCTGTAGCATTTCAAAAAATATCCAATAGATAATGCATAGTCTTCCATTCCTTTATATTATACAGACCAAAAAGGATTACATCATCTAAAAAAATCAAATGTGTAATGATAAATTCATCTGAAAATTTTATACCTGAAAGCATTCCTTAATTTCTAGCTTTTGTAATCAGTCTGCTAAGTCCTTCAATAACTAATAAGAATAATAAGGGAGAGAGGGGACAACCTTGTCTCAATCCTCTTGATCTTTTGAAAAAGGAGGTAGGAGACCCATTTATAAGCACAGAGAAGTTTTCAGTGGATACACGTGTAAATTTTCCTTTGATATTCAACTAGGGCTAAACAGTGAATGCAAAATATCAACTGATAACCACACATGAATATCTTCTACAATATGCAGCAAAATATAAAACTGAGAAATAAATCACAACATCACATCACAATATTGGCACTATTATTTTGGGTATGGAAACCCCCAGAAAAAACCAAGATGGGAAAAGCAATGCAACAGTCATAGATTTTATTATGAGAAAATATGGAACTTTTACAAGCACTGCAAATTCACTCAAACCTGGAAAATGTAGTACCCGACAGAATCACGAAGAAAATCCAAGCTAAACCTCAACACCCTCCTATGTGAGTGTACGACCCAGCTGTTCGAAGCTCGATGATCCTGCTGCTCGCTCCTCCGTCTTCTCAGCTAAATCCTATGTCTGAATTTATCTCCATGTCTGTATCTTGTGTCTGTGAGAATACAAGTGTGTGTGTTCTCTCCACCAATTGATCTCTCTTTTATTACTTTAGGTAAAGTGAAAACCCTAATTTCACTTTCACTTTAACTAGTAGTAAAGCAAAAACCCTAATTTCACTTTCACTTTAACTAGTGGTTCAGTAAAGTTAATTTAGAACACTTTAGTTTATTTTCCAAAGTAAACTTAGGAAAAGTAAATTAAATACAACTAGTTTCCGAATTTAAGACTTCTGTGTGCAAGAACACATGTATGCAGGAATACCTTCCTTTTTGCTACTATTTTAACACTCCCTCTCAATGAGGAAGGGATTCAGTAGAAACCCCAACTTATTCATGAACTTCACATAACTTTGTCTACAAAGTTCCTTAGTGAAAATGTCTGCCATCTGCTCATCTGTCTGTATGTACTCCAACCGAATGGTTCCTCTCTGAAAACAATCTCTCAAGAAGTGGTATCTGATGTGTATGTGTTTGCTCTGGTCATGGAACATTGGATTCTTGGATAGCCTAATGCCACTATGATTGTCACAATGAACTACTATAGCCTCTAGCTCACACTCAAAAAACCCTGCAAGTAACTTCCTCAACCACATACCCTCACAAGAAGCCATGCTAGCTGCCATGTACTCAGCCTCTGCCGAGTTCAATGCAACTAAATTATGCTTCCTGCTGAACCAAGAGACAACCCTTGATCCAATGCTGAAACAACAACTTGAAGTAATCTTCTGGTCCTCTACACATCTTGCCTAGTCATCATATTTGAATCCTTCTAACTGTACACTCACCCTGCACTCATAAACCAATCCATACTCCATTGTACCTCTCATGTAGCGAAGTATGTGCTTCGCAACCATCCAATGCACTCTCTAAGGATCCACCATGAACTGAATCAAAGATTTGACTGCAATGCTGATGTCTAGTCAAGTGTTGACCAGATACATAAGCGATCTGATAAGCTGACGATACAAGGTAGGATCAAATTCGTCTGACCCTGATGCATCAATATACCTCTAGTTGGAAACTAGAGGTATGGACATATGCTTGCAGTCCTCCATCTTGAATCTCTTCAATATCTCTACTGCACACTTCTCTTGTCCAATGAAGAAGCATCCATCTCTCTACCAAGCCTCCAAGTCTAGAAAGTAATGCATCATCCCAAGGTATTTCATCTCAAACTCTGCTGCAAGGTTGGACTTGTAGTCTCCACTCAACCTCTCATCTCTTATCAAAAAGAGATCATCCACATATAAGACCAGTATGAGAGGCACCTCACCTGTCAAGAAGTACAAGTTGTGGTCATCCTCACTTCATTGAAATCCCATCTCCTGTATATAGTTGTCAATCCTCGAGTACCATGCTCGAGGTGCCTACTTGATCCTGTAAAGAGATCGATGTAGTCTGCATACATGTGTCTCCCTGTTCTCCAAATCAAACCCCTTTGGCTACTCAATATACACCTCCTTCTTTATCACTCCGTTGAGGAAGGCAGTCTTGACGTCCATCTGATGGACACACCAACCCATCTCAGTTGCTAGTGAGATAATGGTCTGAATGGAAGAGTACCTGGAAACAAGAGCAAAGGTCTCCTCATAATAAATACCCTCCTTCTGTGAAAACCCCTTTTCCACAAAGCATGCCTGGTACTTATCCACACTTCTGTCTGCTGCATGCTTCACCTTGTAGATCCATATGGATCCCACCACCTTTTCTCCTTGTGGCCTCGACACATCCTCCCATACCTGGTTTTTCATAATGGAGTCATACTCCTCAATCATAGCCTCCTACCACACATCATGTTGTGCAACCTCCCCAAAGCTGAAAGGTTTAGAATTAATCAACGATGTCATCAGTTCCATTTAACTACGCCTCTCTGGTGGTACACTCCATCAAAAAGATGTCTGTGGAGGATCTACTTGCCTGGAATCCTGCATTGTGGACATAAACCACTTAGGCCTTGGCCTAGTGTCAACCTGTTGTGGTTACTGGATATTCGTCTCCTACTGCAAGTCATCCTTCAAGTCAATGATTGAAGGATCTTTTCCACCTGACTCCCTCTGACCACCAGAACCGGTTCTCTATGTCTGTACCTGTACCTGTAGATATGGATCCTTCAACTTGACTCCCAAATCCTGTGCTGGTTGCTTCTCTGCTGGTAACTACAGAGATCTCTGCAAGTCCCGGTCCTCATTAAACTGGACATCCCTACTCACAATGATCCTCCTACGAGGAGGAATGTAAAATCTATATGCCTCCGAAACATCGTTGTAACCAACAAGTAACCCCTTCTCTCCATAAGGGTCAAGCTTCTTCCTATTGTCAGTATGAACATGACAATAGCAAACACTTCCAAATATGCGAATGTGACTCACATATGTCCTAGTTCCTGTGAAGACCTCCTCCGATGTCTTCCTCCCCAAGGTTGTGTGGGGACACCTGTTCTGAATGTATACTGCAGTCCTATATGCCTTGGCCCAGAGGAATAGTGGTAATCCTTAATCAAATAGCATGGCCTTGGCTGATCCAACCATAGTCTCGTTCTTCTGCTCTGCAACTCCATTCTGCAGTGGGGTATGGGGTACAAACTCTCCAAATCCTTCGACATCTCCAATGTGGTCTTCTTACCATAAAGGTGAGGGACTTTATGGTCCTTCACTCCATCCATGATAATCAGCATGGATTTGGAATCAATCTTCTTCTAAGCTTTTGGATCTATCGGATCTGTGGGTGCAACCTCCGTGGAGTCAATGTGCTCCTATGCATCACTGACGTCCAAGATCCTTGTGATCCTCTCTTTCCATGTAGAAAATTTTTGAGCACCCTGGAGTCTATCCTCAACTCTCAACTGCATGTCCATAGTGAAGTGTACCTGTCAAACCCTAGATCTGGAAGTCTAGATTTGTGCCTTCCTATAGATCTTCACCTGATCTATCACTGCTGCTGCAAATATCTCAGCTTTAGCTCACTAGAGATCTGATACCATGTAAATTTTCCTTTAATATTCAACTAGGGCTAAACAATGCATGCAAAATATCAACTGATAACCACACATGAATACCTTTTACAATATGCAGTAGAATATAAAACTGAGAAACAAATCTCAACATCACATCACAATATTGATACTATTATTTTGGGTATGGAAACCCATGTAAAAACTGAAGATGGGAAAACTGGTACAACAGTCAGATATAGATTTTATTATGAGAAAATATGGAACTTTTACAATCACTACAAATTCACCCAAATCTGGCGAATGCAGTACCCGGCAGAATCACTCAACAAATCGCAGAAAAAACTCAACACCCTTCTGTGTGAGTGTATGACCCAGTTGTACGAAGCTCGATGATCCTGCTGCTTGCTCCTCCGTCTTCTCAGCTAAATCCTCTGTCTGACTTTCTCTCCCTGTTTGTATCCTATCTCTGTCAGAATACAAGTGTGTGTGTTCTCTCCACCAAATGATCTCTCTTTTATAACTTTAGGTAAAGCGAAAACCCTAATTTCACTTTCACTTTAACTAGTGGTTCAGTAAAGTTAATTTAGATCACTTTAATTTATTTTCCAAAGTAAACTTAGGACAAGTAAATTAAATACAACTAGTTTCCTAATTTAAGTCTTATGCATGCAAGAACAGATGCATGCAGGAAGACCTTCCCTGTTGCAACTAGTTTAACAACACGGGCTAATATCCAACTCGTTACCTTCTTAGGAAGACCAATATGAAGAAGGACCAACCTCAGAAAGTCCCAATTAATTTTATCATAGTCCTTTTCTAGATGTAGTTTCATAATCACCGAACTTTAATTCTTTGTTTTGACCGTGTGAATACACTCCTGAGTTGTACCAATGGCATCCTGAATCTGTATGTTCGCTAGAAAACCAAATTGTTCTACTAAAATTTGAACGATATGGCTTTATTATTTCTGTAATGATCTTAGTCACCAGTTTATAGAACAAATTGTATAGATCAATTGGCCTAAAGTGAGAGAAGGTCTTAGGGGAAACCTTCTTTGGAATTAAAGTAATGAAAGTTGCATGAAGGGAACCATATATATAACATTATTTCCTAGAAAAATCTGCAACATCTAACATATCCTTTCCCATAATATCAAAAAAGGCCAAGAACAACTCTACTGTCCACCCATTAAGGCTTGGGATTTTGTCCTTTGAAAATTTAGATAGAACCTCAAGAATTTCCTCTAGAGAAATTTTCTTTCCAATCCCCAAATCTTCTTCCTAGGAAAAGAAAGAGGGAAAAAGGTCAATAAATTTTAACTGATTACCAATCAGAGCTTTCTTTGGATCTTTGAAAAGTGATTTAAAGTATGATTCTGCAACTTCTTTAATCTTTCCCCAAGAAAAATACTGTACCTCAACTTCATCATAAATCTCCCAGATAATATTTAAATACCTAGAATAAGAAGCATAATTATGGGAAAAACTCGAATTCTTATCACCGGCCTCAATCCAAATAGCTCTTCTTTTGAGCCTCAGTTTTCTTGGAAAGAATTGTCCTTTATGTCAAAAGAATTTGGTAATGACAAAGGAATAAGTGATGGCATATGTGATAAGGATGGAAAGACACATGAGAGGATCCAGCGAGGGGATCAAGTCAGGAAAAATCTGATTGAGCTCGATTGTTCAATCCTCTGATCAATCAGCGCAAAGTTGTGGATTTGTATTCAACCTATTTAGCAGAGGTTGGACGTCTAAGATCGTATCAAGAAAATAGAACGATGGCAGGGAAAAAATATGAAAAGTAAATGTGTGTGGAAGATAGCATTCTAAAGTGCCAAAGTGAATTGCTAAGTTTGATAACTGATCAACAGATGAGGAGGATTCCTCAAAGCAATCGACTATCCACACGAGTTGCAGAAAGAGATTTGTGGAATCCCATTTCGCAAAAGTTGGGAGGCACGTCCACAATCCACAATCTGCAATGTAGAAGGAAGCCGCAACCCGCAATGCGGAAGGAAACCGCAATCTGCAATCCACAGAGTGTGAAAGAAGTCATTACAGCAAGATAATTGCGGAAGCAATTTTCAAGAAGAGTCAAAGTGTACATCCACAACCCAAAATTGCGGAAGGAATGAGTTCCCACAAACTACAGAAAGACAATCGTGGAAAGCTAATTGCAGAAACATGATTGTGGAAAGGTAAATGCAGAAAATTCAATGCGGAAAGGAAAGTATGGAAGGTCGTGACTGATAAATTAAATAGATTTAAAAATGACAAACAGAGAATTAATTTTGAATTTATTTATTTGTTTGTGAAGAGTCACAATGAAGCATTAGAGGAAATTTGGGGTCTAAAATGGGCCTTATAAGAAAACGTGCCAAAATAAGTTTTTGTGAGTTGGAATTCAAGAACCAATAGAATTTCAATAAAATAAGTCAACCATAATGGTTGAATTGACATATTTGTCATTAAAAAAAACTACTTTTTTTGTTCGTATTTTCGACATATCTCATTGTGTTTTTACTCAAATTTCGATCGGGAGAGCTCGTTGGATGCGGAATTTGGTTCCGCATCCAACGAGTACCCACACTTCATACTTTTGACGGACCCTGCTTCCCCAAAAACAAGAAATACCTGGAAAAAACGTGATGATGATCAAAAGGACCCTGCTACCCGTCAAAAGTATGTAGTGTGGGTACTCGTTGGATGAGGAATCAAATTCCACATCCAACGAGCTCTCCCGATCAAAATTTGAGTAAAAACACAGGGAGATATGTCGAAAATACGAACACAAAAAGTAGTTTTTTTCTTTCTTCCTCCAAAATTAATCAATATTATTTTATTGTTTTAACTATTATTTTATTATTTTAACTATTATTTTATTATTTTTCTTATGAGGCCCATTTAGACCCCAAAATTTCTCTAATGATAGGTGTTCGCTGAATGAAGAGATATGTTTGAGGGTATATAAAAAATGGATTAAACCTTTAAATAAGTGTCTCTATACATCTAATTGATAGATCGATTGATGTAGAGCAGTAAGAGATCAAATTATCATATAAGGCCAGCAGGCCCGATGCTAGGGCAAGCTATTTTCCTGCAAGGGGGTCGTAGCCTCCTTCCAGTAGTAGCTGGTAAATAGGGTGTAGAAGCATCCTTTCAGTAGTAGCTAATAAACTAGGGGGTCGTAGCCTCCTTCCAGTATTTGTTGGTAAATAGGGTGTAGTACCATCCTTGTTTTTAGTAGCAAGAAAAAACTATTTGTAAATATAATTTTGCAGTAATAAGAATTATTGGTGGTTTATTCAATTGGGCTTCCACGATAAATTTGTGTTTTGTGTGTTCTTGTTGATCATGTGTGTTAATGAATAAATTAAAAGTGGTTTAAATTGTTAAAAAGTTATCAATACTTATTCACCGCCNAAGGGTTAGCTACCAACATACCTCCTTTATTTACTGGACATAATTATGCATAATGGAGTGTAAGAATGAAGTGCCATCTAATGGCTCTTGGATACAAAGTTTGGAGGACTGTTGAAATAGAATATAAAGTACTAGATGACATACCTATAGACAAAGGAGAACTAAGCCAATACGAGGATAATGAAAAATCTCTGAATGCAATTATGAGTGGGTTAACACATTAAGTACTTGTAAAAGTCATGCAATGCAAACCATCCAAACATGCCTGAAAAAAAAATGTGTCTATGAAGGAGTGCCCAAATTCAAGGAGTCCAAACTCTAGACCTACAAAGGATAGCTTGAAAACCTAAAAATGAAAGAGGAAGAAAATATTGCAGAATATCTTCTAAGAGTAGATGAAATTGTTTTTTTCCATTAGAGGCATTGGAGGATAAACAAAATAGAAAGACGTAGTCGACAAGGTACTCAGAACCCTGCCAATGAAGTATGCTCAAAGGTGTCCTCTTTAGAAGAACGAGATGATCTTAAACTTATGACAATAGATGAACTACATGGGATATTCACT
Organism: Pseudotsuga menziesii; assembly: GCA_001517045.1. Lineage (NCBI taxonomy): Eukaryota > Viridiplantae > Streptophyta > Pinopsida > Pinales > Pinaceae > Pseudotsuga > Pseudotsuga menziesii. Next base: position 222,264 of record LPNX011107901.1, read on the forward strand.
GCCTATGAAATGAGAACATGACAAAATGGATCATAAAAGAAGGAAGCAACCTTTAAAGTTGTATCCAAGATCCAATCTGAGGACCTAGATGATGAGGAAGCTCTCTTCATCAAGAAGCTTGAAAGAGGCACTGACAAGTACAAAGGGAAGCTACCCTTGAAATGTTTTAACTGTGGAAGGATTGGACATTTTTCCAGAAAGTGTCCTTCCCCACAACAAGAGTATAGTGATGATGAATAACCTTGTTGTCATAGGAAAGATCAAAAGAATAAGATCATATACAAGAAGAAGTTTTAGAAAAATGAGAAAAAACTCTACTCCAAAGAAGATAGTGAAGATGACGAAATAAGTGAAGATGTTGACGTCCTATTCATGGGTTTTGAAAGCGAAATCCCCGAAGAAGAAATAGAAGATGTGGTAGATCTTGAATCAGAACTTATAAATGCTCATGAATAATTAGAGAAGTATAAAAGGATATACAAAAAATCAACAACTCACAGGAAAGAATTTGAAGAGAAAAACAATGATGCAGAAAGAATGACTGTTGACTTAAAAAATCAAGTTCTAGAAGTCGAAAGGGATTAAAACAATCTAGAACATCAGCTCAAAAAGAGAATACAAGAATTTGAAAGGCTTGAAGAATAATTATGCACCTTAGAAAAAAACTGGATGAAGAATCTATCAAATCAAAGTTTGAAAACAGCTCAAGGACTTTAGATGAAATCCTAAGTGTCCAAATACCATCAAGTGATAAATCTGGATTAGGATTTGAAAAAGAAAAGAAACCAAGATATTATTCTTGCACAAATCAAGATGGAAATAAAAGAAGCTATGTTGTTGTACTCATGAGACAAATTAAAAGGGAAGAAAGTAAGAAATTTTCTTCTCCCTTACAAAGAACAAATATGATGCCTAAAAGACCAGTGACAAGTAAACATCAACAACTTTGTTTAGGAAAGTGTTACGCCTGTAAACATTTGGACATATGGCTAGAAATTGTAAAATAAAGAATCCATGGAGAAACGGATTAAATCATATACTTTTGTCTATAAGAAAAATATTGCCAGAAAAAAACTGAAAGGAAAAAACTACAATTATTTTGCTCCTGACAGAGTTATAGTACAAAATGCTACAATTGGGGTAATCAATGAAACATTTCTAGAAAGTGTAAACTAGTAAATTCTATGGATGACGCCTCAAAATTTCAAGGCAAAGAAGAAAGGATAGCTTGGAAGAAGAAGGATGGTGTGGAATGTTCATTAGCTCTATGTGCTATTGAAAAACAAAATCTATGGCATATGGATAGTGGATGCTCAAAACACATGACAGGGAACACCCAACTAAGTTCCTAAGCCTAAAAAGGAAGCAAAAAGGAAAAGTCACCTCTGGAGATAATATGTCCTCTAAAATAATCTGGAAGGGTACAGTGGCTATTAGATGCAAGATGAAATCTTAAATCGATTTTTGTAGAGAACTTAAAACCTAATCTTTTGAGTGTGAGCCAAACATGTGATCAAGGACAAATATGTATATTCAATTCCAATAAGTGTGAAATCGAAAGAAACGATTTAGGAAAACTTGTTGGAATTGCTGTGAGAAATCCAAGCAATGTGTATATTCTAGAAAATAAAGAACAATGTTACATGATCCAAATTGATGAAAGTTTGTTATGCCATAGAAGGATGGGGCACTTAAACTCTGACAATCTTGTAAAAATTAGTCAGAAAGGAGCTGTAAGAAATCTTCCAAAGATTATAAGACCACCAAATCATGTTTATAGACATTGTATTCATGGGAAACAAACGAGAACAAACTTCAAAATCAAAGAACATGCAACCTCTTAGCCATTAGAAATAATTCACAATTATCTTTGTGGACCAACAAGGATTAAAAGATTTCAAGGTGAATATTACTTTATGTTATTAATCGATGATTATACAAGGATGACTTGGGTGACATTTCTTAAAGAAAATTCAAAAGCCTTTATAAAATTTAAAGCCTTCAAAGCACTTGTTGAGAATCAAGCAAATCAAAAGATTAAATGTCTAAGATAAGATAATGGTGGAGAGTTTACCTCAAATGAATTCAGTGAGTTTTGTGAAATTCATGGAATCAAGAGGCAGTTTTCAACAGCAAAATGGAGTAGTTGAGAGAAAGAACAAGATAGTTCAGGAAGCAGCTAGAACTATGCTTAATGAATAAAAACCTCCTGATGGATATTGGAGAGAAGTGGTATATACAATTGTGTATATACAAAAACAGAGGACAACTGAGAGTATATAGTAGAAAGACTCCTTATGAGCTATGGTTCGAAAGACCAACTTCAGTTAAATATTTTAGATTTTTGGAAGTAAATGTTACATAAAAAGAGAAGATGATAATCTAGGAAAGTTTGATTCTGGAACGGATGAAGGCATATTTCTTATATATTCTTCCACAAAAACGGCATACATATGTTACAATCTAAATTCACACAAGATTATAGAAAGTGCAAATGTAACAATTGATGATACTAAGTCAAAAATACAAATCCAAGTAAGAGAGGATGTTGAAGAAACTGCTGATGAAGAAATATATGATAAATAAAAAAATAAAAAAAGTTCATAAGAGGAGGATGTTCTTGAAGAAGAAGAAGAAATAGTAGAAAAAGAAGACTCACAGGAAAGTGGAGGTGAAGACTCTCCAAGATATGATACAAAAGCTCCGTCTAGGAGAATACAAAAAGATCATCATGAGACACAAATCATAGGTGACAAATATGTTGGAGTCAATACAAGAAGGAAACTACTATTTAATGAACAAACCTTACTATCAGTGGTGGAACCTAAGAACTTTGCATAAGCTAGCAAAAATAATGATCGGATCAAAGCCATGGATGAAGAGTTGGATCAAATTGAGAAAAACCAAACTTGGGAACTAGTTCCAAGACCTGCAAACAAGAATATTGTGGGAACCAAGTTTGTGTTCAAAAAAAAATTAAATGAAAATGGCAAAGTGATAAGAAACAAAGCAAGGTTAGTATGTAAAGGATATGCTCAAGTGGAAGGTATTGATTTTGAAGAAACCTTCGCATTTGTAGCAAGACTTGAAGAAATCAGAATGTTCTTGGCATTTTTGTGTTACAAAAACTTTAGATTATATCAGATGGATGTAAAATATGCTTTTTCTCATTGGAGAACTTGAAGAAGAATTCTATTTTGAGCAACTTGAAGGTTTTCTCTTATCATAAAATCAAGATCATTTTTGTAAACTTAAGAAGGCACTCTATGGTCTTAAACAAGCTCCAAGAGCATGGTTCTCAAGACTTGACAATTATTTAAAGCAGCAAGGATATATAAGGGGGGCCACTAACAATAATCTATACATAAAATTTGAAAACAAAACTATGGTCATCATTTTAGTCTATGTAGATGATATCATATTTGGAAGTGATCTACAAATTCTAAGTATAAACTTTTCTTCATAAATGAAGAAAGAATTTGAGATGTCAACGTTAGGAGAACTAACATTATTTCTAGCCTTACAAGTATCTCAATTGGAAAATGAGCCTTCATCTCTCAAACAAAGTATATCAAAGAAATGTTGAAAAAAATCAAAATGGAAGATTCCAAACCTGTTAGTACTCCTATGGTCACAAGTTGTAAATTGAGCAAGGATATTCAATCTTTAGAAGTAGATCATATTATGTATAGGTCAATGATTGGAAGTCTATTATATCTAACAGCTACAAGACCAGATGTAATGCAAGTTGTAGGTGTGGTTTCTAGATTCCAATCAACCCCAAAAGAAACACGTGTGACTGCAGTAAAGAGAATTTTTATATATCTAAAAGGAACCGTGGATTATGGATTATGGTATCCAAAAAGAGATAACTTCAATATAAAAGCATTTACTTATGTGGATTGGGCAGGAAGTATTGATGATAGGAAACGAACTAATGGAGCAACATTCTACCTTGGAGATTATTTGGTGTCATGGCTAAGAAAAAAGCAGTCCTCCATTTCACTATCTATAGAAAAAGTCGAGTATATTGATGTTGCATCATGTTGTACCCAAGTCATTTGGATGAAGCAGACATTTGAAGACTTATTTGTAAAATATGAAGACCCCATTATTATACAATGTGACAATACAAGTGCTATAAACATATCCAAAAATCATGTTATGCACTATAAAACAAAACATATCCCAATCAAGTATCATTTTTTAAGAGAGAAAGTATCATAAAAAATGGTCAAATTGGAGTATATTGATACGAAGGAACAGATTGCTGATATACTAGCTAAGCCATTTCCCAAAGAAGCATTTGAGCATCTTAGGCATAAGTTGGGAGTAATTTCCTTACAATAAAGAGAGGAAAAGTAAGAAAAAGCAACATGTCAAAGGGAGATATGTTGATAGGGGGAGTTGTCAGAAGACAACCTTTGTCATTATTTCCAAAGGGGGAGAAGTTTTAATGCTTTAATGTTTCCATCAATTCCAAATGGGGAGAATGTTGAGAAGAATTGTCAATGATGTCAAAATATTTCGGTAATGACAAAGGTATAAGTGATGTCATATGTGATAAGGATGGAAATACACATGAGAGGATCCAAAAAGGGGATCAAGTCAGTCGAAATACGATTGAGCTCTATTATGCAATCCTATGATCAACAAACGAAGAGTCATGAAGTTGCAGTTAGCCTATTTAGCATAGGTTGGATGGCTAAGATTGTATCAAGAAAATAGATTGACGACAAGGAAAGAATATGAAAATTAAATGTGTGTGGAAGATAACATTCCGAAGAGCCAAAGTGAAGTTCTATGTTTGATAACTAATCAATAGACAAGGAATATTCTGCAAACCGATCGATGGTCCACAGCAGTTGCGGAAAGAGATTTGCATAACACCATTTTGATAATGTTGGGAGGCACATCCACAATCCGCAATGCGGAAGGAAGCCACAATCCACAATGCAAAAGGTATCTGCAATCCACAATCCACAAAGTGCAGAAGAAGTCGTAATGGAAAGATAATTGCGAAATAAATTTTCAAGAAGATCCAAAGTGTACATCTACAATCTGCAACCCGCAATTGCGGAAGGAATGAGTTCCCGCAAATTGTAAAAAGGTCGCTGCAGAAAGACAATTGCAGAAAGCTAATTGCAGAAAGATGATTATGGAAAGGTAAATGCAGAAAAGATTTGTTGCATAAAGGATGTTGCAGAAAGGAAACTGAGGAAGGTCACGACTGATAAATTAAATAGAGTTAAAAACAACAAACAGAGAAGTAATTTCGAATTAGTTTATTTGTCTGTGAAGAGTCAAGATGAAGATAGGTGATTGTTGAATTAAGAGATATGTTTGAGGGTATATAAACAATGCTTTAAACCTTTAAATACATGTCTTTGTACATTCAATTGACATATTGATTGATGTAGAGAATTCAGAGATCAAATTATCATATAAGGGTAGTAGGGTGGTGCTAGGACAAGCTATTTTCTTGCAAGGGGGTCGTAGCCTCCTTCCAGTAGTAGCTGGTAAATAGGGTGTAGAAGCATCCTTTCAGTAGTAGATGATAAAGCAGGGGATCTTATCCTCCTTCTATTAGTTGTTGGTAAATAGGGTGTAGTACCAGCCTTGTCTGTAGTACCCAAAAAAAAAAATATGTAAATATAATTTTGCAGTAATGGGAAGTATTGGTGGTTTACCCAATTGGGATTCCACCATAAATTTGTGTTATGTGTGTTCTTGTTGATCATGTGCTTTAATGAATAAATTAAAAGTGGTTTAAATTGTTAAAAAGTTATTAATATTGATTCAACCCCCCCTCTCAGTATTGTCAAATATTCCAACAAATGTTTCCTCATTCTTTTTAAGAATCTCATCATGCTTGCCGGTAAGGGTTAAAAGGGATTCTTTAACTTAAGAAGAGAGTGAATCTGTCAAATTTGAACAAATAATATTAGAAATAGCATATTCAATTTGGTAAAGATTGGATCTGTCCTCTTTAGTTTTTCTTTTAGTACAATAGGCCACATGTTTTTAAGAGCCTTTAGTTTAAAGACTAAAAGATCCATGGCGTTCAGATCTCCAAGACAATTAACATTTAACCATAAATCCCTAACCATCTAGAAAAAGTCTTCATTTTTTAACTAAGAATGATCAAATTTGAAGGGTCTAAGTGTATCCAAGGGATCAGCTTCAACCTGAAGGCCAATTGGGAGATGATCTAAAATGTTGTTTTGGATAACCCAAGTTCTATATCTGGTGCAAAAATATACCAAATTTTTCTTCATAAGAAAACGATCAAGTCTTTTACCTGCTCCTACACCACTTGTTTACTTTTCCAGGTAGGAGTGAGCTTTGAGGGCTTAATGTCAACTAACTGGTACTTCTTAACCTGAGAGATATAAAAGTAGTCATCCAAAGGATCAGAAGAAAAGACAGTTCCCCAGTTCTCAAAGGAATGTAGATTCAGATTTAGGTCTCCCGCTAAAATCAAATTCTCCAAATTTAATGAACCACTAGTTCCAATTCTTTCGCAAATCTGCTTTCTCGCTTTATATGGGGCATAATATTTAGTAAATGCTGAATCTTTTCAAATCCTAAGGCTTTCCCTTCGAACAGAATACCAGCACATGTACTATAAGGCTTGAAAGAACATGTAGAGGGATTCCAAGTAGTTACCAACCCATCAGAGATCCCCTCAGCATCTATGACACAACACTCCCAATATTTAAGAATCCTTAGGATGAAATCGCAGGATTTAGTTCCTAAATTCATAGTTTCATGAAAGAAAAAGATTATGCTTTGTTTGAGTGAATAAAAAATTTTAGGGCTCAAAATTTTTAGCCACCCCCTAATCCCCTGATGTTGTAAGAGATGCATATCATTCTAAAACCTCCTCAGAGGGATTATGTGCTCTAAGTGCCATGTTTGGATTAACCAAATTATTGCAATATTCCTCATCCATTTGAATCCTATATGAAATCAGAATGTAACCTGCTTCTAGGAGTAATTCTTTTTCACCTTCATTAGTAATCAATCCATTATTAGTCTTCTTCTTATTTTTTCTTCAGATCGTTACATTCAGGCATCTTATGGAATTGATTGGAACACAATCAGAACTACCTACAACTTTGTTTACAAAGATGGTAAGAAGGATTTTTATTGGCTCTATAAAAGTTGTTTCCCCTAAGTACCCCTCATATTTTTCCCTCTTTGCTCCAACATCCAAGGAATCGAAATCCAAACCATCAACAACCCTTTCCAAAGTCTCAGGGCTTGTATTAGCATCGACAATACGAGGGTAAATGATGGTATCAGGATATTCTAAAATGGGTGGGTTCCCAGAGTGATAAACCCTTAAATCAGAGAAGCTTCCTTCAAAAACCTTAGAGGAACTAGGGTTTAATAAAGGGCTAGAAAGAGGGTCGGGCTTAAAGCTAGATCTCCTAGAATAATCCTTTTCCATGGAAGTAATAAATTGTAGCTCTGTAAGGGTCATATATTCATAGGGAATGGGAGGGGAATCAATAGGAATACCTTTTGTAAAGAAAACATTCTCCTTTGGTGTGTCCACGACTGGGGAATTCGTCAAGACCACTGCCACAGCCTTCTTTTGAAACCTTCGAGGCAGATTCTTCAACAAAAAGTAGCATTCACTTTTGACATGCCCCGTGTTACAGAAAATCAAGCATCAGAAAGGAATTCCTTTATATTCTATCCTTTGTTCAAAAGTTAAATCACCCCAATTTAACAGGATTGGCTCTGGTACCCCTTCCTGAATATCAAGCTCTACCATTACCCTAGCCATCCTTCTGTCTCCTGACCGCAATGAATCCTTATCAACAATAGTGAAATTCCCAAGATGATTTTCAATTTCCTTGAAGAACTCCTCCAACCAAAACTAAAGGGGCAAACCAGGCAAGAGAACCCAAAGATGTCGTTTGTATGCCTTTTGAAGCAGTGGGTTGAAGTCCATCGTCCAATTCCAGAGAACCAGAGAACCATATTTTATTATCCAGTGATCATTCAAAACCCTCTAAACGTGTGCCTTGTCCAAGAAGATAAAACAAAACCATCCCTTCATCAACAAAAGGACCTATGGAGAGTAATTCAATATGGGTTTCCAGTTTGTGACAACCCAATCCACCAAATCCAACCGGCTCATTTTTATGTATTCTAGTTTACCGACCACTGCATGTTCACATAAGCCTTCTACCTTTATCAGCATAACATCCCCACCCATGGTCACAATTCCAAAATCATTTTTAACTTTTACCGCCTTGGTGTTTATCCTATCACAAGCCAAAGAACCGGTAAGTACGTTATGGGTTAAGGTCTTGACGGGATCCACCACAGATGGTGCCTTATCAATTTTCCCCACAAGAACACCCTAGTTGTTACTGGTTAGGGTACCAAGGTCACTTTCTTTTGTCTTATCAATCGTAGGACTAACTATATTCATAGTCGATCCCCAAAACCTATGGTTTCTTGAGTTAACAGAGGGATTCTTTCCTTGGAAGTGGTAAAAAACCAGATCTTCAACCGCGTCTACCTCTCCTAGCTAGGGAGCCTTTGATCCATTTCCAAAGAACCCTAACACTGGAGAAATGAAAATTAGGGTCCTGTCGAATTCACTGCATTTACCATAGAAGCCATCATTGTGATGGTATAATCGATCCAATTGGAGCCCACTAACCATTCCACTACACTGCAGAGCGCTAAGTCCCACCTATCCCACCCGATGTATAGGTATAGTTTTGAGAAAATCTACAGGTGGATATACCACGCATGAGGATATATTAAAACCTAGCTCCCTTGTCTAGGGTACAAAAGAGAGTTTTTTCTTCTTCCTCAAGATACTACCTCAAATCTGGACCACTGAGAAAAATATTTTACTTCCCACTTTTTTTTCTTGGTGGGTACTAGGCCTTTTGGTTTGACTCCAAGATAAAAACCAGGCTAGGGTTTTCAGAAAACTCCATGGCTTCCCCCCAAAGAAGGGTATTCCAATGTCCACATTCAAAATATCTTCAATTTTATCAATTATTATTAATATCATATTAACAACAACAACAAAATTAAAACATTACCGCAATATAAAGTTAATTTGATTTCAATTCAATCCAATATATCATCATATAAATATCCCAAAAATAAAGTGTGATTGAGATAGGTAAAGTGCCAAATTCAATGGCCAATTGATTAATACAATGACAAACTGACATACACAATTTACATAATGCAAGTACAAAAGAAGTGTCTACAACTTTATATGCCTTTTGTTTCTTTCTCTTAATAAAGTTTTTCCACATCAAGTTTTTCTCTTAATAATAAGTGAGTAAATAAAGACATAACTAATTCTTAGTGAGTAAATAAAGACATAACTAATTCTTAGTGAATCCCTCATTTGTCATTATTTTCAATTGTAAGTTAACATTGGGTATTGTTCGTTGAACATTAATTTTGAATTTATGTTTAATTCTCTTAATCAAACAACATCATATGAGATGAATAATAATAAGTGGGTAAATAAAGAGACTGCCAATTCCTGAGGTCCTTGTTTTTTGGTAGTATTTTTATTTGGCCTCCAGTCAACATTTGGTATCATCGATTTAATATCTAATCTTGAATATAATATGTATTCTCTCAATCAAACATAAAATTATTAAGATTTGTTTTTTCAAATTAAATAATAAATTATTAGATATTTCAAGGTTATTGCTCTCTCTCTCTCTCTATATATATATATATATATAATTGTTAGTTGTTATGTTTTTCCAATTTAATACAGTAATTATTTATGAAAATGTTTAAGCGCATGGTTTAATAAATTGATTTAAAAGAAACAAAATTTGCATATTATATAAAGTTATGATAATATATTAAGTTTCATCATTTCAAAGAAAACTTGCGATTATATGGCTAAGAAATTTTGTGGCAAAATAATTTATTTTCTATTACATTTTTGTGGTAAAAGTTCTATATTTATATAGTTTATACCTTAGCAATTGTTATTTTTTTTAAATGGATTTTTAGTTTTATGTTAAAAAGGTAAATTTATATTATTTTATTTATTCACCTTTTTAAAATTAAATTAAAGATTATTTAACTTTCTTAACCCATGACCAGTTGTTGAAATCATGAGATTTTGGGTCAGGGATCCTTTCGATTTAGTTGATGTTACTCTTCACAACCCTGACATCGAATAAGATCCGGCTTGCGGTCCAATTCTGGATGCAGTGGACATCGAGGAGATGTTACCCCCTCATGTCACAAAATGTGGTTTGGCTTGGCTTCTTGCTTTCTTGGTTTCTTGATCTCGTGCTTTCTTGATCTTGATTTTGGTTTTGTGCAGTGAATCTGATTAAGAATGGAGATTTTGAGTAGGGGCTTACCATGATCCCAATGTTAAACTTTGTCATTCTTCTCCCTCCCAACGTGAATGATGTCATCTCACCTCTTCTGTGATGGATCATGGATTCTCTGAAAGTGGTTAAGTACATTGATGCCGAACATTTTGTCATCCCACATTGCAGGAGGGTCATGGAGCTCATTCGTAGCGAGGAAAGTGCCATATCTCATATTGTCATAACGGTTCCTGGAAAGTCGTACCTCCTGAGCTTCTCGGTGGGAGATGCCAGGAACACTTGTGAGGGGAGTATGATTGTGGATTCCTTTGTTGGGAAAGAGATGATCAAGGTTCCCTTTGAATCGAAGGGATCCACAACCTTCAAGGATGCAACACTCGTATTCACAAGAGGACAAATCCTGTCTTGTTCCTGCCATAAATAATATTCAAACCGTGATTTAGAACGCCAATCTTCAGAGTAAAATCAACATCTCTACTACTCATGCCTCGGGTGTTACCACCGACTACCCGTCATCTAATGGAGCCTTCAAAACCGATATGAAAGACACCATGAATCAAATACTCAAATTTGTGTCAAATAACGGGGTCCCTTCATGGCCAATGTGTATCCATACTTCAGCAACATCGACAACACAAACGACATTTCTTTGGACTGCACCTTGTTGAATTCTACATCTACAACAACGGTGCGAGATAGAGATCACAACTACAACAACTTGTGCAATGCATTGCTACAACAACTTGTTCAATGCATTGGTTGATACTTTTTTAATTCCTATGCTGTACATCAAATATGCATTTGAAACGAGAAGTTTTTTAAACTTAAGTTTTACATTAATGTAATCTATGTTGCAGATTAAAATAGGTTGTTTTCTTTAGGTTTTTTATCGAATTTTAGCATTAGATAACTGTAATTAACTTACAACGACATGTGGCAATGTCAAAGACATTGCCACCACATGGCTCTTATTACAATATGGTTTATTTTGAGTGGATATTTAAGAAGTTCTAATTTTTAAACTACTTTAAAATTTTATTCATCATTTATTATAAGATGATAGTATCCACCTTAATAATTGTCAACATACATACGCTAATTTTGCAACAAAGTTAACTACCCAAACTTTTCAAGATGTCTCTAGAGCTTTAAGAAGCTTTAACATCATCTTGGCTTGCAATCATTTATCCCATATCACCCATTAGGCACTGTAGTGTATCCTCCTAGTGTGCACTAAGATCATCATCATCATGATGGATCCATTATGGTTTATTGATTGTATGGTTTGATGATAAGCCTATGATACCTAGACTTTCATGATGTATCATATTGTTACTAATTATTACTACTTTTTATTATTTGATATATGTTCAATCCGATTCATGGTTGGTTATATTTTGATGAATGATGTAAATGGTTGGTTTGCAAAGGTGAAATACAAGTTTTATATAAGTTATTTTATGATGATGATATGTAGACATGGTACTTACAAGTCTTATATCAGTTATTTTATGATGATGATGATATGTAGACATCGTACTTACAAGTCTTATATCAGTTATTTTATGATGATGATATGTAGACATGGTACTTACAAGCACATTGTGGTGGTGGATATTCATAACTTTATTTATATGCTCCTAGATCACTTCCAATTAAATTGGCACAATAGTATGTCTATAAAATGTTACATATCTTAATGCCAACTCGTACGTGCAAGCATCATATGAAATCCTTGATTAAATCCACTCTTTGCAAATCAATCCTAAAAGGGTCATGTTACATAGGATCACCATCAAAAGTTTATATTAGTTGACACATTGCAATGTTATGAATATGTGTAAAAATCAAAGAAATGGAAATGCATTAAAAGGTTTTGAAATATTGGATTTAGGAAATGAATCACAACCGTCCATACATATCCAAACATTGGAAGTGTGAAGGGGTAAATCCTTCTATCTCAATATTGTCTCCATGTCTCCTTACCTCATTTTGGGGTTCGACCTACCCTTGTGTGTTTTGAACAATGCGAGGTTAATTCGACGACATTTGAGAAAGTAGCATACGTTCCTCCTTTGCATGCAGTAGTGCTTAGTTCTATTAGTTCCAAAACGAATTCACTTGTGGTAAGGAGGAATGTAAAATTTAAGTTATATTCTCAATCTTAGTAAAAAAAAAATTAAACTAAAGACTCAAGCCAATTTTCAACACTTAATTTACAATTTGTTGTTTTAAAGGGTACAATCTAAAACGTATAAGTCCCCATGGACAAAGAACAACCATCAACTTTAAAGAGCAAAATGGTAACCCTCAACTCATGATAACAATCTTTAGTTTTTGTTCATTTCTATGTGTGTTACTATAGTAATGGGGGCTTTGGATTTCATGAGAAGTCCATGTAAATATTGTTAAGCTTCCCTATTAATTATTACCTAATGTATATTTTCTCATGACTGTAAATCTATCTTCCCGTCTTCCTTTATCCATCTTATATTTGACTTGGGTGGGTGGGTGCAGTTTAGGGTTTGGGATCTCTCTTTCCTAGACCCATTATTGTGTTTTGTCCTCATTGCTAATTTCAAGGTAGACTATGGTAAAAAATATATATATTGTCTCTTGTGGCAATGGTTAAAGAATAGTTCAAAGCACCTATATTCTAGCCTTCCCTTTGATAAGTTGACCTTAGCATCAAGTCAAATTTGTTGGGTCCTTAGCATCAAGTCAAATTTGTTGGGTGCATTTCTAGCTTTAATATGATCAATTTTTTGATAGACTCTTACTATTGATAGGGTTTCATGTTGTTGTTACCTAGCATGGTATGGCTCATTATAACTTTATCAAAGGTGGTTCATCATTTGTTAGAGGGATAGTCCACCAAGAAATACACCTACTCTTGATATTCCAACACATACCCTGACCTTTAGGGTTTGATGTGTGGATCATGGTAGGGTTTGTTGTCTCTTGTGACAATTTGGCATGGAAAATAAGGGCTTTTTTCCTGTAGGGCGATGTTGTAAATGGAAGGGTTGTGAAATATAAATATAATTACTTGTTAAGGTTTACATTGCATCTTTATTTTATGCTTCAGTTGGAAAGTTGTAGATGGTTAAAGAATCTATTTATTGTTTGTTTGTTTCCTCTTTAAAATATGATCCATGTAAGATATTTTGGGTTCAAAGATCAACCTTTTACTATGACATTGTAACCTTGATAAAGTATATGGACAATATGGATATGAAAGTTGCCAACATGCATTAAAGTTGGAATATAGCATATTACATGTAGTAGGCACATGTCATAATGGTTTGTTATTAGTAAACTCATGCAAGTGTGATACCCTATTAAGCTTGAAATGATATGCATTAAGTATTTATAGGTTGAAGTTGAAATTAATATGTTATTGAGGCTTGATGATTATTACTTCCAACAAATTTAGCCTATTTTTGACACTATATTGTTCATGAACCCACCAACTAATGAAATTCCTTAACCACTTGATCTCTTACATACATATATGTTTGAAGGTTGAAATTATGGTTTAATTGGTTGCTTGACTCAACTATTTTTTGTATGTTGATATCAACCTATGCAAGGCATTTTGTCCTTATAAGCCATTGAGAGACAACCCATAATTAAATCATTAGATGAGCTTCAAGGGTGGACCCCAACCCCAACTATTGATAGGAGTATGATTCCAATTAACAAATCCATGGATGAGGAGATCTATCATAAGTGATCCCTACCATGTGAAATATTGCAACTGATTCATGGAAGTTTCTTGATAAATTTTACTTGATACATCAATACAAGTACTTATTTGAAAAATTATATGATAGGATTTGATGGATTCAATGTATATATTTTATGTGCACTTGTGTGTATGTAGGTGTGTGCACGCTTGCACACAATATTTATATAAATATGATGGATGAAAATGGCATTTGTATGTTATGGTTTGCAATTTTGAAATGAATATAGTAAGATAATAAATTATGGTAGAATATATATATATATAACCATTGGCTTAAGGAAAAGTGTACATTAGTGAGTTCAATGCTTATTTAGTGTAGGACCTCAATTAATTTGACTTAGTTATTGTTTCAAATTCTTACTTTCTAAATTGAAAGCTAAAATACCTCATAAATTACTTTATAGAGGAAAACCAAGAGGCAGAAGTGATTATTCACCTATACACTAGCCTTCCTATAAATAGGAAGATGAGTACATGTATCAAGGGGATGATGACCGAATAGGCTAGATTTTTTTCACTATTTCCCCATATCAAATTCCATGCTATTAGTATTCAATAGCCTAACTATGCCAACAATGACAAAGTAGGCTACAATCAAAGCTCTAACACTAAGAAAAAAGACTTCGTAAATTATGTTTATTTGATTCATGAACACATTTCTCTTCAATTGTCTATATGATTAAGCTTTCCATGAATGTAGATAACCTTTAGACAATCCAAGCGTAGAGTCGGTAAAGGATTTATGCCATGTAAGACTTTATACCACTTGGCTTTAAATTGGTGTGAACAACATATAGTCTCATAAACATCATGTTTACCTGAAGCTATGTTTTCTTTTGGGACTCTTTATATTATTATAAACTATATAAAAAAAAATTTATAAATAAATATTTCTTAAACTATATGAAAAATTCTTTTATAAATAAATATTTCTTAGGATGAGTACACTCATCTACCATTTGTTTTTTTTTACAACTTTGCTTATTTCAAATTGCAAACACTTTTTAATTATTTTCATAAAGTATGTTGCATTTAACCATTATGGTTTTCCATTAATTGCTTGGCGAATTGTATATTTATATTTAATACATTTTCTTTTACACTTGAGATTGTTACTTTTCTTTAAAATATAATTTTGTACTAACTCACACTACCAATGGCATAGCTATTGTTGTAAAGTATTAACATATAATGTATTTTTTTATGATAATTAGTTAATCTTTCGAATTAAAGTTTGGTTTGCATAGCTAGGTGCGCATTCTACTTAAATGATTAAGGAAAATCAATTATTAATATAAGGTACATTGTAAAATTTACATGAACAACCTTGAAGAAAAAGGACTCCAATAACTTATTTAATTAATAAAACCAATTTTATAGTTAAAAAACTAAAGACTTGAAGTAAAGGTTAAGTTTTTATTTACACTTTTTTTTCCACTTGGGAACCCTAAAAAGATGTTATGTGGTGTTGTGCTCGACTTCCATTTTGAAAATCAACAAAAGGTATATCCATTACTCCGAACCACCAAGCGGACTTACGACAAAGGTTGTAAAACTATCATAAAATGACAATATAGATCACAAGGCTGAACAAAGAGAATGGCAAAGATTTTGGTTGAAATGGACATCTTTGAGGGTCTTTCTGCGGAAATTGAGATTATAATCCTGGACCGTCTATTCTCACAACGCTTGGACTACCTCAACATTCCATTCCACTGCAGTCGATGCAGGGATGTGAGACATTTGAGAAGGGATTGTTCATTTCAGCTTCATGGTGCGGCTAGCCCGAGCTCAAGACTCTCTCCACCAGTGAGGCGGTCGCCACCTTCTTTCCTAGGTGTTTCATCTCACAGTCACCCCTCTCCAACACAGGCTCCTTTGTATAAAGGTATTTACTCTAATGCCTGCTCATTTTTTGGGGATGTATCAGATCAGGAACTTCTTCTTTTGGATTCTCTGGATAGTAATGCCACCCTCCCTTCAGCTTTTGTGGGTTTCGTGCCTGTCGCTCCCCTTGCAGTTCCTTTGATTGGGTCCCTCTCTGTCTCCTCTGAAGAACCACCCCTCCCTCTTTCCTCTACCCCACCTTTTTCGGACCCAACCCCTCCTTCCTCTTCTGAGACGATTTCTATCTTTTCTACCACTGATTTTCCTCCTTTGGCAAGAACAAGTTTCCTTGTCAGCACCTCCCCTCCACGCAATCCTGTCATATCTCCTTCTTTCACTGACCCCTCTCTTCAAAAATTGGTGGAGAATTTCTTTGTGAAAACACCTCTCTCACCCTCTGTCCTACCGCTGGATTCCATTCATTTTGAAAACGTTACTATTAGAAAAAAGAAGAAAGCCTCTCTTCCGGTGTCGAACTTGACCTCTGGTGCCCTTTCGTATACTCCTTTGTCCACCGGATTAAAAAATGCGGCGAGGAATTCACCTGTATCCTCCCCTCAAGTCCTTAGAGCTCAGTCACCCATTCCCAGTGGCTCTTAATGAAAATTCTCACTCTTAATGTTTGGGACCTGGGGGGCTCGACTAAACAAAAGAGCCTACACCGTCTTCTTCCCTCTGTCTCGTCTAACATCATCCTCTTTCAAGAAACCATGAACAACACTTATCCTGCTCTCTTAGTGTTCTCCAAACTCCGTCCTAGATGGGAGTTTTGTGCTATCAGCTCTAAGAGTCTCTCAGGAGGTATCCTTTCGGGTTGGAATCCCCTTAGAGTTCGGTGCAAAGCCTATCAAACTTTGGTGGGCGTCCTTCTTAAAGCTCATTTCAGGGGCTCACATATCTCTCTTTCCATTTTAAACTATTATGGCCCCTACCTTCACCGTGATGTTTTTTGGACTGCGGCTACCAGGGGTGGCCTCCTCTCCCTTCCTAATCTGATACTAGCAAGGGATTTAAATCTCACTCTGAATGCGACTGAAATCTGGGGTAGCAAGGCTCATATCAACCCTCCTGGGCCCTTTTTCACTCAACTCTTTTTTTATTTCATTTTGGTGGATATTGCCCCACCTTGTGCTAGGCCCCCCTGGCGAAATGGTAGGTCTGGGGAGGAGGGCATCTGCAAAAGAATCGATAGATTCTTACTATCCTTGAACTTAACTGACCTGTTCCCTAGGCATAGGGTCTAGTCATCCCCTTCTGTGGTCTCTGATCACTACCCTGTCCTCTTGGAATGGACGGAGGAACCTGTCTTTTTTAATTACCCTTTTAAGTTCAATCATTCCTGGCTGTTCGATGATGATTTCGTCAGGATGGTTAGAGCTGAATGGCCCTGTCTAACTCTTGGTGATCTTGTGATTGAGATGGATGGTCTCTCACAGAAGCTCTGTTTATTAAAAAGGAAGGTCAAAAGTTGGATGCGCAACAAGACCTCGGCCATGAAACAGAAGATTATTTTTATTGAAGCTGAAATAAAGAATCTTTTGGGGTCCTTTATATCGGGAATATTCAGTTCCCATGAAAATATCAGGTTCTCTGCTTTGAGAATGGAGTTGCAGCTTCTGTTGGATCATGAACTCCGTACTGCCATGCTGCAAAGTAGAATGACATGGGAAACTCTGGGTGATGCCAATACAAAAAAAATTCATTCGGTGGCATCAACTCGAAGGAATCAAAACACCATTTGGGACCTTTAGGATGAACTGGGGAATCTGATAGAAGATGACAAAGGACTAAAGGCTCTGGGTGTTAGGTATTTCTCGAAGATTTTCAAAGATGATTATCAAACCAACATAGTGGTACAGTTGAGGGTTATTCATTTATTCCCATCCTTTCTTCATCGAGAGGATTCGGAGAGCTTCACTTGCCAGATTTCTCTAAAGGAAGTAGAACTAGCTTTAAAATATTTCAAGAAGGATAAATCTCCTGGGCCAGATGGTTGGCCAATGGAATTTCTTTTGGCCTTTTTTGACCTTCTGGGGAGTGAACTTTTAAATGTGGTTGAATCTTCCAGATAGGAAGGTAGAGTTTTACCCTCCTTGAACTCTACCTTCATTGCTCTTATCCCTAAGAAAGAGAAGCCTCTTACCTTTGCGAACTTCAGACCTATCTCCCTCTGCAATCTCGTCTACAAACTGATCTCTAAATTTGCAGCTTTACGCCTGAAGCCTTAACTGGGCAAGTTTATTTCTCCCCAACAATTTGATTTCTTGAAGAACAGACAAATTGCAAAACCTATAGCTATTACTCAAGAGGTTTTACACATTGTCAAGACAAAAAACAAGTGTGCTTTAATTCTCAAGCCGGATCTGTCAAAAGCTTTTGACAGGGTGAATTGGTCCTATCTCAGACTCATCCTTCTGCAAATTAGTGTACCCATGGTGGGTGTAAATTGGATTATGGGTTGTTTATCATCTGCAAATTTTTCTTTGCTCGTAAATGGTACCCCCTCTAGTTTTTTTCCTGCCTCCAGGGGTATTAGGCAGGGCTACCCTTTGTCTCCCCTATTGTTTATTCTTGTTATAGAGGGGCTCTGTCTCTTAATAAAGGATGCTTGGAACAATGGGAATATCATGGGCATTAGAATCTCATCCCAGCTCTTTCTTACCCACTTGCTTTTTGTTGATGATGTGATACTTTTTGGTTTTGGCACGGTTGAGGAATGGGTTTCCTTCAAAGTCATCTTAGACACTTTTTGTGCAGCCTCAGGTATGTGTATTAACTTGGACAAATCCTGTTTTCTGTTCAATAATGTAGAAGAGGGGATATTGAACAAGATGTCTCACACTCTTACCTTAAAATTTGACCACATTTCCCTGTGTTTTAAATATCTAGGCTATTTCATTAAGCCTCTTGGATACTTGGTGAAGGATTGGCACTGGCTTATAAAAAAGTTTGAAAGACAAATCCAGCACTGGACCCTCCGACTGTTCTCCCTTGGGGGTAGACTCATCTTGATCAAAGCAGTCCTCACCAGTATGCCAGTTTTTTGGATGGCTCTGGTTCCCATTCCCAAGTCAATCCTTGACAAGCTCATAAAATTGATTTTTTCTTTCTTATGGGGTTCATCAGTTGGTAAAAAGAAGTATCACTTAGTGGATTGGTTGTCTCTTTCGAAACCTACTTCTCTTGGTGGATGGGGTATTAAACATTTTGGCTGGTTTTGTCTCTCCTTACACTTGAAGAGTCTCTGCTTGGCCCTAAATGGGAATGGGAGTTGGTTTAATATATTGTCTGCGAAATACGTAAAAAATCATTCTATGGTGTCTTGGATCCGTAAAAAAGCTTTTGTTGTAAATGGTGTTTCAATGAATTGGAAAGGTTTTATTCTTGCTTTGTCCTGGGCTAGCTATTGTCTTTCTTGGCAAGTAGGGAATGGTGAAGATATCTGTGTAGGCTCGGATCTTATCGTGGGCACTGACTCCTTGTCTGTCTTCCCACAGGATCTCCAAGATTATTTGGAGGACTATGGCATCTTTACTTTGGCTCAAGCTCGAAATTGCTCCCTAGGGGATAAGAGATATTGGCTCACTGCTGAAGATCTACATTTGGGAGGTGAATGGAGGCTCCTGTGGAATAATTTTGTCTCCAGGCTCGAATTTCACAGAACCAGACTTTCTAATCAGAACAACTCTTTAATTTGGACTTATAATAGGCATGATGGGGATATAACTGCTGCTCCGGGGTATGATCTCATTGTAAATCACTATCAAGAGCCCACCTCTAATCAGTCTCAGGTGCTGGACCTTCTTTGGTCGTTCAACATTCCTTCAAAAATTAGATGCTTTATTTGGTTAGTGGTAAAGAACCACGTGTTAACCTAGGATAATCTACAAAAACACGGTTGGCAGGGCCCTGGTGTGTGTGCTCTCTGCAGGCTGGACGAAGACTCAGTTCAACATTTGTTCATAGGCTGCATTATTACAAAAATGGTTTACTCTGCTTTATGTGAGCAATTTGGCTTCCCACCCCTAAAAAATTGTTCTGTCAGATCCTTTCTAGAACATTGGTACAAGAGCTTATCTGCTTTCTCTGCCTTTAGCTATCTGCCCCTTTTCATTTTCTGGAGCATGTGGAAAATGAGAAACTGTTGTATATTTGAAAATAAAAAGTTATCAGTTTTTAGTATCATTCAACAGGTTGAATCTCTCATACATATTTTCCCTGTTTCGAAGCAAAAGCAAAAGATCAGATGTATCGGAACCGACCCACGGATCATTTTTCCTTGTGGCTTCTTTGATGGGGCAGCTACTGGAAACCTTGGGGGAGCTGGGTTCGTACTGCACCTGAGTGACTCTCATACTATTGGCTTCCCTCTAGGCTGTGGCAGAAGCACAAATACCAAAGTTGAACTTCTTGCACTCTGGGCTCTTCTTGTTGTGTCAAAGCATTTGGGGATCCCTCTTCTTACTATCTATGGTGACTCCTTAGTCATTATTAATTGGGCAAACATGACAACTTCTTTGGACTCTCCTAGCTTAAGACATTGGTGCGAGGACATAAGGTCCCTTATGCTAAATTCTCTCCATTGACTCTCAAGCATATTTTTCGTGAGCATAATCAGCAGGCTAACTATCTCTCAAAGAAGGCTCTAGTGTTAGATCCTGGTTTTGGAAACTTCTCTGAATTTATGGAAGGTATGAACATTGATCATGGAAACTCTCAGCATTTTTAAGCTTAGTGTCGGGACTCAATCCCCTCTTTTTTGGCATGGGTTCTGCTTTTCTTATGACAGACTAAATCTGAGTCACCCTTGAAGAGACTTTCAACCTTCTTGTTATGCTCAGGATGAATAAGCTTAGTAGTCAATCTTTCTGTCTCAGAGTTCAGCTCGATCCTTTGTAAGAGCTGTTTTTTGGTGTTTCTGCTGAGAGCTTGCACAGTGTTCTTGAGGGCTCTATGTTTTGCTCTTGCTCTTGACAGCATGGTCTGTTTTGTTGATCCTATAGTGACCAGAGGGATTCCCAAATGTTGTATCTCACACTAGATTGAAAGAATGTCTTTGATGGCTGCTTGTATATGATGTCCTTTGATTCATAATTGAATAACAAGGTTTGGTATTTTTTCTTCTGAAAAAGGCTGAACATATCACGTCAATGCAGGGTCATATAATAATGAATTTAATCTTGTATTCTTTTATGGGTAGGACTATCTCTCTTTTTCTTAATTTTTTTTTTTTTAACAGAAACTGAAAAATTTTATAAATTTTAAAAAAGGTTGTATCCCAGCCAGGCGTACAAGGAGGAAATCTGAGAAAGAAGGCTGATGGCCTCAACTAGAACAGTCAGCCTTCTTAAAAGTGCTGTGAGAAATGAATCCCACATATTTCTGAAGCTATTTCGAGAAAAGAACTGCTTACAAGAGTAGACTCTCACAAATTGTGAGCAGAGAAAAATACAAAAGCAAAGCATTAAACAGGCGGAGAGGAGTGTCCCTTAATGAAAGGATCCAATTTCTTCTGCGAACCCGCGCTGATGCTTAAGGCTGCTTCCTTTTCCCTACGTTCTTTATTTGTCTTGCGTCCTCTGGTGAGGGGAGGAGAGGGAGCTGAAAACTCTTCAGAGTCGGAAGTTTC